>CM065798.1:15911757-16044712 GCA_033296515.1 Macrochelys suwanniensis | reverse complement strand
TGGTGTGAGTGTGTGCACACGAGTGTTTGTGATGGTGGGGCGTCTGTCACGGGGGTGTGTGTCTGTGATGGCGGTTTGTGTGGCTGGGTGTGTCTGTGACGTACGTGTGTAGGTGTGATGGAGCTCTGTGCGTGTGTGGGGGTGTATCTGGGGCAGGGGGTGTGTGTGTGTGTCTGTTGCAGGATGTGCATGCGGCTATGTGTGCGCGTGCATGTCTGTGATGGTGGGGTGTGTGTGTCTATGACGGGGTGTGCGTATGGGTGGGTGTGTCTGTGATGGGGGTGAGCATATGGGTGTGTTTGTGACAGGGTGTGCCCCCCGTGATGGTGACATGTGACTGTACACGAGTGACAGTGGGGTGTCTGTCATGGGTGTGTGTGTGCAAAGGTGGTATGTGCATGTGGGTATGTCTGTGAGAGGGTGTGTGTGTGTGTGTGTGACAGTGTGAGAGAGAGACGGGGGGTGTCCACGTGGACGGCTGTGTCTGGGACAGTGTGCGTGTGTCTGTGACATGGGGTGTGCATGTACAGGTGTGTTTGCAACAGAGGTGTGTGTGTGTGTGTGCAGCTGTGTGTGCGCGCGCCTGGGACGGTGGGCTGTGTGTTTGTTTGTGATGGGGGGGTGTCTGTGTGTGGGTGTGCCTGTCATGGGGGGGGGGGTGTCTGTGTGCGCGCGCAGGCAGGTGTGATGGTGGGCTGTGTGCATGCTGCTGTGTGTGCCCGTGTGTGGGTGTGCCTGTGACAGTGGGTGGGGCTGTGACGGGGTGTGGGTGGGTGTGGTGTGATGGGTGTGTGGGTGTGAGATGGGGGTGTGTGTGTAGGGGCGTGAGTAAGGGGTGTGTGATGGTGTGTGGGGGTCTGACAGTGTGGATGTGGGTGTGATGGGATGCGTGGGGGGGCGGGATGCGCGGGGGGGTTCTCGGGGGGGCCGGGGCGCGTGGGGGGATGGGGTGGTGAGGGACGTGGGGGGATTCGGGGGGGTGGGGCCAGGGCGCTTGGCGTGGGGGGGCGCGGAACAGAGGTGGTGAGGCGCAGTGGGGAGCAGGGGGCGGGGCCGGAAGCGCGCGGGGAATTCGGGGGGGCGGGGCTGGGTCGCGGGCGGGGAAGCAGGGGGGTGGGGGATGGGGTGGTGAGGGACGTGGGGGGGCGCGGGGGGGGTATCCGGGGGGGCGGGGGCGGGAGCACAGGGGGGATTCGGGGGGGCCGGGGCGCGTGGGGGGATGGGGTGGTGAGGGACGTGGGGGGGCGCTGGAGGGGATTCGGGGAACGGGGGGGCGGGGCCGGGGCGTGGGGGGGATTCGGGGGGGCGGGGCCGGAGGCGCGGGGGGGAGGAGTCGGGGGGCGGGGCCGGGGTGGGACTCGGGGGAGGGGGGCGGGGCCGGGTCGCGCGGGGGGGGGAGGCTGGGGGGCGGGGCCGGGGTGGGACTCGGGGGAGGGGGGCGGGGCCGGGTCGCGCGGGGGGGGGGAGGCCGGGGGGCGGGGCCGGGGTGGGAGTCGGGGGAGGGGGGCGCGCGAGCTGTTCCCCGCCCAGGCACCAGGAACCGAGAGCTCGATCGAGAACCCAGGAGTCCGGCGTGAAGCCTCCGTCCCCTCTGCGCATGCGCGGGACCGCGGCGCAGACTCCTGTGGCAAAGCGGGGGAAGGAACCCACCCGGGTCCGTGTTGCGCATGCGCCTGGAGGGGCCGGGCTCGAACCTTTGCAAATGCGCATGCGCCTGGCGCCGCCAACCTCCCGCCCTCGCACGCGCCCCGGGGCGGGGCTTTCCAAAGCGTTGGGGCGCGGGGCGCAGGCGCGGAGCGCGTACGGCGGCCGGGCCGGGACAAACGGCGTCAAGATGGCGGCGGCGGCGGCGCCCGCGGCCTCCTGCTCGTCGGCGGGGAGCAACGGGGGCTCCGGGGCTGGCGGGATGGAGGTGGACGCGGCAGGTACCGGCCCCGCGGGGCGGGCGGGGCGGAGGCGGCCAGTGAGACCCCGCCCCCTCAGGAGCCCCTGCACGCGCAGAGCCCGCCCCCTTCCCTCTGGCCACGCCCCCTCAGGAGCCCCTGCACGCGCAGAGCCCGCCCCCTTCCCTCTGGCCACGCCCCCTCAGGAGCCGGGCCGCGCGCAGACCCCGCCCCTTCCCTCTGGCCACGCCCCCTCAGGAGCCGGGCCGCGCGCAGACCCCGCCCCTTCCCTCTGGCCACGCCCCCTCAGGAGCCGGGCCGCGCGCAGACCCCGCCCCTTCCCTCTGGCCACGCCCCCTAGGAGCTCCTCCCCGTGCAGACCCCGCCCCCTTCCCTTCGGCTCCCCTCCGAGACTCCTCCCCCTTCCCCTTGATTCCCCGCCCCTCAGAGACCCCACCCCTTCCCCATGGGCTTTCCCCTCTCGTGGGCCCCGCCCCCTTCCCCTTGGACCCGCCCCCCCCCCGAGACTCTGCTCCAGCCCCCCTCCCCCTCCCGAGGGACCCCAGGGGTCTCACCCCCCCCCGATTGTTCCCCTCCCCCCAACCGCCCTCCTGTTCTCCCACCCCACTGACCGCCTCTCCCCCCCCCCTCCCCCCCCCCACAGTGCTCCCCACCGTCATGGCGTCGGGGGTGACGGGCAGCGTCTCGGTGGCCCTGCACCCGCTGGTGATTCTCAACATCTCCGACCACTGGATCCGCATGCGCTCGCAGGAGGGGCGCCCCGTGCAAGGTACCAGCGTCAGCGCCTCGCCCGGCCCAGGGGCCCCCGGACACGGGCCGAGCCTCCCGGCGACCCCCCCACTCCGGCAGCCACCCGCCCCCAGGGCCCCCGGACGCAGGCCGAGCCTCCCGGTGCCCCCCGACTCTGGCAGCCACCCGCCCCGGGGCCCCCGGACACGGGCCGAGCCTCCCGGCACCCCCCCCACTCCGGCAGCCACCCGCCCCGGGGCCCCCGGACACGGGCCGAGCCCCCCGGTGCCCCCCGACTCTGGCAGCCACCCGCCCAGGGGCCCCCGGACACGGGCCGAGCCCCCCGGTGCCCCCCCGACTCTGGCAGCCACCCGCCCCGGGGGCCCCCGGACACGGGCCGAGCCCCCCGGTGCCCCCCGACTCTGGCAGCCACCCGCCCCGGGGCCCCCGGACACGGGCCGAGCCCCCCGGTGCCCCCCGACTCTGGCAGCCACCCGCCCAGGGGCCCCCGGACACGGGCCGAGCCCCCCGGTGCCCCCCGACTCTGGCAGCCACCCGCCCCGGGGCCCCCGGACACGGGCCGAGCCCCCCGGTGCCCCCCGACTCTGGCAGCCACCCGCCCCGGGGCCCCCGGACACGGGCCGAGCCCCCCGGTGCCCCCCGACTCTGGCAGCCACCCGCCCAGGGGCCCCCGGACACGGGCCGAGCCCCCCGGTGCCCCCCCACTCTGGCAGCCACCCCGCCCAGGGGCCCCCGGACGCGGGCCGAGCCTCCCGGCGACCCCCCACTCCGGCAGCCACCCGCCCAGGGGCCCCCGGACACGGGCCGAGCCCCCCGGTGCCCCCCCACTCCGGCAGCCACCCGCCCAGGGGCCCCCGGACACGGGCCGAGCCCCCCGGTGCCCCCCCCACTCTGGCAGCCACCCGCCCCGGGGCCCCCGGACGCAGGCCTAGCCCCCCGGCGCCCCCCCACTCTGGCAGCCACCCGCCCCGGGGCCCCCAGACACGGGCCGAGCCTCCCGGCACCCCCCCACTCCGGCAGCCACCCGCCCCCAGGGCCCTCGACGCAGGCCTAGCCCCCCGGCGCCCCCCCACTCAGACAGCCGCCCGCCCTGGGGGCCCACCCCGACCCCCGCTCCCTTCGCGCCCGCTCTTGGGAGTCGCCGCGCACCTTCCCCCTAGACCTCCGGCCCTGGCGGGGGCATCTGCTGCTTAAGGCTGCATTGGTGCCGTCCTGAGGATTGGAACGAGACCCCCCGCTCCCCTCACTGGGTCCCTTGTAAAGCAACGGGTTCCTGTATCTGCCGCTGTGGGGACTGAGCGGCCAGGCAGGCCTTGCTATGATGGGGGGCATTGTGCTCACCCTATGGGGGCCGTGCGAGGGTCACCGCTGGCCCCTGTGTTCTGAGGGTCACATTCCTGCCCCGTGATTCCTGCCCCGAGAGGGTCCTACTCCCCCCATAAGACCCCTGCACCGTGTCTGCCAGTGATCGGGGCTCTGATCGGGCGGCAGGAGGGCCGGAACATCGAGGTGATGAACTCCTTCGAGCTGCTGTCCCACACGGTAGAGGAGAACATCGTCATCGACAAGGAGTACTACTACACCAAGGAGGAGCAGTGTGAGTGCGCGGGGGACATGGGGGGGCTGGTGAGGCGACCGCAGGGGCACAGCGCGGAGGGGCCTGGTGCTACACGCCAGCGCTATGCAGCCGTAACAGAGCCCGGCAGGTGCATTAGGACTGGGGGGCTGCCCCTGGATAGCAGGGAGTCGGGAAAACATTTAGGGGGCTCAGTCGACAGCAACTCCCCGCGTGCCCCCCAGTGCGATGCTTTGGCAAGGGGCCAGCGTGTAACCAGGGGCGTAGGGAGCCGGAGCAGGGAGGGGATTTTACCTCGGCACGCGGCGTCCAGTCCCGGTGTCCGCATTTTCAAAGCGGGGCAGGAAGGAGCCACCCCGCTGCTTTGGGGGCTGGGGAAACGTTCTCCGGAGAGACACTTGCCCCACGCGGCCGGCGCTTTTTGTCAGCCACCAGAGGGAAGGTGATTTGGGGACGGTGCCGAAGTGCCTTCGTGGGGAGAAACTACCGGGTACGATTGAGCATGAGCAGAACGAGAACCGGTGGAAGCTAAAACCAGAACAGTCCAGGTTAGAAAGAGGGGGCAGTTCCCCCGCCGGGAGCGTGATTCGCCCTTTCAGCTCGCCTGGGGCACGGGGGACTCAGGCTGGTGATGGTTCTAGTCCAGGCTGGAGGCTTTCGAGCCAAACACGACGTGGGGGAACTGGGCGAGAGTCCCTGGCCTCCGGAGCTCAGACGTGAGGATCGAACAGGCCCTGCTGGCCTGACGGTCTGTGGAGCCCTGAGTTCGGGGGGCTGGTGGGGCTGTGATCTGCCCCCCCCTCCCCCACCACCGCTAACCGGGCTCCTCTCTGTCCCCACCACCCAGTCAAACAGGTCTTCAAGGATATGGAGTTCCTGGGCTGGTACACGACGGGCGGCCCCCCGGACCAGTCTGACATCCATGTCCATAAACAGGTGAGGCCCCACTCCCCTCTCAGAGCTGGGGAGAGAACCCAGGAGTCCTGGCTCCCAGCCCCCCTGCTCTAACCCACCAGCCCCCACTCCCCTCCCAGAGTGGGGGAGAGAACCCAGGAGTCCTTGCTCCCAGCCCCCCCTGCTCTAACCCACCAGCCCCCGCTCCCCTCCCAGAGCCGGGGAGAGAACCCAGGAGTCCTTGCTCCCAGCCCCCCCTGCTCTAACCCACCAGCCCCCACTCCCCTCCCAGAGCCGGGGAAAGAACCCAGGAGTCCTGGCTCCCAGCCCCCCTGCTCTAACACATCAGCCCCCACTCCCCTCCCAGAGCTGGGGAGAGAACCCAGGCGTCCTGGCTCCCAGCTGCCCTCCCAAGGGAGGGAACCTTCTACATTTGGGGTCTTTGGTGGAGCCCCCGGGTGCTGGCAGCCCGTGTGCAGTGGGTCAGCGGGGGGCTGAGGGGACTGACGTTGGCACGCACCATGCTGACGGACGCCTTTCCCCGAGCCCAGGTGTGCGAGATCATCGAGAGCCCCCTCTTCCTGAAGCTGAATCCCATGACCAAGCACACGGACGTGAGTACCCCCCCACTGCCCCCCACTAACAGCCTGATCCAGAGGGGGCTGCCTGGGGCCTGGTCATGAGGGGATGGGAAACCAGCCCCCTGCCTGCCCCAAGGAGCGAAGTCTGGCTCGAGGGCATCAGTCCTCCCTGCAGCTTTGGCCGTGTATGGAATTTCCCTTTGCTTCCTGTCTCAAACCACCCTCTGTAGCCCTCACGCCCCACCCCAGAGGGGCTGCGTGTCAGTGTGCCGGGCGAGGGGTCC
The DNA here is from genome assembly GCA_033296515.1 of Macrochelys suwanniensis. NCBI lineage: Eukaryota > Metazoa > Chordata > Testudines > Chelydridae > Macrochelys > Macrochelys suwanniensis. The sequence continues at coordinate 16,038,723 of CM065798.1, read as the reverse complement.
CTGTATGAACAGTCCCCGTGCTCCACCCCAGAGCCAGCTGCATCTCATCGCTGGGCAAGCGTTCCCTGTATAATCAGCCCCCATGCCCCACCCCAGAGGGGCCGCGTGTCAGTGCCAGGCGAGGGGTCCCTGTATGAACAGCCGCCATGCCCCTCCCCAGAGGTGGCTGCGTCTCAGTGCCAGGTGAGGGGTCCCTGCATAACCATCCTCGTGCCCCACCCCAGAGGGGCCGCGTCTCAGCATGTCCTACCCCTCTTGCTGTGGGGCGAGGGCGTCTGTGTGCAGCGTATCAGGCTGTTTCTCGCTCTCTGTCCGCAGCTGCCCGTCAGTGTCTTTGAGTCCGTGATCGACATCATCAACGGGGAGGTAAGTACCTTCTTGCCCACCCCCCAGCCCCCTCCCCCATGCTGGGTGTGATCCCTAGGGGGAGGGGCTGGTGCCAGCCTCGTGCCCCACTGACACCACCATACCCCCCAGGCCACCATGCTGTTCGCGGAGCTGACCTACACGCTGGCCACGGAGGAGGCGGAGCGTATCGGGGTCGACCATGTGGCCCGAATGACGGCGACCGGCAGCGGGGAGAACTCCACGGGTGAGTGCGTGCGTGTGGGGGGGGCCAGGACTCCCCAGGGGGGCGGGGGACGCTGGGGGCGGGGGGTTCAGGGGGAACAGGACTCCCCAGAGGGGCGGGTTCAGGGGGAACGGGGCCTGCTGACCCGGCCGTGTCTCCCCCCCAGTGGCCGAGCACCTGATCGCCCAGCACAGCGCCATCAAGATGCTGCACAGTCGGGTCAAGCTGATCCTGGAGTACGTCAAGGCCTCGGAGGCGGGTGAGGGCCCCGGCTGTGCGCCCCGACCCCCGCCCCACTTCGCTCCGGCACCCACCTGGCGTCGGGCTGCGCTGCCCCCGTAGCTCTGGTGCTGATCCCCCCCACCCCACGCGCTGCCTCCCCCCCGAGCGTGTGTGGGTGCTGCCCCCTTAACCGTCTCTCCCCTGCCCCCCCAGGCGAGGTGCCCTTCAACCACGAGATCCTGCGTGAGGCCTACGCCCTCTGCCACTGCCTCCCCGTGCTCAGCACCGACAAGTTCAAGACGGACTTCTACGACGTGAGGGGGGCCGGGGCATCTGGGCTGGGCTGGGGGACGGGACGTGTCTGTCGTGGGGTGGGCGGATGGGGGGCTGTCTGGGCCGGGGACGGGTGGGGTGTTTGCGCAGGGGCTGGGGGAGTGTCTGTCTTGGGGTGGGCAGATGGGGGGCTGTCTGGGCCGGGGCGGGTGGGGTGTTTGTGCAGGGGCTGGGGGACGTGTCTGTTTTGGAGTGGGGCGGGTGGGGGGCTGTCTGGGCCGGGGACGGGTGGGGTGTTTGCGCAGGGGCTGGGGGAGTGTCTGTCTTGGGGTGGGCGGATGGGGGGCTGTCTGGGCCGGGGCGGGTGGGGTGTTTGCGCAGGGGCTGGCGGTGGTGGGGGGAGTGTCTGTCTTGGGGCAGGCAGGGTCTGGGGGGGCTGTCTGGGCTGGGGCAGGTGGGGGGTTTGTGCAGGGGCTGGGGGACGTGTCTGTTTTGGAGTGGGGCGGGTGGGGGGCTGTCTGGGCCGGGGACGGGTGGTGGGGGCGTCTCCCAGGGCTGTGGGGGGCTGAGGGGTGGGGCAGCCTGTGTATCACTAACGCCCTTCCCCACCCCCCAGCAATGCAACGACGTGGGGCTCATGGCCTACCTGGGCACCATCACCAAGACCTGCAACACCATGAACCAGTTCGTCAACAAGTTCAACATCCTGTACGACCGGCAGGGCATCGGGCGCCGCATGCGCGGGCTCTTCTTCTGAGCCTTCGGCCTGGGGGGGGGGGGCCACGGACTGGCTGCCCACCCCCAGCACTCTCCTCTCCCCTCCCTTCCAATAAACTCCGGCCGGAGACGCTGGCACCTGCTCACTGCTGCTTCCCACGGGCCTCCCTGAACTCACCCCAAAATCGACACCCCCAGGCCTGCCTGCAACACCCCCCCCCCCCCCCCCCCGGTATATGGGTCACAAGGGTGCAGCGGGGGGGGGGGGGATGCTGGGGGGCTGCAGACAGGAAGGGAGCAGCCCCTAGAGCCCTTTCTCTGGCCCAGTTCCCACCCTGCCCCTGTGGTCTCCCCCCCCCCACCACGCGTTCTGCAGCCCCCGCATTGGTGGGGGGGCTCCCTGCCTCCCCCCAGCACTCAGGTCACTTTGGAAAGTGGCGGAGGGGGGGAGAGAAGATGTGGGTCTCAGGTCCAGGAACCTCTAGTAACCCCCAGCCCACGCCAGGCGTTAGATTCTGCTCCTGGGCCAAGCCCGTGCCAGTAAGGGGGTGGGGCAGCGCCAGCGTTGGGCTGGGAGGCTGGACTCTCAGGCTGTATTCCTGGTTCTGGGAGGGGAGTGGGGGCTGGTGGGTCAGAGCAGGGGGGGCTGGGAGCCAGGACTCCTGGGTTCTCTCCCTGGCTCTGAGAGAGGCATGGGAGCTGGTGGGTCAGAGCAGGGGGCGCTGGGAGCCAGAACTCCTGGGTTCTCTCCCCGGCTCTGGGAGGGGAGTGGGAGCTGCGGGGTCAGAGCAGGGGGGGGGCCCGGGAGCTAGGACTCCTGGGTTCTCTCCCTCGCTCTGGGAGGGGAGCGGGGTCCTTGCATTCACCTTGGTGTGTGGTAGTGCTGTAGCTGTGTTGGTCACAGGCAATTAGAGATACAAGGTGGGGGGAGATGGTATCTGTTATTAGACCAACCTCCACTGGAGAGAGACCAGCTTTGAGGTGACACAGCGCCCGCAGCCCCTGTCGTGGGCTGCGGTGAGGAACTGCCCCCAGACTGAGGTGTCACAGAAGGAGGTGTTGGAAGAAATTGACAAATCCAGCACCCATGAGTCAGAAGGACCGGATGGCAGCATCTAAAACTTCTGCAGGAACTCACATATCCAACCCCAGAACCACCACCCGGGGCGGGGAGTAATCTCATATTTAAATCCACTTCTGGACCACAGGGCTGGCCGAGAGCTCGTATGTCACCCGTTATTGGTGTAACTTCAGGACCAGGCCCCGTGGTTGTAAAAATGTAGAAATTGTCCAGGGTGAGGCAGCACCCAGTAAACCTCGACCCGCCCTGAAAGGTGTTTGGCCAACCTGCCCTTAGGAGCCTCCCTGGGAAGCCTGTTCGGGAGCCCAACTCCCCATGGAGACAGAGCGCAGTGGCCAACACCTAACCTCCGAGGGCCTCCCTTGCTGCAGAGCCGACCCACGGCTATGGGCTCTCTGCAGGGGGCCCTGACAACAGAGCTGGGGGAACAGGCCTGGACTAGGGACCTGGGGTCCCCCCACCCTCCATCTTCTTTCCGCAAGGAGGAAATGCAGACTTGCAGGGAACCCTGAAAGAGGGGGGTGGGATGCAAGGTAGGTGGGTGGGTGTGGGTGGGTGTGGGTGTTAGTGTGGGTGTTAGTTAAGCCACACTCTATTTTCACCCCCTTGTGGATTTATCCTCACGCAGCCAGGCTGTTCCCCCCACCCCCCGTAGAGCTGAGAAGGGAGAAGAGGTGCCCACACTCACCCCCAGCTCTCGCTCCCAGGCAAACATCCTACACCCGGGGCCATCCTTCTGCCCCTCGGTTCTAGCCCATCTGGGGCTTTCCATCAGTGGGGCTGGGAGCCAGGACTCCTGGGTTCTAGGCCCCAGGGGGTGATGCAGGGAGCTACATCTCTGTAAACAGAGCCACCACCCCCAGCCTCGGGCCAGAGCCCAGCAGTACCACGCATGGCCCTGGGGCTCGGCCCTGCATGGGGGGAGGGAGCTGCTTTGCCCCCCAGAGCAGAGGGGCTGGGCTCAGGGGCAGGGGGTCCCCAGCGTCATGGCCCCTGCTGCCCCCAGGGACGGCGGTAGAGACGCCCCCCTACCCTGCTAGCAGCTCCTCACCCACGGTCCACCTCCAGCACCAGCCGCGCTGTAATATACAAACACTGGTTTATTGGTAAGAGAAAAAGCCGAACAAAATCGCCTTTGCAATGACAGGGAGCCCCGGGCAGGAGTCCCCAGGACGCAGGCCTGGCCTCCCCCACCCCATGGCACAGAGCAGGGGCCCATGGGGCACAGCCTCAGCCCCGTTGGGGGCTCTGGGACCAACTGTACCTCACAACCTGGCACGGGGTGCGTGCCCCAGGGAGGCTACCAATCTCCCCCCACCGTAGGGGCCTGGAGCCAGCTGCCACACAAAGGGGGGACCCCCTCCCCTCAGGTACAGCCTAGCCCCCGGGGGCACAGAGCGAGCTGGGCTCAGCCGGGGGGCAGGGTTCTCCCCTCCCGCGGGATCAGATGAAGGTGATGCGGGTCCGGGCCTGGTTCACCTGCCAGACGTTCAGCTCCTCGTACTCGTCCAGCGCGGCCTGGAACTGGGCGGGGGTGAAGCCCTTGGAGACGCAGCGCTGTTCCGCCTCGGCGTAGCGCACCGAGCGCACCGCCCGCCCCGCCCGCCAGCTCCCGCACGGCCGCGAAGATCACGTCGGCCGCCCGCTGCGTCCTGGGCAAAGGGGGGGGGGCGGGTGGTAGGGTCAGAGCTGCCCCAGTCCCGGCGCCAGACTCCGCAACCCCTCCGTGTTCCCCCCCACACACACCCTCCACCCCCACCCTCAACGAACCCTCTCCTCCATCCCTACTACCCCCAGTCCCAGGCTCTGGGAAACCCCCACCCCCCAAATCCCAGCCAGGGGAACATCCCCCTCCCCGAGCAGGAATGTGCCCCTATCCCAGCGCGCTCTGCCCCACAGCAGGACCCCTGGCTGTGCGTGTGTGGGAAGGAGTCCTGGGGGACGGGAGCCCGGCCTCGGCAGGTCAGCGTGAACCCCGGGTCTCACCTGGCTTGTTGACCCTTGTCCCCCAGCAGCGAGTCCTTGGACATCTCCATGAGCCGCATGGCCTCATTCACGTCCTCCTTCTCCACCACATCCACCAGCCGCAGCCGGGCCTGGAGGGGAGCAGAGGGAGCGGGGGTCAGAGTGGGGCCCCGGCCCTGCCCCAGAGCCCAGGCAACGCTTGACCACCGGTGCCCCTCCATCCCCAGCGTGCGGCGCCCGCCCCGGCAGACTGCGATGAGGGGCGATGGCCCCGGGCCGTTTCCAGCTACCGAGCAAACGGCTGCCAACCCCGACCCACTCGGCTTGGCGGGGGCTCCATCCCCACCCCCCACGGGCCAGGGGGGGCCTGGCCGCGGCATGACCAGACAAGCAGCCCTGGGGTCTCCGGGTTCCTCCCTGCAGCCGGTGGGGCCGTGCCGACACCAGCGGCCCCCACGCTGCAGTAGCCCCCAGACGCCGGCTAGCTGCACCGTCTGCACGTTAGCCCTGCGGGGCCGGGAACGGTGCCGCCGCTGCCCTCCTCCCCCCGGCCGAGGCGGGCGCTCACCAGGGCGCTGGCCAGGCGCAGAATCCCCAGCAGCGTGCGGGCCGACGTGTAGGTCGTGTCCTTGCTGGCCCAGGCCTCCTTGCGCATCTCCACGTAGGCGGCTGTGATGTAATCGGCCAGCGCCTCCGGCACGGCCGGCTGCTTCCGCTTGCACATGCTGATGTAGCGCCTGGGGGGGGAGTGGGAAGATGGGCTCTATGGAGGGGGGGGCCATAGAAGCCTGGCTCCCAGCCCCCCACATCCCGATATAACCCACCAGCCCCCACTCCCCTCCCAGAGCCGGGGAACATAAGAGTGGCCAGACTGGGTCAGAGCCAAGGTCCATCTAGCCTAGGGTCACCAGACAGCAAATGTGAAAAAATCGGGACGGGAGGGGTGGGGGGAGGGAAATAGGAGCCTATACAAGAAAAAGACCCAAAAATCGGGACTGTCCCTATAAAATCGGGACGTCTGGTCACCCTAAGCCTGGTCTCCTGACTTCCGACAGCGGCCAGTGCCAGGCGCCCCAGAGAGAATGAACAGAACAGGGAATCATCGAGTGATCCATCCCGTCGCTCATTCCCAGCGCCTGGCAAACAGAGGCTAGGGACACCATCCCTGCCCAGCCTGGCTAATAGCCATTGATGGGCCCATCCTCCAGGAACCGATCTAGTTCTTCTTTGAACCCTGTTATAGTCTTGGCCTTCACAACATCCTCTGGCGAGGAGTTCCCCAGGTTGACTGTGCGCCAGGTGAAGAAATACTTCCTTGTGTTTGTTTTAAACCCGCTGCCTATTCATTTCACTGGGTGTCCGCTAGTTCTTGTGTTAGGAGGAGTAAATAACACTTCCTTATTTACGGTCTCCGCACCCGTCATGATTTTATAGACCTCTATCATATCTCCCGTTAGTCATCTCTTTTCCAAGCTGAAAAGTCCCAGTCTTATTAATCTCTCCTCATACGGCAGCCGTTCCACACCCCTCTTCATTTTTGTTGCCCTTTTTTGAATCTTTTCCAGGCCCACTAGATCCTTTTTGCGATGGGGCGACCACATCTGCACACAGTATTCAAGATGTGGGCGTACCATGGATTTATATAAAGGCAATAGGATATTTTCTGTCTTATTATCGACCCCTTTCTTAATGATTCCCAACATTCTGTTCGCTTTTTTGACTGCCGCTGCACAATCAGTGGATGTTTTCAGACAACTATCCACAATGACTCCAAGATCTCCTTCTTGAGTGGTAACAGCTAATTTAGACCCCTTCAATGTATATGTAGAGCTGGGATTATGTTTTCCAATGTGCATTACTTTGCATTTATAAATATCCCCTCCCAGAGCCGGGGAGGGAACCCAGGAGTCCTGGCTCCCAGCCCCCGCTGCTCTAACCCACCAGCCCCCACTCCCCTCCCAGAGCCGGGGAGAGAACCCAGGAGTCCTGGCTCCCAGCGCCCCCTGCTCTAACCTATCAGCCCGCTCCCCTCCCAGAGCCAGGGAGAGAACCCAGGAGTCCTGGCTCCCAGCCCCCGCTGCTCTAACCCCCCAGACCCCACTCCCCTCCCAGAGCCGGGGAGGGAACCCAGGAGTCCTGGCTCCCAGCCCCCCCTGCTCTAACCTATCAGCCCCCTCCCCTCCCAGAGCCAGGGAGAGAACCCAGGAGTCCTGGCTCCCAGCCCTCGCTGCTCTAACCCACCAGCCCCCACTCCCCTCCCAGAGCCAGGGAGAGAATCCAGGAGTCCTGGCTCCCAGCCCCCACTCCCCTCCCCAGGCCAGACCGAGCGCTCACCTCATGAGCTTCATGTCGAGCTGCTGGAAGGCGCAGGGCGGCTGCCGGCTGTGCTGATGGACGTAGGTGATGTGCTGGGCCAACCTGTGGGGGCGACACGGGTTAGCGCCGCTGCCCGGATGCTCCCCGCCCCGGCCCCGGAGCAGAGAGGGGCCCCCCGGGCTCTCACCGCAGGTCGTTGTCCCGGTCGGGCCGGTCCTGGATCAGCCAGAGCAGGTCGAAGCGGGAGAGCAGGGCGGCCGGCAGCTGCACGTTCTGCTCCAGGCTGCGCTTGGGGTTGTAGCGCCCGTAGGCCGGGTTGGCGGCCGCCAGGATGGCGCAGCGGGCGTTGAGGGTGGCCAGCACGCCCGCCTTGGCGATGGAGATGGTCTGCTGCTCCATCACCTCGTGGATGGCCGTGCGGTCGCTCTCCAGCATCTTGTCGAACTCGTCGATGCAGCAGACGCCCTGGTCGGCCAGGACCAGCGCCCCGCCCTCCAGGGCCAGCTCCCCCGTCACCGGGTCCCGCAGCACGGCGGCCGTCAGCCCCACGCCCGAGGAGCCCCGGCCTGTGGTGTACTGACCTGGGGAAGGGACACAGTCAGGGGTGGGGGCCCAGCCTGTGGGGCACGGACGTGGGGTGGGGGGGAGATGGGAGTCGGAGGGTCACAGCCCCTGGGAGGATGCCCCGGTGGGGTCCCGAATGCCCCACCCAGCCAGGCCCCGGGGCCCCCCCAAGGTGGGGCGTTACTCACTGCGGGGGGCCAGGCGGTCGATGTACGAGAGGAGCTGGGACTTGGCCACGCCCGGGTCGCCCATCAAGCAGATGTTGATGTTCCCTGGAGGAAGACGGCGAGGAGCTGGGTCAGCGTCAGAGCAGCCCCCGCCACCCCCACCCCCCACAGGCGTTCCTCCCCCCGAGACACCTCCCCCGCCACGCCCCACAGGCGTTCCTCCCCCCGAGACACCTCCCCCGCCACGCCCCGCAGCGTTCCTCCCCCCGAGACACCTCCCCCGCCACGCCCCGCAGCGTTCCTCCCCCCGAGACACCTCCCCCGCCACGCCCCGCAGCGTTCCTCCCCCCGAGACACCTCCCCCACCCACACACACACAGCCTCGCCCCGGGGGTCCGTCCCCCCCCACCTCAGACTCACCCCGAATTTTCATGCCCCGGGGGTTGCGGTCCACGCCCCCCACCAGCAGCAGCAGCAGGGCCTTCTTCACGTCCTCGTGCCCGTAGATCTCGGGGGCGATGGAGGCTGCCAGCTTGTCGTAGAAATCCTCCTCTGCACACAGCCGGGGGGTGGGGGGGGTGTCGTCAGCAGAGGTGGGAGGGGTCCTTGATCCAGGACTTGCCCCCCGCCACCCACAACCGGGCCAGGGTGTGTGTGTGTGGGGGGCGGGGGTGGGGCCTGCTAGCAGGAGGTGCAAACAGGGCTGTACAGGGGAGATCTCACCCACGAGCAGCCCTGTGCCTCCTCCGTCTGCTGCCCCACACTCAGCACGCCCAGGGGGCTGGCAGGGGACGCCGCAGGGCTACGGTGTGGGGGTGTGGGGGGTATCACACCTGCCCTACACTCAGTGGGGGGGGGGGTTCACCTGTGATCTGGCGCAGCTCGTCCTCCGTTAGCTCCCCTGACCCCAGCTCGTCCTCCTCGCTCTTGTTCATCTTCACGATGCGATGCGCCTCCACGTAGGTCTCGGAGATCAGCCCCTGGGGGGAAGCGGGAGCCGCGTCACTCCAGGGGGCCCCACCCAGCCAGGCCCAACCCAGGCGACCCGCCCAGCAGGTTCCCCTCCTCTCTATCCCCCACCCGAGCCCAGCCCCCTGCCCCCCACCCTCCTCTCCCGCTCTCACCTGGGCCATCTGCCGGAAGCCAGCTCTCAGCAGGGGCAGGAAGACGCCGGTGATGCTGACGTGGTCGCCGGGCTGGGCCAGCCGCGTGTTCTCGCCATGGACGGCCACACTGATGGAGCGCGGGAGGTGCCCCACGGGCACCTGGTCGCTCTGCAAGGGGGGGGGGGGGGGGGGGGAAGAGGAAAAAGTCAGCCCAGATCCAGCCGCACCCCCTCCCCCCCCCCCCGACTCTGGCAGAACCAAATGGGGGGTGGGGGGGCCATGCCAGGGAGCCCAGAACAATCTTTGGGGCCCCCTATTCACATGCCCCGACTCCCCTCACCCCCCCCACTCACATGCTCCTGCATCTTCAGCTCCTGGAACTTGATGAACTTGGAGCCCCGGCTCTGCAGGTAGAGACGCCCCCCGGAGCGGTTGGTTTGGCACTCCTGGCTCGGGCACATGATCAGTGGCATGAAAGTCGGGGACTGGATCTGGGGGCGGGGGGAAAAGAGGGTCACAGTGAACCAGCCCCACACACCCCCACCCTGCGCATCTAAACAGGGCACTCGGCTGCTCCCCCACAGCCAGGCAGGGGGCGTGACAAAGTGGGAACGTTTGTAATTATTTAATGAGGCCTATCTGTGCCTCAGTTTCCCCTAGGGGTTACCTGGCTACCCACTGAGGGAAAGGGGGTGAAGTTTGCTCCGCGGGCAGACTGAAAGACACAGATGTGTGCGTCACCTCCCTGTCTGGGGGGGAACGCAGCTGCATTAAGGAACTGGATGAAACCGACCCAAACCCACAAAGGGGCCAGAGAGAAAATGCAAGGGCCAGCGACTCATGGGGCGGCGAAGCTGAGCAGAGACCCCAGCTGGAGAACCAAGGCCGGGAAGGTGGGAGGCGAAGGAGAAGCGGTGGCTTCTGGCCAGGAAGGACGTCAGAGGGACTCTGAAAACGGGGGATCCCCAAGGCCTGGCTTGGGGGAATTGCCCCGGGCCGAGCAGAACACACGACACTCCACCCTCCCGTTCTCCATGCTAACCCCCACCGACGTCCCGTGCTGGGTCTGCTGCCCTGGGCGTCACCGCCGACGCTGGCTGGGGGGCGCTGGGCCGCGTAGCTCCGTGATAGGGCGCTCGGCCGTTTGGTCCCGCCAGCTTCCCCTGAGCTGCTCCGCTCCCTGCCCGCTCACCGGCTGGTAGGTCTCCGCGCCGCACTGGTCGCAGCTGTATGTGGCCACCACCATCATGGGCTTGACCTCGGTGACACGGGTGACGATGCCGCGGACGGTGACCAGCTTCCCGATGCAGTCGGCCTTCACGTCCCGGATGATGCGAGCCTTGGAGCCCGATGGGGCCTTGAAGTACAGCTCGCTGCGGCGGGAGGGAGAGGCCGGGAGTTAGAGACGGGGCGGGGTGGGGGGTTAAGGGATCCAGAGCCCAGCTCCCTGCGTGGGGCGGGCTGGGAGATCCAGGGGCCTAGAGGTGGGTGGGGAGGGAGCCAGAGAGGTCAGAGCCCCCCGCCCGGCTCCAGGCACTCACAAGCGGCGCAGCAGCTCCGGGGGGTACTGGTTCTGGGGGCTGTGCGTCTCCCCCACGTCCCGGCCGCGCTGCTCCAGCATCAGCCGGTGCTCGATGTACACGTCTAGGACGTCCTTGTTCACCACCTGGGGGGGAGGGTTGGACAAGGGCTCTGTCAAGCTTGGCACCAGCCTCCCGCCCCGTCAGCCAGCCCAGCCCCCTCTCCCCCGCGCCCCTCACCTCCCGCTCCTTGTGCTGGGGCAGCAGCTCGTGCACCGCGTCGGCGAAGAGGCGGCCGTAGCGCTTGGCGTTTTCGCACGCGGCGTCCACCAGCTCGGGGTCCTCCTCGGCCACCTCGTCCAGGTCCACGTACAGGGCCACCTGCTCCCGGTGAGCCAGAGACACCTGGGGGGAGGGAAGGGGGGGGGGAGCTGAGCTGCAGGGCTGGCGGAGACCCACAGCAGCCTGCAGCACCCCCTGCTGGGGGGGCGGGGGGCAGCCAGGAGCTTTGCGGTGGGGGTGGGGGTGGGGGGGTCTCACCAGCTGGTCCCGATACGGGAACTCCTTCTTGCCCAGCGTCCCGTCCCGGCAGAATTCCTGCAGGAAGCGCTTCACCTTCTCTGAGGGGAGACAGGGAGAGAGCATCAGGCCAGGGACGCCCCCCACGCAGCAATTCGTCCCCCAACTGCCCCACAGCAACCCCCCGCCCATGACCCACAGCCCCCGTCCCACACTGGCACCAACCCCCCCCAAAGCTCCCAGCAACGGCCTACCCCACCCCCAGCCCCTCGCCTCCCCCTCCCTACACCAACCTCGCCCCACAGCGTCCCCCCTCCCCTCCCCGTGCCGACCCCAGCGTGCCCCACAGCCCGCCTCCAGCCCCCCACATCCCTCTGCAGCACCCCCTCCCCCTCAGCCCCTCATCCCCCCAGCCCCACCTCACAGCCCCCCCTCCCCCAGTGCCCCACAGCCCGCCTCCAGCCCCCCACATCCCTCTGCAGCACCCCCTCCCCCTCCCCCAGAGCCCCTCATCCCCCCAGCCCCACCTCACAGCCCCCCCTCCCCCTCCCCCAGTGCCCCACAGCCCGCCTCCAGCCCCCCACATCCCTCTGCAGCACCCCCTCCCCCTCCCCCAGAGCCCCTCATCCCCCCAGCCCCACCTCACAGCCCCCCTCCCCCTCCCCCAGTGCCCCACAGCCCGCCTCCAGCCCCCCACATCCCTCTGCAGCACCCCCTCCCCCTCCCCCAGAGCCCCTCATCCCCCCAGCCCCACCTCACAGCCCCCCCTCCCCCTCCCCCAGTGCCCCACAGCCCGCCTCCAGCCCCCCACATCCCTCTGCAGCACCCCCTCCCCCTCCCCCAGAGCCCCTCATCCCCCCAGCCCCACCTCACAGCCCCCCCTCCCCCTCCCCCAGTGCCCCACAGCCCGCCTCCAGCCCCCCACATCCCTCTGCAGCACCCCCTCCCCCTCCCCCAGAGCCCCTCATCCCCCCAGCCCCACCTCACAGCCCCCCTCCCCCTCCCCCAGTGCCCCACAGCCCGCCTCCAGCCCCCCACATCCCTCTGCAGCACCCCCTCCCCCTCCCCCAGAGCCCCTCATCCCCCCAGCCCCACCTCACAGCCCCCCTCCCCCTCCCCCAGTGCCCCACAGCCCGCCTCCAGCCCCCCACATCCCTCTGCAGCACCCCCTCCCCCTCCCCCAGAGCCCCTCATCCCCCCAGCCCCACCTCACAGCCCCCCCTCCCCCTCCCCCAGTGCCCCACAGCCCGCCTCCAGCCCCCCACATCCCTCTGCAGCACCCCCTCCCCCTCCCCCAGAGCCCCTCATCCCCCCAGCCCCACCTCACAGCCCCCCCTCCCCCTCCCCCAGTGCCCCACAGCCCGCCTCCAGCCCCCCACATCCCTCTGCAGCACCCCCTCCCCCTCCCCCAGAGCCCCTCATCCCCCCAGCCCCACCTCACAGCCCCCCTCCCCCTCCCCCAGTGCCCCACAGCCCGCCTCCAGCCCCCCACATCCCTCTGCAGCACCCCCTCCCCCTCCCCCAGTGCCCCACAGCCCGCCTCCAGCCCCCCACATCCCTCTGCAGCACCCCCTCCCCCTGCTGACCCCAGCGTGCCCCACATCCCCCCCGCCCCTCTAGGGCCCCGCCCCCAGCCCCCGCCCGTGTAAACAGAGCGGCACGTGGAGCCGCCCCGCCCCCGGGGGGACGGACAGTTTGGCCGCGCGCTGAGGCGGCGCCGTAACGTCACTTCCGGGGCGGCGGCGCGTCCCGCCGCGCGGGCGCCGGATCCCACCCGGCCGCGCCGTAGCCAATGGCAACCCGAGGCGCGCCGTGGGCACCACCCACCTTTCTCCGCGGCGTAGTCTTTGGGCGCCATGGCGGCGGCGTGGGAGCCCTCAGTCCCAGGCGCTGTCGGCCCGTTGGTTACGGGTCCTTGCTGGGGTCAGTCCCGCTACGGGTCCCCGTCAGGGTCCGTCCCGGTCGTTCGCGGCCCGTTGGCTACGGGTCCCCGTCAGGGTCCGTCCCGGTCGTTCGCGGCCCGTTGGCTACGGGTCCCCGTTAGGGTCCGTCCGGGTCGTTCGCGGCCCGTTGGCTACGGGTCCCCCTTCGGGTCCGTCCAGACCGCGGCCACTCAGCACCGCTCCCGACTCTCGCTGCTGCCGCCGCAACCAAAAGTGGCGCGAAACTAGAGACCCCCTCCTGCCACGTGCCCTGCCCGGGCCAATCCGTGCTCGGCACGTGACCCGCCCAGCCCGCCAATCACAGCTCGGACTGAGCGTTGAGCCGAGGCCCCGCCCACGCGTCGCCGTCACGTGACAGCGCAGCGGCCCGGCGCCGGACCCAGGTTCAAGCGGAAACAGCGGGACCCCCCCAAAGCCCCGCCCCCTCTTAAAGGGGCCGCGACCCCGGGGCGGGCCTGGGGGGGGTCCCTGTAGCAGGGGGAGGGGCCCGGGGGGAGTCTCGGGGGAGGGGCGGGGCCCGGGGACGGTTCCTGGGGGCGGGAGCTCAGGGGGCGGGGTCTAGGAATGCAGTTCCGGGGGCGGGACCCTGGGGGTGTTAGGGGCGGGGCTCTGGGGGTTGGGGGCGGGGTCCCATGGGGCAGGGTATGGGGGCGGGACTGCTGGTTTAGGGGCGGGGCCCCATGGGGTAGGGGCGGGGCTACTGGTTTAGGGGCGGAGTCTCTGATGTTGTGGGCGGGGCCCCGGGTTGTGGGGGGTATCATGGGGTGGGGCGGGGTCTCGGGGGTTGTGGGCGGGGTCTCGGGGGTTGTGGGCGGGGCCCCGGGTTGTGGGGGGGTATCATGGGGTGGGGCGGGGTCTCGGGGGTTGTGGGCAGGGCCCCGGGTTGTGGGGGGGTATCATGGGGTGGGGCGGGGTCTCGGGGGTTGTGGGCGGGGCCCCGGGTTGTGGGGGGTATCATGGGGTGGGGCGGGGTCTCGGGGGTTGTGGGCGGGGCCCCACTCACTGTCTCTCTCCCCCTTCCCCACCCCCGCAGGCCCAGGGATGTTGTCGCAGATTTTCATTCTCTCCTCCAAGGGAGACAGACTCGTCCACAAGGACTGTATCCTGCCCCCCCTAGAGCCCCCCACGGCTCCTGACATAACCCCCCTCAGCCCCCACGCCCCCCCTCCCAAGATCAGCACCTCCCCAAGGGCTGTATCCTGCCCCCCTCCAAGTTCCACCTAAACCAGGCCAGGGGTCATATCCCCCCACCCCCCCATCTCCTCACCACGGGTCCCCTTCTTCCGGACACTGCCCACCCGCTGGCCCCCCCCCCCCCCGGGAACCTCCTGCCCCAGACTCATCCCGCAGAGCGCCCTGCCCCGGGAACGCCACTGCTGGGGGGCCGCCCAGACCCAGGGGCTCCAGCTGGGCACTGCTGGGGGGGGGGGGAAGCTCAGCCACCTGCCCCCCTGATGGGGTCATTTCTCCTTAACCCGCCCCCCAGTCCGCGGCGAGGCCGGCGGGGGCAGCACGGATCTGGTGGACACTTTCTACAGGAAGATCACGGCCCTGCCCAGGGACCAGGCGCCCGTCTTCATGGTACCGGGGTGGGGGGTGGAACGGCACCCCAATGGGGCGGGTTAAGCGTTGCTGTGGTAACGGGGTGTCGCTATGGGGATGAAGTAAGCGTCTCTATGGTAACAGAAGCGGGGAGCATCTCAAGTATCGCTATGGGAACAAGTGAAGGGTCTGTAGGAGAAGTGGGGGCATTGCCGTGGTGGGGGAGGGGCTCTGGCTAACTCTGCTTGTGTTCCCCCCCCCCCCCGCCCCCCCCCCCCCGGCAACGCAGGCACACAAGGGGCAGAACTTTGTCCACGTGCGTCACGCCGGCCTCTACTTCGCGGCCACGACGGGGCACGACGTCTCCCCTTTCACCATCATCGAGTTCCTCAACCGGTGAGGCGGGGGCGGGGGTGACCCCGCGTGGGGGAGGGGGCAGACGGGGGATAACCCCCAGCCCCAGGGGTTGGTGCAGGCAGGGGGACCCATCCGTGCCCCCCTCACCCCCCCGTCTCCCTCCCGTCCCGCAGGCTGGTGACACTGACCCGCGATTACTGCGGCTCCCTCAGCGAGAAAACCGTCAGCCTCAACGTCGCTCTCATCTACGAGCTGCTGGACGAGATGCTGGTGGGTGTGGGGGGGGGGGCCGGGGGGGGGCAGCTCAGTACGGCATGGGGGGGGGCGCTGCCGCGGGGAAGCTCCCCCGCTCAGACACCCCAGCTGGGGCACCACTGTGGGGAAGCTCGCAGCGCCGGCCCCCCTTGCCGGGGGTGTAGCCAGCCCCTCCCCCTCACTCTGTGCTCTCCCCCCCACCCCCCCAGGACTACGGCTACGTGCAGACCACGGCGCCGGACGTGCTGCGTAACTTCATCCAGACGGAGCCCGTGCTCAGCAAGGCCTTCAGCCTCCTCGACCTGGGCAGCGTCGGCCTGGTGAGCCCCCCCCACCCCGAATCCCCCGTGTCCCCTCCCCTCCTAGCACCCTCTTGGGCTCGGTGTGTCCAGCCCCCGAATCCCCTCCCCCCTCAGCACCCCCCTGGGCTCGGTGTGTCCAGCCCCCGAATCCCCCATGTCCCCTCCCCTCCCAGTACCCCCCTGGGCTCGGTGTGTCCAGCCCCCGAATCCCCCGTGTCCCCTCCCCTCCCAGCACCCCCCTGGGCTTGGTGAGCCCCCGAACCCCCCCCCAACAGTGACTGCCTGATTTCCCCTGCCCCCCATCCCCCCATGGCTGAGCCCAGGGCAGTGGCTCATCCAGGGAAGGTGTTACCCTGAGGAGTCAGGCCGTGGGGTACCTGGTGCCCCTGAGCCCCTCCTGCCCCAGGGCTCCATCCCGGGGCTCTGCCCTGACCCTGACCCTGCCCCCTTCGGTTTCAGTTTGGAGCAGAGACGCAGCAAAGCAAAGTGGCTCCAAGCTCGGCCGCCAGCCGCCCCGTGCTGCCCCCGCACAGGGACCAGGTGAGACACCCCCCGAGCCCCCCAGCAGTGAGCAGTACCCCTTCCTCCGGCATGGAACAGGCCAGGTGTCACGGGGTCCCCGGGTGACGCTCTGGAATTGCTCCCCACGGAGCCAGGCTGGACTCTGGGGGAGCCTCTTCTCGGAGCCGACTGTCCCCAGGGCAAGACGCTTCCCCAGCTTCCGCCTTCCTGGGGCATCCAGCCTCCCCTGCCCCACTGGGCGCGAGTCCATCTGGGCGGGGTCCTGGGGGAGCCAGGGGGCCCTGCCCCCCCGACTCCGCAGTCAGACGTGACTCTCAGCCAGCCGGGGAAACAGGTGGTTTATTAGGCGACAGGAGCACGGCGTAGGGCAGAGCTTGTTAGCATAGAAATCAGGAACTTCCAGCCCACTCCATCTTGTGGGGAGAGGAGCCCTGAGCCAGGGCTCTGCCTCCCGCCTGCGGCCCCCGAGCCGGACTCGCTTCCAGCTGCCTGGCCCCACCCTGCCCATTGCTGCAACAAAACGGGGGGGGGGGGGGGCACAGCATCAGTGCAGGCAGCTGGAGCAGCCCCTGCAAGTCCCACCCCCTTATTCCCACCACCCAGACACTGGTGCAATACAAAGGGAAACTGAGGCACATTCATGCAAAACAGTAAGACTCACATACAACATAACCAGGGAAAATCCCCACTACGTCACACCAGTCCCTCCGTGTGTGTGGGGTGGGGAAAGGATCCACCTTCCCAGCCGTGGGGGGGCTGGGCCTTGCCCGCAGCCGTCACTCGATGCCCGGCCCTCTCTCCCCACAGGGCGCGAGGAACGAGCTGTTTCTGGACGTGGTGGAGAGACTGACGGTCGTCATCGCAGCCAACGTGAGTCGGGGGCGGGAGGGGGTGGTGGCTGGTGCAGGAGTCCTGGGCCCCAGCCCACAGCCCCCGCATCAGGGATCCACAGGGTCTCAGCAATGCCCCAGCCCCCCCCCCCCCCAGGGGAAGCTGCTGCGCACTGGTTCATTGTCTGGGACTCACCCCCGTCCCCTCCTTCCCGCCCAGGGCACCCCCATGAAGGCCGACATCCAGGGAGAAATCCGTCTCAAGAGCTACTTGCCCAGCTGCTCCGGTGAGTAACGTCTGGAGCCCCGGGAGACTGAGTTGGCCGTGGGGGCTGGGCCGGGGGACGCACTCCCCTGGCTGTCACTGCCGGACCCAGTGCAGTGCTGGGGGGAGCGGGACAGGGGGCTCAGCGGGGGGGCGGGGGGGGCACTCTCGGGACAGGGGGCTCAGTGGGCTCTGGCCAGGGGGCTCAGCGGGGGGGGCGTTGGGCCGAGGATGCGGGCTCTGGCCAGGGGGCTCAGCGGGGGGGGCGGGGAGGGGCACTCTCGGGACAGGGGGCTCAGCGGTGGGGTGCTGGGCCGAGGATGCAGGCTCTGGCCAGGGGGCTCAGCGGGGGGGCGTTGGGCCGAGGATGCGGGCTCTGGCCAGGGGGCTCAGCGGGGGGGCGGGGAGGGGCACTCTCGGGACAGGGGGCTCAGCGGGGGGGCGTTGGGCCGAGGATGCGGGCTCTGGCCAGGGGGCGCAGTGGGGGGCACTGTCCCCTGGCTGTCAGTGCCGGTGCTGGGGGGAGCAGTGCAGGGGGCTCAGCAGGGGGGTGCTGGGCCAAGGATGCGGGCTCTGGCCAGGGGGCTCAGCGGGCTCTGGCCAGGGGGCTCAGCGGGGTGGGGGGCACTCTCGGGACAGGGGGCTCAGCGGGGGGGTGCTGGGCCGAGGATGCAGGCTCTGGCCAGGGGGCGCAGTGGGGGGCACTGTCCCCTGGCTGTCAGTGCCGGTGCTGGGGGGAGCAGTGCAGGGGGCTCAGAAGGGGGGTGCTGGGCCGAGGATGCGGGCTTTGGCCAGGGGGCTCAGCGGGCTCTGGCCAGGGGGCTCAGTGGGCTCTGGCCAGGGGGCTCAGCGGGGGGCACTCTCGGGCCAGGGGGCTCAGCGGGGGGGTGCTCGGCCGAGGATGCGGGCTCTGGCCAGGGGGCTCAGCGGGGGGGCAGGGGGCTCAGCGGGCTCTGGTCAGGGGGCTCAGCGGGGGCAGGGGGCACTCTCGGGACAGGGGGCTCAGCGGGCTCTGGCCAGGGGGCTCAGCGGGGGGCACTCTCGGGCCAGGGGGCTCAGCGGGCTCTGGCCAGGGGGCTCAGCGGGGGGGTGCTCGGCCGAGGATGCGGGCTCTGGCCAGGGGGCTCAGCGGGGGGGGCAGGGGGCTCAGCAGGCTCTGGTCAGGGGGCTCAGCGGGGGCGGGGGGCACTCTCGGGACAGGGGGCTCAGCGGGGGCGGGGGGCACTCTCGGGACAGGGGGCTCAGCGGGGGGGGGCACTCTCCAGACAGGGGGCTCGGCGGGGGGCGCTCTCCCCTGGCAGTCAGCGCTGGCACTAGGGCAGCTCTCCCGTGACGCTCTCCCCTCTCCCCCCAGAGCTGCGCATCGGGCTGACGGAGGAGTTCTGCGTGGGGAAGTTGGAGCTGCGAGGTGAGTGGCCGGTGGCTGGTCTGGGCTGCGCCTGGCGGGGGGCCCTGGGCTCTGACCCCCCCTCCCCGGTAGGGGCCCCTGGGCGCTGACCCCCCCTCCCCCAGTAGAGGTGCCCTGGGCTCTGACCTCCCCTCCCCGCCCGCCCCGGCACGGGTGCCTTGGCTCTGACCCCCCCCCTCCCTGCAGGCTACGGCACCGCCGTCCGCGCGGACCAGTGCGCCTTCCACAGCTCCGTGAAGCTGGATGAGTTTGAGAGCAGCCGCATCCTGAAGGTCAACCCCAGCCAGGGGGAGGTGAGCCCCGGGGCTGGTCCTGCCCCTCACTGCAGCTGGGCGTTTGGTGCCCACTGTGGGGTGGGGCCTGTGAGCCCCACGGCCTGCAGCCGGGTGTGACGAACTACGACTGTTGTTAAGGTTTCCCTGAGTACTGTGTGGGTGCCTCGGTTTCCCTATGCAGTGCTTGAGTATCTAGGTGGTGGGACAAGGGTGCATGAGTGTTACAGAGGGGCCTGGACACAGAGAAGGGCCGACACTCTGTAGCCTAGCAACTGATGGCCCCGGCCCCTCCCCTGCAAAGGTGGGAGCTAAAGGTGTTGGAACAAAGGGATCAGGTGACCTCCTGGCCCGGGAAGGAGACAAAGGAGAGAGGAGGGGCTGGACAGTTTCAGTTTGGGGCTGGCCCGAGAGGAGGGGAGAGGGGCAGACAGGCTCTGGCCTCCCTGCCCCCGTTTGGAGCTGTGGGGTGAAATGCAGGGAGCCCTGAGCTGGGGTCTAAGCTCCCTGCCCCCCGGAAGGGCCCGGCTGAGGGGTCCTGGTTGTACTGACAAGCTCTGTTTGGACTGTGTTCCTGGCATCTCTAATAAACCTTCTGTTCTACTGGCTGGCTGAGACTCCCAGTGAATCCGGGGAAGAGGGGTGCAGGCGCTGACTCCCCCACACTCCGTGACAGCTGGTGGCAACGGTGGGATTTACTGCACCCCGTGGAAGGTGCTTCCTGCAGCAAGTAACTGGGGAGCAGTAGAACGAAGGGGGGCTAACGAGGACCAGGCGTGCTGAAGGCTCACAGAGGAGCGGTTTCGGGGAGCGGAGGAGCTACGCTTAACCCCTGGGAGTGTGTGACCAGCGAGAAGGACTGTGCAATCATGGGGTCCCCCTGGGGGCTGCGGTGAGCAGTCCCAGGGGCGGAGGAGCCTGCGACTTGGCCCTGGGAGAGAGAAGGATTTTTGCAGTGACAGGGTTCCCCTGGCGGTGCCGTGAGTGGACCCAGGGGCGGAGGAGCTGCAGCTTGACCCTGGCAAAGACGCGGTGACCTGGAGAAGAGCTGGCACACTTGGGGTTCTTCCTGGAAACCGTGGGGAGTTAAGAGCACACAGGCCTGCGAATCCACACTGTCATGGAGTGTGGGGGAGTCAGGTCCTGCACCCCTCTTCCCGGGATTCAATGTGACTCGCAGCCAGTCAGTAGAACAGAAGGTTTATTAGGGTTGTCAGGAAAGAGTCCAAACAGAGCTTGTAAGTATGACCAGGACCCCTCAGCTGGGCCCTTCTGGGGGGCAGGGAGCTTAGACCCCAGCTCTGGGGCTCCCTGCGTTTCACCACCCAGCTCCAAACTGACCAAGAGCCAGCCAAACCTCCAGCAGGCTCCTCCCCTCCCCTGGGGCCCCTCCTCTAGCCTTTGACCATTCTCCCAGCCAAAGGTGTCACCTCCCAACCCCCGTCCTGGCTCATGTTACAGCCTCAGGTAAAGTCTTGCATTCCCGATGCAGCCTTTCCCAATGCAGCCAGCCTCTCAGGTCAGATCCATCTCGCTCTCTACTCCGTCACATCGCTCCCCCCTTCGAGACTGAACTGAGCGGGGTCACTCTGACCAGTGGCCTGGGGAAGTTCAGGGCCCCCTCTCCGGGACAACGCATCCGCTATCAGGTTGGCACTTCCCTTCACATGGACCACGTCCATGTCGTAATCCTGCAGGAGCAGGCTCCACCTCAGGAGTTTGGTGTTGGCCCCTTTCATCTGGTGTAGCCAGGTCAGGGGCGAGTGGTCGGTGTACACGGTGAAGTGTCGCCCGAATAGATACGGCTCTAGTTTCTTGAGGGCCCACACCATGGCCAGGCATTCCTTCTCGATGGCCGCATAATTCTGCTCTCCGGGTAGCAACTTCTTGCTTAAATACACGATGGGGTGTGTCTGCCCCGTTTCATCCTCCTGCATTAACACCGCCCCCAGTCCCCTGTCTGAGGCGTCGGTGAACACCAGAAAGGGCTTGTCAAAGTCTGGGTTTGCCAGAACTGGGTCCCTGATCAAAGCCTTCTTCAGTGCACAGAGAGCCCTCTGGCACTCCTCGGTCCAGACCACCTTGTCTGGCTTCCCCTTTTTACATAGCTCAGTGATGGGGGTGGCTATGGCGCTAAAGTGGGGCACAAATCTTCGATAGTACCCCGCCATCCCAATAAAGGCCTGGACCTGCTTTTTGGTTTGGGGAGCGGGCCAGTCCCGGATCACCTCCACCTTGGCTGGTTCTGGCTTTAGGCGGCCGCTCCCCACCCGGTGTCCCAGGTAGGACACTTCAGCCATCCCCACCTTGCACTTCTCCGCTTTTACAGTCAGCCCAGCCTCCCGGAGTCGGTCCAGCACTTGTTTAACCTGGGACACATGGTCCTCCCAGGTCTGGCTAAAGACACAGATATCATCGAACAGATATCATCGATATACGCCACAGCGAAGCTCTCCATCCCCTTCAGTAGCTGATCCACCAGGCGCTGGAAGGTGGCTGGCGCTCCCTTGAGACCGAAAGGCAGGGTCAGGAACTCGTAGAGCCCCAGAGGAGTAATGAAGGCAGATTTCAGCCGGGCATCTGCATCCAGTGGCACTTGCCAGTAGCCCTTTGTAAGATCCATGGTGGTGAGGTACCGAGCCCCTCCCAGCTTGTCTAGGAGCTCGTCCGGCCGGGGCATGGGGTAGGCATCGGATACAGTGATGGCATTGAGCTTCCGATAGTCCACACAGAACCGGATCGACCCATCCTTTTTGGGGACCAGCACCACCGGCGAGGCCCAAGGGCTGGACGACGGCTGGATCACCCCCAAAGCCAGCATGTCCTTGACCTCTCTTTCCAGGTCCCGAGCTGTCTTCCCTGTGACTCGGAAGGGGGAGCATCTTATAGGTTGGTGCGATCCTGTCTGCACCCGGTGGACAGTCAGATTAGTGCGACCAGGCTGGTTGGAAAACAGCTGTCGGTACAGATGCAGCACCCCTCTGATCTCAGCTTGCTGGGCAGGGGTTAGCTGATCGGAGAGAGGGATTGTCTCTTGGGAGGAACCAGCTCCTGTCTCAGGGAATAGATCTACTAGAGGGTCACTTCCCTGCTCCTCCCAATGTCCACACACGGCCAGCACCACATTCCCCCTGTCATAATATGGCTTCATCATATTGACATGGTACACCTGGCAGTGGTGTGCCCGGTTAGACAGCTCCACCACATAATTTACCTCATTTAGCTGCTTGACAACCTTGAAAGGGCCTTCCCAAGCGGCCTGCAGCTTGTTTTTCCTCACGGGGATGAGAACCATCACCTGATCCCGGTGGCGTAGGCGCGGGCCCGCGCCGTGCGGTCATACCAGACCTTTTGCTTCCTCTGGGCTCTGGCCAGATTTCCCTTGGCCAGGCCCATGAGCTCAGTAAGTCTCTCTCGGAGGTCAGGACATACTCCACCACTGACTCTCCCTCGGGGGCGGCCTCCCCCTCCCATTCGTCTCTCATCAGGTCCAGGGGCCCCCTTACCCTCCTGCCATATAACAGTTCGAAGGGCGAGAATCCAGTAGACTCCTGAGGCACTTCCCTGTACGCGAACAGCAGGTGCGGTAGGTACTTGTCCCAGTCCTGCGGGTGCTGGTTCATAAAGGTTTTCAGCATCATCTTTAGTGTCCCATTGAACCTCTCCACCAGCCCATTGGACTGGGGATGATATGCTGAGGCCCAGCTGTGCCGGACCCCACATTTCTCCCACAAGCACCGGAGCAGGGCCGACATGAAGTTGGACCCTTGGTCTGTCAGGACTTCCTTGGGGAACCCCACTCGGCTGAAAATGGTCAGCAGCGCATCCGCCACGGTGTCTGCTTCAATGGAGGATAAGGGCACCGCCTCGGGGTAGCGGGTGGCGAAATCTACCACCACCAGAATGTATTTCTTCCCCGACCGGGTTGTCTTGCTGAGAAGCCCCACTATGTCCATGGCCACCTTCTGGAAGGGCTCCTCTATGATGGGCAAAGGCCTCAAAGCCGCTTTCCGCTTGTCCCGCGCCTTCCCCACCCGCTGACAGGGGTCACAGGACCGGCAGTACTGATGGACAGTTGTAAAGACCCCAGGCCAGTAAAAGTTCTGTAGCAGCCTCTGCCTGGTGCGCCGGATCCCCTGGTGCCCTGCGAGAGGGATGTCATGGGCCAGGTACAGTAGCTTGCGGCGATACTTCTGGGGGACCACCTGCTGCCTCCTGATCCCCCATGTCTCCATCTCACCGGGGGGAGCCCATTCCCGGTACAGGAACCCCTTCTCCCACAGGAACCTCTCCTGGCAACCTCTCCACATGGTCTGTACCTCCCTGCGGTCGGCCAGGTCCCTGAGCTTCCGCAAGGAGGGATCTCTCTGTAACTCGGCCTGGAACTCAGCCGCTGGGGAAGGAATGGGAACCTGTTCTCTCGTGCTGTCTGTGTCTGAGGCCGCAGCCTCTCTGCGCCTGGTCCTGGGGTACTCCCTCCCCACTGGGCCAGGGTCTTGCGCCCCGTGCAAGGCACCCTCTCCGAGGCCCGGGCGTAGCGCCCCTTGCCGGCTCTGGCTACGGGTCACGACCAGGGTATCCCGGGATTCACTGGGCCAGTCTTCTAGGTCCCCCCCCATCAGTACCTCAGTGGGCAAATGCTGGTGCACTCCTATGTCCTTGGGGCCCTCCTTGGCCCCCCATTTCAGGTGTACCCTCACCACGGGTACCTTGAACGGGGTCCCGCCCACCCGTTAGGGTCAGGTAGGTGTTGGGTACCACCCGATCTGGGGCCACCACCTCGGGCCGGGCCAGCGTCACCTCCGCGCCCGTATCCCAGTATCCAGTGACCTTCCTCCCATCTATCTCCAGGGGAACAAGGCACTCTCTCTGAAGGGACAGCCCCGCGCCCACCCTATAAACCAAGAACCCTGAGTCCGGAGCATCCAGCCCCCCCGAGGAGCTGGTCTGGGGCCTTCCTCCCTCCGGAGCCGTTGATAAGCTGCCAGCCCCCCTCTTCTGGGCTGTCGGCCCCTCATCTGGCTGGGTCCCTACCCAGTTAACCCGGTGTGGGTTTGGTCTGCTCAGTCTGTCTCTGATCTTGGGGCACTGGGACCGTACGTGGCCCCTCTGGCCGCAGTGATAGCAGCTCATGTCCCGTTGGTCCCCTCGAGCAGGTCGGTTGGTTCTGATGTCGGAGGTTCCCCTCGGGAGGGGGTTCTCCCTATTTCCCCTTTGGGAGGTCCCATGCTGCCTCTCTTGCTGCCTCAGGGTGGGCCTGCTCCTTCGGGATTCCTCCCTGCCACCCCTTGACCGACTGTTCATGAACTCGTCGGCCAGCCGCCCTGCGTGCTGCGGGCTCCCTGGATTTTTGTCCATCAACCATAGCTTCAGGTCTGATGGGCACAGTTCATACAGTTGTTCTAGTACGAATAGTTCGAGCAGGTCCTCCATAGTTTGGGCCCCAGCGGTCCACTTGCGGGCGTATCCATGTATCCGGTTGGCCAGTTGTAGGTACGTGATCTCAGGGGTTTTTCGCTGATCCCGGAACCTTTGACGGTACATCTCGGGAGTCAGCCCAAGCTCGCAGAGCAGGGCCTTTTTGAACAGTTCATAGTCCCCAGTCTCCGTCTCTTTCATTCGGCCGTACACGTCCAGGCCTGCAGGGTCTAGTAAGGGGGTGAGATACTGGATCTTGTCTGCAGGGTCAACCGTGTGCAACCTGCAGGCATTCTCAAAGGCCGCCAGGAAGCTGTCTATGTCTTCCCCTTCCTTACACCAGGCCAGGAAGTTACGATCAAACTTCCCTGTCGTCTTGGGTCCCCCCTCACTCACCGCAGCCGGGGCCTCACTGCTCCTCAGTCTGGCCAGCTCCAGCTCATGCTGGCGTTGTTTCTCCTTCTCCTCCAGCTCATGCTGGCGTTGTTTCTCCTTCTCCTCCAGCTCATGCTGGCGTTGTTTCTCCTTCTCCTCCAGCTCATGCTGGCGTTGTTTCTCCTCGTGCTGACGCTGCTTTTCCCGTTCTTCCCGCTCCTCCTTCAGTTCCTGCTGCCTCAACTCGAGCTCTTTCAGTTTTATCTCCCTCTCCCAATCCAGCCGCCTCCACTGCTGGGATGCGGAGCTCCTCCGGGAAGATCCCCTGCTGGCCGCCGGGGTCAAGGTGCCCTCGGTATTTGCTGGGCTTTCTCCAACCTCTCCCCTGGGCAGAGGCAAGAGCGGTCTTGGGATGTCCTCGGCAGCAGTCTGACCCCTCCCAGCCAGGTCGGGCCCTGGGGCCCATGCTGCGTCTGTCGGGCGGCTTCCCCCAGGGACAGGGATCGGGTCATCCAAGCGATCCTTCTCCTCCAGCTGCGCAATCAGCTGGTCTTTGGTGGACTTCCCAATGCGCAGCCCCCTCTGCCTGCACAGCTCCACCAGGTCATTCTTACGGCGCTTAGCATACATCTTCCTGCTAGCCACTCTCAGGCCTGTGCAGTCTTGGCCCCCACGGCTTCCAGGAGGAACCCCTAGTGTGCCAGCCCTTCTCACTGGTCACACCCTCAGGGTTAAGCGTAGCTCCTCCGCCCCCCCGAAACCGCTTCTCTCTGCCTCTTCAGCAACCTGCTCCCCGTCAATCCCCCTTCGTTGTACTGCCCTCCAGTCACTTACTGCAGGAAGTGCCGTTCATGGGGTGCAGAAGATCCCACCGCTGCCACCAGTTGTCACGGAGTGTGGGGGAGTCAGGTCCTGCACCCCTCTTCCCGGGATTCAATGTGACTCGCAGCCAGCCAGTAGAACAGAAGGTTTATTAGGGTTGTCAGGAAAGAGTCCAAACAGAGCTTGTAAGTATGACCAGGACCCCTCAGCTGGGCCCTTCTGGGGGGCAGGGAGCTTAGACCCCAGCTCTGGGGCTCCCTGCATTTCACCACCCAGCTCCAAACTGACCAAGAGCCAGCCAAACCTCCAGCAGGCTCTTCCCCTTCCCCCGGGGCCCCTCCCCTAGCCTTTTACCATTCTCCCAGCCAAAGGTGTCACCTCCCAACCCCCGTCCTGGCTCATGTTACAGCCTCAGGTAAAGTCTCGCATTCCCGATGCAGCCTTTCCCAATGCAACCAGCCTCTCAGGTCAAATCCATCTCGCTCTCTACTCCGTCACACACACAAACTTGGGAGCAGTGACGTGATGGGTTATCGCTTTCTCCTTAAAAGAACATTGTAAAAGAGAGGGATACGCATTGGGAAGCTCACTAAAGCCCAGCTAATTGTGCAGCTGGAGGAGGATGACCATTCTAAGGAGCAGATTCCTGACCCCGATGGGGCTACAGCAAGATCTGGGAGCAGCTGGAGCGGTAGCCTGGCATCTCCAAGAGTCTGGTCCCCAACCAGATGGGGGTCTTCACGATCGGGTTCCCCAGCAGGGGATCGGAGACGGATGGGACTTGAGCTGAGCCCGAGAGAGCAAGAGGACTGTGAGAGACAGCAAGAGCCCGAGAGAGACCTACAGGAGAAGCAGCAGCAGCAGCATGAACTGGCGGTGGTGGAACGGAAAGGCATAGGGGACTGGCCGGGGGTGAGTCGGGATGTGGAGGCCCACCTCACTGCCTTTGAGCAGGCTGGCGATTTGAACCAGGGAGACCCTGCGGAAAAGCCCCAGGATCTAGCTCCGTTGCTGGGTCCCAAGGCCGTAAACTCCGTCAGCCAGATGGGGGGGATGGTGGACGGATTTCCACTCCTGGCCCCAACCTATATGTCTGCGTGAAGTCTCATGGGCTCAAGCCCTACGGACCCCCAGTGGGAGCGGAAGGTGATGGTCAATCGAGAGACATTCTTGGGGTGGCGAGACCCCGGGACAGAGAGAACTGTTGTCAGTCCCAGGGTGGTGCACCCCCACCAGATGCTGAGGGGCTGTGTAACCTGGGTGAGGGTCCCAGGGACGGACCCATTCGCCCTGCCTATGGCCCAGATCCCTGTACAGACCCAGGAGGGGTCGGGCTGGCTGGTGGTTGGGGTTCTCCAGGATATCAGCGGTGAGGTCCTGTTGGGGGGTGACTGTGTATCTTTGGGACAGGATCCAGGCCCTGCCCCTGTAACGGCCGAGGATTTGAATTTGAACTCAGGGAACCAATTGGCTAAGAGGGAAATGGTCAGTGAAAATGCAAATGACCTGGCTGGCAGGCGGGAGGAGCTGCCAGGCCCCCTGTTACCTGCCTGCCTGTAACCAGACCCCTAGGATGGGGTGGGACAGAGAGATGCTCCCCACCCCCCTGCACAATGGAGAGAGGGCTCAGGCTGGCTCTGATGCTGTTGCCAAAGCAGGGAGCTCGCTGCCTGGCCCCACAGGGACAGCCAGGGCAGCGCTGAGCACGGGGGGAGCAGAAACCCCAGCTGAGTGCGGGGACACACAGGCAGGGCAGGACGGCTGCCAACCAGGCTGGCCTGGTCCAGAGGTGCTGCCGGGAAGTGATTCCACGGCAGGGAGGGAGCCACCAGGGACAGGGCTCAGTGGGGCGGTGACCCCAGGCCCAGCCAGTGAGCTGCAGAAGGATCCCGCCTTGGAGAAGCTGAGGGAGCTTGCTGGCCATAGCGCTGCAAACCCCCTTGGGGAAGGCTGCAGAGACAGATCCCTGTGGGAGAAGGGATTCCTGTGCTGGGAATTGGCTTCCCAAGGGGAAGTGGAACTGTGGAGAACCAGGAGGCAGCCGGTGGGGCCCCAGAAGTATCATCACCGGCTATTGTACCTGGCCCGGGGTAAGGGAGAAGATCCCTGGAGGTCCCTGCCCATCAGAGAGGAACCTTTCCCGAAGGTGGCTATGGATAAAGTGGGGGTCCCCAGCAAGGTCCTTACAGACCAGGGATCCGAGGTCATGTCAGCCCTGCTCCAGGGCGTGTGGGAGAAAGGTGGGGTCTGGCCCACCTGGGCCTCTGCATATCACCCTCAGTCCAACGGGCTGGTGGAGAGAGTTCAAGGGACCGTGAGGCTGATGCTGAGGACTTGTATAAATCAGCATCCACAGGACTGGGACAAGTACCTGCCCCACCGATGGCACAGGGAAGTGCCCCAGGAATCACCAGGGTGCTTCCCTTTCGAGCTGTGGTATGAGAGGAGAGTAAGTGGACCCCTAGAACCGGTAAGGGACGATTGGGAGAAGGGGGAAGACCCCCTGGTGGATCTCTCCCCTGAGATGGGAGCCCATCCTCCCATCAGGTGTCCCCCATTCAGAGTAACTGGGAAAAGAGCCCAGAACCTGGAGAGAGAGGCCAAGGACAGGCTGGCTTTAGAGATGAACCAGTCATTCAACAGCCCAGGGCTGGCCAAGGTGGAGGCGATCAGAGATTGGCCTGTTCCCCAGACCAAGAAACAGGTCCAGGCCTTTAGCGGGATGGCGGGGTACTACCAGAGGTTTGTACCCCCCTTTAGCTCCCTAGCTGCCCCCATCACAGAGCTAGGTAAGAAGGGGAAGCCAGATGAGGCAGTCTGGACCGAGCAGGGCCAGAGGGCTCTCTGTGCGCTGAAGGAGGCTCTAATCCAGGCCCCAATAGATCGAGTAAACCGAGACCGGGCCAAGCCCTGTACAGTGTTCACCGAAGCCTCAGACACAGGGCTGGGCGTGGTGCTGATGCAGGCCTATGCGAAGCGGGGGAAACACCCCATCGGGTATCTGAGCAAGGAGCTGCTGCCCTGGAGGCAGAACAGTCAGGCCATAGGGAGGGAATGCCTGGCCATGGTGCAGGCCCTTAAGAAGCAGCAGCTGGATCTATGTGGGTGGCGCTTTACGGTGTATATTCACCACCTCGCCCCGATGTGGCTGCATCCAGGAAAAGGGGCCGAGCGGCTGGTGACACAGACACGTAGTCAGAGAGGGGACCAGATCAAAAGGGAGGCTCTTAACCAAGACAGCCCGAATTACGGCCCTCCAGACTGGAGCGCTGGGAAAAGACCTGATCTCAGCTTGAACCCCAGGGGTTTGGGGATGGGAAAAGGGCACGGGCTGCATAAACCTTCCCACATGCGGCCTGCGGGTGCCATCAAGCACCCCCGACCTAAGGGAGCACGTCGAACTGGAACGGCCTGGTGTAACCGGGTTTGAACTTCCCCAGGTCACTGGCTAAAGTGACCCCGCTCAGTTCGGTCTTGAAGGGGGGAGAGATGTGACGAACTAGGACTGTTGTTAATGTTTTCCCTGAGTACTGTGTGGGTGCCTCGGTTTCCCTATGCAGTGCTTGAGTATCTAGGTGGTGGGACAAGGGTGCATGATTGTTACAGAGGGGCCTGGACACAGAGAAGGGCCGACACTCTGTATCCTAGCAACTGATGGCCCCGGCCCCTCCCCTGCAAAGGTGAGAGCTGAAGGTGTTGGAACAAAGGGATCAGGTGACCTCCTGGCCCAGGAAGGAGACAAAGGGGGAGGAGGGGCTGGACAGTTTCAGTTTGGAGCTGGCCGGAGAGGAGGGGAGAGGGGCAGACAGGGTCTGGCCTCCCTGCCTCTGTTTGGAGCTGTGGGGTGAAATGCAGGGAGCCCCGAGCTGGGGTCTAAGCTCCCTGCCCCCCGGAAGGGCCCGGCTGAGGGGTCCTGGTTGTACTGACAAGCTCTGTTTGGATTGTGTTCCTGGCATCTCTAATAAACCTTCTGTTCTACTGGCTGGCTGAGACTCCCAGTGAATCCAGGGAAGAGGGGTGCAGGCGCTGACTCCCCCACACTCCGTGACACCGGGCGCCTGCCCTGACCCCTCGCTGCAGCTGGGCGCTTGGGCCCCGGTGCGGGGTGGGGCCTGTGAGCCCCACGGCCTGCAGCTGGGTGCCTGCCCTGACCCCTTGCTGCAGCCGGGTACTTGGTACCTGCTGTGGGGTGGGGCCTGTGAGCCCCACGGCCTGCAGCCGGGCCCCTGCCCTGACCCCTCACTGCAGCCGGGCGCTTGGGCCCCGGTGCAGGGTAGGGTCTGTGAGCCCCACGGCCTGCAGCCGGGCACCTGCCCTGACCCCGCTCTGCTCTCCCCAGCTCCCCGTGATGCAGTACCAGCTCTCAGACGACATCCCCTCAGCCCTGCCCTTCCACCTCTTCCCCATGCTGGAGCGGGACCCCATGGGCAGGTGAGTGAGGGCTGCAGCGGGAGCACCAGGCCCCTGGGCCCAGCCCCCTGGCACTCACCCTTCCCATCTCCCCCCAGGCTCCGGGTTTACCTCAAGCTGCGCTGTGACCTGGCTCCCAAAAGGTAAGAGCCCCACGAGCTGGGCGGCCCCCTGGGGGGGGGGGATGGCCCCTGCTGCCCCCTGGGGGCGGGTATGAAATGGGCCCCTGCCGTCCATGCTGCTCTCAGGCCCCCAGGCTGCGGGGAGACTCTGCCGCGCCACCCTTCACCCTGCCCTCCGAGCCTCCGTTCACCCCTTTCTCTTCCCTCCAGCCAGGCCCTGAACGTGCGAGTCCAGCTGCCGGTGCCGAAGGGGGTCATCAGGTGGGTGACTTGGGCTCCGGGTGGGTCTCTCTGGAGTACAGGAGGCTGCAGCCTGGGGGGCGGCTTTAGGGGCAGGCCTGGGCCTGGAAACACTTCACTGTGGCACTGCCCGGGCAGGGGGGCGCTGCTGCTCCCTGGCTGAAGGGGGGAAGGGTTGGGGACCCCCCCTGACTCTCTCCTCTCCCCCAGCCTTTCCCAGGAGCTGAGCAGCCCCGAGCAGACAGCGGAGCTACAGACCAGCCTCAAGGCCATTCGCTGGGTGATCCCACGCGTCCAGGGGGGCTCCCAGCTCTCCGCCCTCTTCAAGGTAAAGCCCGGCCCGGGGCAGGGAGGGAAGAGACAGCCCCTGGGCTGAAGGGGGGGAGGGGGGGAAGGAGGATTAACTGTAGGGGAAGGGATGTTAATGAGCAGCCTGGGGTTCTCCTGTCAATGCTGGGGTTTGAGGGGTGCCAACCCCCCCTTACCCTGCTCTGCTCTGGGCAATAACTCCCCCCCCACACCCCACACCCACTCTCTCGCTGCAGCTGGAGATCCCAGGGCTCAGCAGCTCCTCGCTGCTGGAAGTGGGGCCGGTGAACATGTCCTTCGAGCTGCCCATGCACACCTGCTCCGGCCTGCAGATCCGCTTCCTGCGCTTCACGGCCCCACAGGCTGGGCTGCCCCACCGCTGGGTGCGCTACGTGACACACAGCGACTCCTACGTCATCCGCCTCTGAGCCCAGCCCAGCCCCACCGCTGGGTGCGCTACGTGTCCCACAGCGACTCCTACGTCATCCGCCTCTGAGCCCAGCCCCACCACTGGGTGCGCTACGTGTCCCACAGCGACTCCTACGTCATCCGCCTCTGAGCCCAGCCCCACCGCTGGGTGCGCTACGTATCCCACCGCGACTCCTACGTCATCCCCCTCTGAGCCCGGCCCAGCCCCACCGCTGGGTGCGCTACGTGTCCCACAGCAACTCCTACGTCATCCGCCTCTGAGCCCAGCCCAGCCCCACCGCTGGGTGCGCTACGTGTCCCACCGCGACTCCTACGTCCTCCGCCTCTGAGCCCAGCCCAGCCCCACCGCTGGGTGCGCTACGTGTCCCACAGCGACTCCTACGTCCTCCACCTCTGAGCCCAGCCCAGCCCCACCGCTGGGTGCGCTACGTGTCCCACAGCGACTCCTACGTCATCCGCCTCTGAGCCCAGCCCAGCCCCACCGCTGGGTGCGCTACGTGTCCCACAGCGACTCCTACGTCATCCGCCTCTGAGCCCAGCCCAGCCCCACCGCTGGGTGCGCTACGTGTCCCACAGCGACTCCTACGTCATCCCCCTCTGAGCCCAGCCCAGCCCCACCGCTGGGTGCGCTACGTGTCCCACAGCAACTCCTACGTCATCCGCCTCTGAGCCCAGCCCAGTCCCACCGCTGGGTGCGCTACGTGTCCCACAATGACTCCTACGTCATCCGCCTCTGAGCCCAGCCCCACCGCTGGGTGCGCTACGTGTCCCACAGCAACTCCTACGTCATCCGCCTCTGAGCCCAGCCCCAACGCTGGGTGCGCTACGTGACACACAGCGACTCCTACGTCATCCGCCTCTGAGCCCAGCCCAGCCCCACCGCTGGGTGCGCTACGTGTCCCACCGCAACTCCTACGTCATCCGCCTCTGAGCCCAGCCCAGCCGCACCGCTGGGTGCGCTACGTGTCCCACCGCGACTCCTACGTCATCTGCCTCTGAGCCCAGCCCAGCCCCACCGCTGGGTGCGCTACGTGACGCTCAGCGACTCCTACGTCATCCGCCTCTCAGCCCAGCCCAGCCCCACCGCTGGGTGTGCTACGTGTCCCACCGCGACTCCTACGTCCTCCGCCTCTGAGCCCAGCCCAGCCCCGCCCCACCGCTGGGTGCGCTACGTGTCCCACAATGACTCCTACGTCATCCGCCTCTGAGCCCAGCCCCACCGCTGGGTGCGCTACGTGTCCCACAGCAACTCCTACGTCATCCGCCTCTGAGCCCAGCCCCACCGCTGGGTGCGCTACGTGACACACAGCGACTCCTACGTCATCTGCCTCTGAGCCCAGCCCAGCCCCACCGCTGGGTGCGCTACGTGTCCCACCGCGACTCCTACGTCATCCGCCTCTGAGCCCAGCCCCACCACTGGGTGCGCTACATGTCCCACAGCGACTCCTACGTCATCCGCCTCTGAGCCCAGCGCAGCCCCACCGCTGGGTGCGCTACGTGTCCCACCGCGACTCCTACGTCATCCGCCTCTGAGCCCAGCCCAGCCCCACCGCTGGGTGCACTACGTGTCCCACAGCGACTCCTACGTCATCCACCTCTGAGCCCAGCCCAGCCCCACCGCTGGGTGCGCTACGTGTCCCACAGCGACTCCTACGTCATCCACCTCTGAGCCCAGCCCAGCCCCACCGCTGGGTGCGCTACGTGTCCCACAGCGACTCCTACGTCCTCCGCCTCTCAGCCCAGCCCAGCCCCACCGCTGGGTGTGCTACGTGTCCCACAGCGACTCCTACGTCATCCGCCTCTGAGCCCAGCCCCACCACTGGGTGCGCTACGTGACACACAGCGACTCCTACGTCATCCGCCTCTGAGCCCAGCCCAGCCCCACCGCTGGGTGCGCTACGTGTCCCACCGCGACTCCTACGTCCTCCGCCTCTGAGCCCAGCCCAGCCCCACCGCTGGGTGCGCTACGTGTCCCACCGCGACTCCTACGTCATCCGCCTCTGAGCCCAGCCCAGCCCCACCGCTGGGTGCGCTACGTGACGCTCAGCGACTCCTACGTCATCCGCCTCTGAGCCCAGCCCAGCCCCACCGCTGGGTGTGCTACGTGTCCCACCGCGACTCCTACGTCCTCCGCCTCTGAGCCCAGCCCAGCCCCACCGCTGGGTGCGCTACGTGTCCCACCGCGACTCCTACGTCCTCCACCTCTGAGCCCAGCCCCACCGCTGGGTACGCTAGGCCATCCTCAGCAATAGGTCTCTCCTCCACATCCCTGGGCTGCGTCCCCTGCCCCACGGCATTGTGCAGCGACTCCTAGGGCGTCCCCTTGGTGGTGCGCTCTTCCAGGCTAGTCACCTCCGCGCACACAGGGACTCTGGCAATAAACAACTTTATTTATGGGTAGAACCAACCCCCCAACATCTGTAACAGGAGCCCGGCCAGGGAACCGACAGAGCCTGGCCTAGCCCTGTTGACCCAGACTCCCCAGGGTGCTCACCACCACGCGGAACCCGGTCCTGGAGCCGGACGCAATAAAAGTGCAACAGAAAAACAGCCTGGTGTGTAATTCCCTGAGCAAGGCCCTGTTCGTGGACAGGGGTGGTCTCCCGCCTGCTCCAGCCACATCAGGGATCCTGCGGGGGAGAGATTCCCAGTGAGACGTGGCTGCCCGCAGTGCAGCATGTCAGGTGCCCCCGCCCATTCTCTCACACTCCCCTGCGCTCACCTCGATGCCCAAGATGGTGGAGTCGAAGAGGTCCCGGAGCTGCTCACTCTGGGGGCTGTGCGAGCGGATCAGTGGCTGGAGAGGCAAACGCCAGTGCCTTAGTGCCCTCTGTGCCCCCAGCCCAGGCCCCTCCTGCCCCCAGCAAGCCAGCCAGAGTCCTGGCTGCAAGGTAGAGAGAGCTCCAGGGGAAGGGGCTGTGGGGGGCCATGCCCCGGACACCCCGCTGGATGCAGCTCATGTTAAGGTCATCCCCAGCCAGGCTGCGTGTAAGGGGCCTGCCCCAGTCAGGCCGGGGCTCACAGGCCCTCGACACATCACCATTAGCCCTTCCCACCGGGGCTGGGCCGGGGCTCCCCTCACCATGTCCAGGCCCTGGGGATCCTCCTCGTCACTGCTCTCCTCCTGGATCACCATCTCCTCCTCCTCTTCCTCCTCCATCAGGCTGAGCCTAGGGGCACAGGGCAGGGTCAAGGGGGCTCCGGCCCAGAGAGGGAGAGCCGCCCCCCAGGACAGCGACTACTACTCACCGGTCCATCCTGCTGCCCAGCCCAGGTCGCGAGGCGCTCCGGGGGACCAGGAGCTGCTGCCGGCCCGGCGATTCTCGGGAGCGCTGAGAGCTGAACCAGGGCTGGCTGCAAGGGACAGGAGGGCAGCAGGGTCAGAGCAGGTTAAACCGTCCCCCATCCCCGTTGGCTCTGCCCTGCCCCCCATGGGTCTCACCTCTGCACAAAGTCCGACTCGGACCCCTCCTCCTCCTGCAGTTGCGCTGGGCTGCCCAGCTGGTGCCCCCTTTTCAGCACTGTCGATGTGAGCATCGGGGTCTCCAGGCGGCTGCTCAGCTGGAGGCTGGAATCCCCTCGCTCAGACGAGTCTGCAACAGGAGAGACAGACAGATGCCAGGTGATCCAGACCCCACTGTCCCCTCCCCACTACCAGCACCTTGGGTTCCCCACGGCCCCCTGCTATCCCTGGGCTCTCCCCCCCAATCCTGACCCACAGCCCTGGGCTCTCCACCCCCCGCCAGGGCACCTCAATCCTGACCCGCAGCCCCCCGCTGTGGCACTAGCAGACCAGTCGAGCACGGACAGCTACACTGCGGGAAGCGGCCTGGCTCCCCTGGGTGGTAGTACTGGTAACACGGGGATTAGAAGGGTAAGAATAGGTCCAGACTTTATGCTTGCGAGCTGCTGCCTGTATTAATCTCACATGGACCATCGGTGTCCCACATTTGATTACACTGCTTGCACGCTGGGGGTGAAGTCTTTCTTTGTAGGCATGACAGGCTTACCCCACGCACATACAGAGCTTGCAGACCACAGCAGCTTTCATCTGTGCGGCTCTCTGTCCACTTGCTTTGATCTTGTAAATAACTCCCTGGTTTCCTTTCCCAGTTTCTCACAGTTTATCACGGCTACAAGCGTTATCCTTGGTGCAAGCTCTCAGGTGGAACCGACCTGGGGAAGGAACTGGCCCTCCGGGAGTGGCAGTAACCCGAACACTGCTGAGATGCTGCGTGTGAGGGACCAGCTAGCACACAGGTAAGCCCACCTGTCCCTGAGGGGCCGGTCTGTGACCCTGTTCCCCTGCCTGAGGGGCTGCCCTGAGACTGGCGCTCACACTTTGGACTAGTCCCTGCAGGCAGCGTTACACCTGCTATTTCCTAGTAGGGGCAGCAGTGGGTGGCATTTTCCCCTCACCATCCAGACGCCTCCTCTTGGCTGCGGAGACAGGTCTCCTCCTGGGTCGGGGGGCTGCAATCCGGCTGGCGTTGGAGCCCATGGCATCCAGGGATCTCAGGGAGCGGCGATACATCAGGAGTTCATTCCAGGGCTTCCCTCTCTGCTGCGGGGAGAGCCTGGCCTGGCAGGTCTGCTCCAGGTAGGACAGGCTGTGGGAGGGAAGGCATAAGAACGGCTGTACTGAGTCAGCCTGACGGTCCATCGAGCCCAGTGTCCTGTCTTCTGACGGGCCAGTGCCAGGTGCCCCAGAGGGAATGAACAGAACAGGGAATCATCGAGTGATCCATCCCGTCACCCATTCCCAGCGCCTGGCAAACAGAGGCTAGGGACACCATCCCTGCCCAGCCTGGCTAATAGCCATTGATGGGCCAATCCTCCAGGAACTGATCTAGTTCTTCTTTGAACCCTGTTATAGTCTTGGCCTTCACAACATCCTCTGGCGAGGAGTTTCACAGGTTGGCTGTGCGCTGGGTGAAAAAATACTTCCTTTTGTTTGTTTTAAACCCGCTGTCTATTCATTTCATTTGGTGACCCCTAGTTCTTGTGTTAGGAGAAGGAGTAAATAACACTTCCTGATTTACTTTCTCCGCACCCGTCATGATTTTATAGACCTCTGTCATATCTCCCCTTAGTTGTCTCTTTTCCAAGCTGAAAAGTCCCAGTCTTATTAATCTCTCCTCATACGGCAGCCGTTCCACACCCCTCATCATTTTTGTTGCCCTTTTCTGAACCTTTTCAATTCCAATAGATCTTTTTTGCAATGGGGTGACCACATCTGCACGCAGTATTCAAGATGTGGGTGTACCATAGATTTATATAAAGGCAATAGGATATTTTCTGTCTTATTATCTATCCCTTTCTTAATGATTCCCAACATTCTGTTCGCTTTTTTGACTGCCGCTGCACATTGAGTGGATGTTTTCAGACAACTATCCACCATGACTCCAAGATCTCCTTCTTGAGTGGTAACAGCTAATTTAGACTCCTTCATTTTATATGTATAGTTGGGATTATGTTTTTTAATGTGCATTACTTTGCATTTATCAACACTGAATTTCATCTGCCATTTTGTTGCCCAGTCACCCAGTTTTGTGAGATCCCTTTGTAGCTCTTCCCAGTCTGCCTGGGACTTAACTATCTTGAGTAATGTGGTATCATCCGCAAATTTTGCCACCTCACAGTTTACCCCTTTTTCCAGATCATTTATGAATACGTTGAATAGGGCTGGGCCCAGTACAGACCCCTGGGGGACATCACTATTTACCTGTCTCCACTCTGAAACCTGACCATTTATTCCTACCCTTTGTTTCCTGTCTTTTAACCAGTTACCGATCCACGAAAGGACCTTCCCTCTTATCCCACGACAGCTGACTTTACGTAAGGGCCTCTGATGAGAGACCTTATCAAAGGCTTTCTGGAAATCTAAGTACACTCTATCCACTGGACCCCCCGGTCCACGTGCTTGTCGACCCCCTCAAAGGCAGGTTCACCCTTACAGCATGGGGGCCACTGCAATCACCCGCCCAAGCACTCCTGAAAGCCCAGTTGTCCCCCCTCCCCAAGGAACTCCCACCACCCTGGGCACTCACAGCAGTTTCTTGTCCGGGTGCAGCAGGCGGGGGGAGAATTCGCTCAGCACCTCCAGGAAGGGCAAGTTGAGGGGCCCCAGCTCTGAGCCAGAGGGTGCTGGCTCCTGGAGGGCAAACTTGATCCCAGCCCTGGGCAGGAGAAAGAGATGGGGAGCAGGATTAGGGGTGGGGGGGACGACACACACACCAAACCCTGCAAGTCCAAGTGCCAGCCATCCCACCCCCACGTTAAGTGCTGACCCCAGCATGCCCCCACAGCTCTGCTTGGCCCCCCGCCCATCTCACTTGTGCAGGGCGACCAGCGCCTGGCGGTTGTGCAGCTGGTGCAGGCTGAAGAACAGGGAGAAGCGCCGTGCCAGGTCCCGGATCTCCAGGAAGGCCTTGCCGAAAACTGCGTCCGGGCCCTGCTGCAGCAGCAGCTCTGTCAGCAGCTGCACAGGGGGCAGAGAGTCAGACATGGGGCCCCACGGCAGCCCGAGCCCCATCCCCACGGGCCAACCCAAGGGCCTCCCCCCCATACACACGGCTATGGATCAGTGACAGGGACTCGCCTCTCCCCCAGGCAGCACTGGGCATGGCCCCCTCCCCAGTACCTGCTGCAGGCTGAGGAGAAGGGTGCGGGCCCACTCGTCCCGGTCAATCTGCCGCGCCCGGCTCAGCGTCTCCTTGATGATGTCCCCGTAGTCCTTGTAGAACTGGAAGGGAGAGCAGGGTGGTGGGGCCCCAACCGGCCAGTCCTGCCGGTGGTGGGTAGGGCTGCAGGCTTGTCATGGTTGCTGGGACTTTCCTTTGGGGCCAGGGTTTTAATAAAAACTCACCTGCAGCAGCGGCAGCGCCTGCCCGCAGGGCTGGGCCCAGCTTCCTGCTCTGGGCATGGCAACCTGGCACAAGGGGTCGGTCACAGGCCAGGCCAAATCTGAGCAGTGCTGTGGCCCCGTGTGCCGGGCGGGTCACAAGACCTGCAGCAGGGAGCCGGGCACAGCCCTAGAGATTAGAGTCCATCCCGCTGATCCATACCCCAGGCACTGGAGGCAGTGCCCACCCCTTGGTATGGTAGGCGCCCCCTGCCCCCCGTCCTGTGCCGTGGGGTCCCTCCCGTGTCTCCCCCACCTTGGCGTAGTGCTTGAAGACGTCGGAGGCGGCACTCAGCTCCAGCACGTTGTAGATGATGAGTTTGCAGAACCCGGCCAGCAGATTGCGCCGTTGGTGTAGCCTCTCAATCTCCTCCTCATCTGCAGAGGACAGGGTGGGGGGGGGGGGGGGTGAGGCTTTTGCCCCACAGACCTCTCTCCCCATTTCTCTGTGCCCCCCCCTCCCCCAGCCTGCCTGTCCACTCTCCTGCCCTTGCCCCAGCCCCATGGGGTGAGAACGCACCGCTGCCCACCAGCTCGGCGTGGTTGAAGACGTGGTCCATGAGGAATCCGGCCAGCTGGGACTGCAGGGCGACCTCGGGCCGGTACACCAGCAGCTCCAGCGCCTCCCGCTCGCCTCGAGCCAGCTGTGGGCTGAACACCAGCAGCAGGTCACTCAGCAGCACAAAGGCCTGGACAGACAGAGGCAGAATGAGCACCCCCGAGCTGCAGCCTGTCCGGCCCTCGGCTCCCAGCGCGTGTCCACCTCTCACCTGCTCTTGGACGCCGGAGTCCACGTCAGTCAGGCAGCTCTGGCAGAGGGAGCAGAAGGAGGCGACTTTGCGCTTCAGGGCCAGCAGCTCCTTCTGGGGTAAGAGCAGAGGAGGCTGTGAGGGGCAAGGGCAGGAACGGCCAGCCCCCGGGACTCAGCGACAGGGCCAGGGCTGACCTCCACCCCGCCCTTCTCGGCAGGGACCTCCCCATCGGCCTCACCTGCGCAGGGACGGTGCCGGAGACGCGAGCCAGCTCCCAGAGGACGCTGAAGTGGAGACAGGTCATGGTGGGGATGACCACCTGCAACGGAAGCCCAGAGTGAGACTGTGGGGCTGCAGCCCCCCCAGTCCCAAGCTGCCCCATTGCATCGCTGCTTCCTCTGCCTCCCCTCCCCCAGGTCCAGACAAGGGCATCCTCTGCCCAGAGCCCCCCTGTGACGGAGTAGAGAGCGAGATGGATTTGACCTGAGAGGCTGGCTGCATCGGGAATGCGAGACTTTACCTGAGGCTGTAACATGAGCCAGGACGGGGGTTGGGAGGTGACACCTTTGGCTGGGAGAATGGACAGGCTAGAGGAGGGACCCCGGGGGAAGGGAAGAGCCTGCTGGAGGTTTGGCTTTTTGTTTTCAGTTTGGAGCTGGCTTGGGAAGAGGAGGGGAGGGGGGCAGACAGGGTCTGGCCTCCCTGCCCCGTTTGGAGCTGTGGGGTGAAATGCAGGGAGCCCCAGGCTGGGGTCTAAGCTCCCTGCCCCCCGGAAGGACCCGACTGAGGGGTCCTGGATGTACTGACAAGCTCTGGTTGGACTGTGTTCCTGGCATCTCTAATAA
This sequence comes from Macrochelys suwanniensis, assembly GCA_033296515.1. Lineage (NCBI taxonomy): Eukaryota > Metazoa > Chordata > Testudines > Chelydridae > Macrochelys > Macrochelys suwanniensis. The sequence goes on along the minus strand of CM065798.1, from coordinate 15,999,380 downwards.
ACCTTCTGTTCTACTGGCTGGCTGAGACTCCCAGTGAATCCGGGGAAGAGGGGTGCAGGGCCGGACTCCCCTATACTCCGTGACACCCCCCCTTTGCCAAGGCCCCACCTGGGTTCCCCTGCCAGGCTTCTGGCTCCCCGAGAGGCCCCCCCAGTACCTGCTTGGGGACCTCGCCTGTGTCCACAGCTCGCTGGAGGAGGCGGCTGCAGGGCTCATAGAGCTGCCATGGGGTCAGGTCGTGAGCACTGCAGAGAGAGAGAGAGAGAGAGAGAGAAAGCCTCGCTCACGGGGGCGTCCTAGCCCCCCACCCCTCTCCCACCGCAGGGCAATGATGAAGGGGCCCAGGTGAACAGACAGCAGGCGAAGCAGGGGAGGCTCCTCCCCACTCTGCACTGCCTGGGCAGGCAGGGACACCCCCCGGGAGATGGGAAGGGCAGTGTGACCGGGACCCGCAGCCCGGAGAGAGCTGGGCTGGGGGGACGGGGACACGCAGTCTGGCACTCACTTGTGGAGGATGGAAATGCGCTTCAGTGTGGCAGCCATGCTGTAAACCTCGTCTTCGTCCAGGTACGAGGCCTGAGTGGGGGGCCGAGACATCTCAGCAGGGCAGGCCCCAAGGCACCAGCCCTAGGGCACCCATAGGCACCAGTCCTAGGGCACCCATAGGCACCAGTCCTAGGGCACCCCCAGCACTGTCCCTGAGCGCCTGGTCCCCTCACTCCCAGTTACACACTGTGTACACCCCACTCCCTGAGCACCTGGGGCCCCCACCGCCCCCAGTAACACGCCCCACTCCCTGAGCGCCGGGTGCCCCCGCCGTCCCCAGTAACATGCCCCACTCCCTGAGCGCCTGGTGCCCCCGCCGTCCCCAGTAACACGCCCCACTCCCTGAGCGCCTGGTGCCCCCGCCGTCCCCAGTAACACGCCCCACTCCCTGAGCGCCGGGTGCCCCCACCGCCCCCAGTAACACGCCCCACTCCCTGAGCGCCGGGTGCCCCCGCCGCCCCCAGTAACACGCCCCACTCCCTGAGCGCCGGGTGCCCCCGCCGCCCCCAGTAACACGCCCCACTCCCTGAGCGCCGGGTGCCCCTGCCGTCCCCAGTAACACGCCCCACTCCCTGAGCGCCGGGTGCCCCCGCCGTCCCCAGTAACACGCCCCACTCCCTGAGCGCCGGGTGCCCCCGCCGTCCCCAGTAACACACCCCACCTCCTTGAGCGCCTGGCACCCTCCTTTTCCACCCACGGGTAACACTGCCGCATATGGGGAAACAGGTCCGAACAGGACTACAAAAATATTACAAAATATTCCCTCTTTGTTACAGCTAGGCAGGTGTATGGGGCATGTGACTGCAAGCACTGGGGGCTGGGGGGGCCAGGCATTCAGGGAGTGGGGTGTATAAGGCATGTGACTGCAGGCACTGGGGTTTGGGGGTACCAGGCGCTCAGGGAGTGGGGTGTATGGGGCACGTTACTGGAGGCACTGGAGGGGTCGCTCAGCGAGTGGGGTGTATGGGGCATTACTGCAGGCACTGGGGGGTTGGGGGACCAGGCGTTCAGGGAGTGGAGTGTATATAGCGTGTTACTGGGGTTTGGGGGTACCAGGCGCTCAGGGAGTGGGGCGTATGGGGCATGTTACTGGGGGTGGAGGGTGCCTGGGTTCCTTTTTACCGCCAGTGACGATGGTTGGAACTGTGGTGTCTTGCTTTGCAAGCTCTCCACCTTTCCCTGGCTTCTGTTTGTATTTCCCTGTTGTTTAGTTAGGTCTTAGTGACAGTTCTAGTTAGTGGTTATCTAGCTGTTGGGCTGGGGGGGTTACCCTCCACCCCGGCTGCATGCTCCTTGGGGCGCTTACATGCCTAAGTCCCAGGGGTTCAAGCCCATGCCAACAAACGACCCTCATGACGCTTGTTTCAAGTGTCGGGGGAAGTGCATCAATCAGAGAAGTGCAGGATTTGTAGGGGCTTTTGCTCCCAAACCAAGAAGGAAGGGCACTTTAGATTGAAGCAGCTCTTTATGGAGGCGGCACTTAGACCGCAACCCGCATCGCACGGCAGGAGGAAGGAGACCCCTTGGGGGTCTGGCCCACTGAAGGATCCCTCCTAGAGCCCGTTCTGCAGCTGTGAATCCATGACACTGGTGGCCCCCCACCCCCACAGACAGCTGCCCTCTCCACTCCCCTGCCTGGCTGCCATTCCAGACCCTAGCAGTCCCCCACTCCCTGCAGTGACGTCTCCTTCCCACGGGGTCCCAACCCTAGCCCCCCGGCCGCAGCCCCGGGAGGTACCTGGAGGAGCTCGGCCACCTCCTGCTGGAACTTGTCAGCCAGCGTGTCCACAAGGCGGCTGCGGGCCAAGTCCACGCGGCTGTAGAAGGTGAACTCCGGCTTGCAGAGCACGTACAGCGCCCGGGCGGCAGCCTCCAGCACCTCCTGGCCAGTGTGCTTCTCCACCACCTCCCGCAGCTGGACCAGCAGCTGCTCTAGGTACTGTGGGGAGAGAGGGTACGGTGGGGCTGGGCAGAAGTGGGAGAGCTCCCGGGAAGGTGGTGGAGGGGAACAGGCAGACTCTGGAGAAGGAAAAGGGGGATCCCCAGCTCCTGCAGAGAGAGGGGAAGGGCTTGCAGGTTGTGACTCACTGTACCCCTGTCCAGGGGGATCCCCAGCACTAGTTGCATCACTTGGAGGGGAGGGGTCCCCAGACAGCACAGTGCAACTCAGCCAGCACCTCAAAGGAAGCAGCTAATGGGGTCCCCTCCTCCCCACCCCAGATGCTCCTGTTCCCCCAGAGCACCTGGGTCTCCCCTGCTCTTGGACGGGTAGCTCTGGAGCCAGGACTCCTGGGTTCTCTCCCTGGCTCTGGGAGGGACATGGGGGGCTGGGAGCCAGGACTTCTGGGTTCTCTCCCTGGCTCTGGGAGGGACATGGCGGGCTGGGAGCCAGGACTTCTGGGTTCTCTCCCTGGCTCTGGGAGGGACATGGGGGGCTGGGAGCCAGGACTTCTGGGTTCTCTCCCTGGCTCTGGGAGGGACGTGGGGGGCTGGGAGCCAGGACTTCTGGGTTCTCTCCCTGGCTCTGGGAGGGACATGGGGGGCTGGAAGCCAGGACTCCTGGGTTCTCTCTCTGGCTCTGGGAGGGACATGGCGGGCTGGGAGCCAGGACTCCTGGGTTCTCTCCCTGGTTCTGGGAGGGACATGGGGGGGCTGGGAGCCAGGACTTCTGGGTTCTCTCCCTGGCTCTGGGAGGGATGTGGGGGGCTGGGAGCCAGGACTTCTGGGTTCTCCCCCTGGCTCTGGGAGGGACATGCGGGGCTGGAAGCCAGGATTCCTGGGTTCTCTCCCTGGCTCTGGGAGGGACATGGGGGGCTGGGAGCCAGGATTCCTGGGTTCTCCCCCTGGCTCTGGGAGGGACATGGGGGGCTGGGAGCCAGGATTCCTGGGTTCTCCCCCTGGCTCTGGGAGGGACATGGGGGGCTGGGAGCCAGGATTCCTGGGTTCTCCCCCTGGCTCTGGGAGGGATGTGGGGGGCTGGGAGCCAGGATTGCTAAGCCCCCGCCCCCCAGTACCTTCTCCAGCCGCCCACTGCTGTAGAGGCTGAGGTTGAAGTAGCGCGGAGCCGCCAGCAGGAGCGCCACCTTCTCCGCATCAGCTGAGAACTGCGGGAGCAGAACAGGTGTCACTCAAGCAGGGAGGCAGCAGGACGGGCACAGACGCCCCCCCTTGCACCCCCCACTACCTACAACCTAGCTGGGAACCGCCTCACAGCAAGATCCTGCCGTACCCGGGGAAGGGCAAAGGCCAGACCCAGGGTTCCTGCTTCAACATGGCCCCCTCCCTCCCCAGCTGCAGAGCAGAGGCAGGAAGGGGCATTTTGCTTTCCCCCCCCCCCCCCCCGGGCACCTCCCTGCACCTCCCCTCCGTTTACCTTGGCCAGCAGCTGGGGCAGCAGTGGGATGAGGTACTGAGTGAGTTTCTCCCTGTCATCCTCTCGGGCCTTCCGCTCCCGCGCCGAGAGCACCTGGCGCAGGGGATGGTGCTGTGAGAGCTGGCTCCTCTGCCCGGAGGCTGCAGACGGTGCAGCGTGCACACCTCTGGCCAGCGGCACAGGGACCCAGCTTGCCTACCCCCTTGGGGGAGTGCGGATGTCCCCCAGAGCCGCCCAAACCCCCTTGGGGGAGCTGCTGGACAGCGCTCCCCTCCCTTCTCTCGGGCCCATTTACCTTCTTGCCGGGGCCCCTGCCGACGGGCGGCTTCCCCTCCGTGGCCTGGCGCATGCTGGATACCAGGATCTCGATCAGGGCGTTTTCCTGCTGGTCGCCCCAGCCTGCTGGGGAGAGAGGGATCAGACCCCGAAGGCTGCCAGGCAGCTGTGACTCCCCCGTCACCCCGAGCGTGTGTGGCAGCCTCCCCTCCCTCACTCACCCTCCTCGGGGGACTCCTCCAGCAGCAGGTGGGTCAGCCCATCCCAGTCCTTCAGCAGGGGGGCAGCACAGTCCCACAGGCTGTCCACCAGGTACGCGGCATGCTCGTGGAGCTGGGGGGGGGGGGGGGGGAGAAGGGAGACCTGGTGATACTAGCCCCCCACAGACACACACCCCCACGCTCCTCCCCGCCCCACTGCACCCCTCACCTCACTCTCGATGAAGAAAGCCAGCAGCAGCCTGAAGAAATCCCTGCTCCCCCGGCGGCGCCCCTTCTCCTTCTCGGCTTCCCAATCCAGGTCAAACTGCCTGCAAACCACACACATTAGAGAGAGGAGAGCCAGGACTCCTGGGTTCTCTTTCCCGGGTACGGGAGGGGAATGGGGGCTGGTGGGTTAGAGTAGGGGAGCTGGGAGCCCGGACACCTGGGTTCTCTCTCTGGCTCTGGGAGGGGAGTGGGGGCTGGTGGAATAGAGCAGGGGGGCTGGGAGCCAGGACTCCTGGGTTCTCTCCCTGGCTCTGGGAGGGGAGTGGGGGCTGGTGGAATAGAGCAGGGGGGGCTGGGAGCCTGGACACCTGGGTTCTCTCCCCGGCTCTGGGAGGGGAGTGGGGGCTGGGGGGTTGGAGCAGGGGAGAGGGAATGTTGTATCTCAGCCACCTGTGAAAAGCACAGGTTGATATTGCAGGTTAAGGCCCCCCTCTGAGTGGGGTGGTTGTGGGAGGAGCCCCATACGGGTGGGGGGGCCGGGAGAGGAGGAAGGTGTATATTTGTTGGCAGCCCCACGCCCCCTGCTGGCAGTGCTGTGACCGCACTCGCTCACTCACTTCCTGTAAAGAAACTCCCCGGCCGCAGCAGCCAGCGCCCGGTTGGAAGCATACACCACGGGGTAAACGGCCTCACAGTCCTCATCTGTCAGCATCTCCTCCATGTTCCTGCCCACAGAGGGGAGGGGCTCAGCCTGAGCAGGGTCTTCAGCTGCCCCACACCATGGGGCTCACTACATGCCCCTCCCAGCTTCCTTAAGTGCCCTGTGTCACGGGGTCCCCGGGCGATGCTCCGAGACTGCTCCCTACGAAGCCAGTCAGGACTCTGGGGGGAGCCTCCTCTCTGTGAGCTGACTGTCTCCTCTCCAGGGCAAGAAGCTTCCCCAGCTTCCACCTTCCTGGGTCTGACCCTGGAGCATCCAGCCTCCCCTGCCCCACCGTGCGCTTCCCACAGCGAGTCCGCACAGGCGGGGTCCTGGGGGAGCCAGAGGGTCCTGCACCCAACTCCACAGTCAGACGTGACTCTGAGCCAGCCAGTAAAACGGAAGGTTTATTAGACGACAGGAACACAGTCCGAAACAGGACCCCTCAGTCAGGTCCATCTTGGGGCCAGGGAGCCCAGAGCCTCAACCGGGCCTCCCTCCACTTCCCCAGCCCTTCCAAACTGCAACTCTCCAGCCCCTCCTCTGGCCTTTGTCTCTTTCCCGGGCCAGGAGGCCACCTGATCTCTCTGTTCTCCAACCCCTTCAGTTGGCCCTTTTGCAGAGGAGGGGCCCAGGCCATCAGTTGCCAGGAGACAGGGCGTTGGCCATTCTCTCGGGCTCTGCAACCATCACACCCCCTTATTCCCCCACCTAGATACTTAAGAAATGCATAGGGGAAACGGAGGCACCCACACAGTATCCAGAGAGAACATTAAGAACAGTCCCACTTCATCACACCCTGCACGTGCCTGGCCTCCCCTCGTGTCCCCGCTTGGCTCCCAGCTCCGTACTCACTGCAGGATCAGCGTCAGCAGCTTGACGGCCTCCACACCCACGTCGGGTTCTTTGTCCAGGACCATGGATACCATGCGACCCTGAGAGCCACCGAATGGAGAGTCACTCATGGGAGGGGGGCATTGCAGGACGGATAAGTGGGCAGCAGGGCCACACAGGAGGGAGGTGTCCCAAGGCGGGCTGCACGGGGACAGGCAGGCAGCATGCCAGGGCTCCCCAAGAAGAGGGCCTTCCAGGGACAGGCAGGCAGCAGGGTGGGGCTCCCCAGGAGGGGAGGGGTGTCCCGGGGCAGGCAGGTGGCAGGGCTCCCCAGGACGGGGGGGGGGGGGTGTCCCAGGGGCAGGCAGGCGGCAGGGCTCCCCAGGAGGGGAGGGGTGTCCCAGGGGCAGGCGGGCGGTAGGGCACGGCTCCCCAGGAGGGGAGGGGTGTCCCAGGGGCAGGCGGGCGGCAGGGCAGGGCTCCCCAGGAGTGGGGGGGTGTCCCGGGGCAGGCAGACAGCAGGGCAGGGCTCCCCAGGAGGGGAGGGGTGTCCAGGGGCAGGCAGGCGGCAGGGCTCCCTAGGAGGGGAGGGGTGTCCCAGGGGCAGGCAGGCGGCAGACCAGGGCTCCCCAGGAGGGGAGGGGTGTCCCAGGGGCAGGCAGACAGCAGGGCAGGGCTCCCCAGGAAGGGAGGGGTGTCCCAAGGGCAGACAGACAGCAGGGCAGGGCTCCCCAGGAGGGGAGGGCTCCCCAGGAGGGGAGGGGTGTCCCAGGGGCAGGCAGGCGGCAGACCAGGGCTCCCCAGGAGGGGAGGGGTGTCCCAGGGGCAGGCAGACGGCAGGGCAGGGCTCCCCAGGAGGGGAGGGGTGTCCCAGGAGCAGGCAGACAGCAGGGCAGGGCTCCCCAGGAGGGGAGGGGTGTCCAGGGGCAGGCAGACAGCAGGGCAGGGCTCCCCAGGAAGGGAGGGGTATCCAGGGGCAGGCAGGCGGCAGACCAGGGCTCCCCAGGAGGGGAGGGGTGTCCCAGGGGCAGGCAGGCGGCAGACCAGGGCTCCCCAGGAGGGGAGGGGTGTCCCAGGGGCAGGCAGACAGCAGGGCAGGGCTCCCCAGGAGGGGAGGGGTGTCCCAGGGGCAGGCAGGCGGCAGACCAGGGCTCCCCAGGAGGGGAGGGGTGTCCCAGGGGCAGGCAGGCAGCAGGGCAGGGCTCCCCAGGAAGGGAGGGGTGTCCCAAGGGCAGACAGACAGCAGGGCAGGGCTCCCCAGGAGGGGAGGGCTCCCCAGGAGGGGAGGGGTGTCCCAGGGGCAGGCAGGCGGCAGACCAGGGCTCCCCAGGAGGGGAGGGGTGTCCCAGGGGCAGGCAGACGGCAGGGCAGGGCTCCCCAGGAGGGGAGGGGTGTCCCAGGAGCAGGCAGACAGCAGGGCAGGGCTCCCCAGGAGGGGAGGGGTGTCCAGGGGCAGGCAGACAGCAGGGCAGGGCTCCCCAGGAAGGGAGGGGTATCCAGGGGCAGGCAGGCGGCAGACCAGGGCTCCCCAGGAGGGGAGGGGTGTCCCAGGGGCAGGCAGGCGGCAGACCAGGGCTCCCCAGGAGGGGAGGGGTGTCCCAGGGGCAGGCAGACAGCAGGGCAGGGCTCCCCAGGAGGGGAGGGGTGTCCCAGGGGCAGGCAGGCGGCAGACCAGGGCTCCCCAGGAGGGGAGGGGTGTCCCAGGGGCAGGCAGGCAGCAGGGCAGGGCTCCCCAGGAGGGGAGGGGTGTCCCAGGGGCAGGCAGGCGGCAGACCAGGGCTCCCCAGGAGGGGAGGGGTGTCCCAGGGGCAGGCGGGCAGCAGGGCAGGGCTCCCCAGGAGGGGAGGGGTGTCCCAGGGGCAGGCGGGCGGCAGGGCAGGGCGCCCCAGGAGGGGAGGGGTGTACCAGGGGCAGGCGGACGGCAGGGCAGGGCTCCCCAGGAGGGGAGGGGTGTCCCAGGGGCAGGCGGGCGGCAGGGCAGGGCGCCCCAGGAGGGGAGGGGTGTCCCAGGGGCAGGCGGGCGGCAGGGCAGGGCTCCCCAGGAGGGGAGGGGTGTCCCAGGGGCAGGCGGACGGCAGGGCAGGGCTCCCCAGGAGGGGAGGGGTGTCCCAAGGGCAGGCGGACGGCAGGGCAGGGCTCCCCAGGAGGGGAGGGGTGTCCCAGGGGCAGGCGGACGGCAGGGCAGGGCACGCACCTTGAAGCGGCTGGTGAAGAGCTCCATGCGGCCAGCCATCTCCCGGCTACAGTACAGCCCCTGCAGGGCCTTCAGACACTTGAGCCGCACCTCCCGCTGCTGTGGGGATAGAGAGGCTGAGAGCCAGGACAGCACCAGCCTCCGTCCCTTCCCTGCCCCACAGGCCAGACCCCCAGCTCCACTCCAGCACTCAAGCCCCAGCTCCCCACCTTGTCGTGCAGGGTCCAGCCAATGTATTTGAGGTAGCTGTCTGTCAGGAAGGAGGCGCTGTAGCTCTGCATCCAATTCCCCATCTCCTCTATGCAGATGGCCCGGATCTCAGGCACCAGGTCCCTGCCAGACAAGACATGCAGCATGCCCCTGCGGCGCCCGCCCCTCGTCCCCCCAGCATGTGCGAGCCCCTGTCCCGCCCCCAGCCTCACGTGCAGACGGCACACTGCCATCCCAGGGAAAGACAGGGAGGCCCTGTAGAGCCACACCCAGCCGCCGGGGCCCCCTCCCCTCCCCGCACTCACCTGTAGCGGTGCACAAAGACCCCTTTGAAGATGGCGTTCATCATGTTCTCGATCTCCTCCTGCTGTTCCTGGAGCTGAGACAGACGCAGGCGTCACCCACACCACTCCTGCGGGCCCTGCTCCTACCAGCCCAGCACTCGCCCCCAGCGCCACCATCCACCACCATCCCAACACTCCCATCCCATCCCCACCAGTCCAGCACCCCCTGGCACCATGCCCCCACCCCAGCAACCCAGTGTCCCTTAGCGCTGCCCCTGCCAGCCCGGGGCCTAGCCTTCGCTCACCTCCCTGCGCTTCTCCAGCAGTGCCTCCAGCTTGTCCATGGCCCTGCGGCTCGGCCCCTTGCTCCTCTCGGCCTCATACTGCCGCTGGTTGTTGTCTCTGTGCAGGCTCACGCTCAGTGCCACCCTCACCAGCGCCGTCATCAGCTTCATGGCTGGCAAAGAGCACGGAGTGAGCAAAGGGGGGAGCTCAGCATGTACCCATTACGGATCCCCAGGATTGGGGCCACGGCCCCCGCTTTGCAACAGTCTCTAGGAGGAACCCTTCAGTGTGCCAGAACCCCGAGGGGTCTCCCTCTGCTTTCAGGGGAAGCCACGCGGTTTCACCATCTCCTTAGACTGGGGTTCTGGGCCTGCAGCCCCCCTGCTTCCCACCGTGAGCTCTGTTCAGTGAGTCCCAGAAACAGACCCTGGGGGAGACTCGCCCGCTCTGCAGGGATTAACACTCCTCACCCGGCATTCGCTGCGACACACACAGAACCGGCAGAAGCCCGGGTTTATTCGTTAAGTGGCACACAGGAAGCTCAGGGGAGTCTAGAGAAATGAAGGTTAAAGCATCCTCCATTCTGGGTAGCCCAGAGCCCAGCCATGCTGTAGGGAACCTCTTGTTCAAGCTCTGTCTGTCCGTCCATCCAACCTCCTGGGCCAGACTCCAGCGGAGAGCCCGGACACCTTCCAGCAGCCAACACTTGTACCCCCACCTCATGCAACTGTTTATTCTGGAGCTGGGGAAATGCTGTTCCCAACCTCCATCTCCCTCTGGGTCCTGGCTTGCTAGGCCCTGGCGACTGGATCTGCCATTGTGTTCTCAAGAGCGCCACTGATATGGGACCTAAGGCCCAGACAGCGAGCACCCGCCCCTCTGTCTCCTCGCCTGCCCTGAGAGCAAACAGTCACCGCCTGTGCCCCCGGCCTCGTAACAATGCAGCATATAGGGGAAACTGAGACACAAAGAGGACTCATAACAATAGTACAAGATCCCCTCCCACTCTCCTCTGCAGAGAGGCCATCCGGGGGCTCCCAGCCCTCTGAGCCCACACAGGAACGCACTGCAGCACAGCAGAAAGATCAGGGACACAACCCCAGATTCCCCAGCCCCCAGCTGTCTCCATTCTAACCACCAGACCCGCCCCCTCTTCCCTGCAGTGGGAGCAGAACCCAGGCACCCGGCTCTAACTGCTACCCTGCGGTTGCCATGCCAAGGCGTTCGCGTCCCTGGGGCGGGACTCACCTGCGAGGGTGCTGGTGTGGCGGAAGGCGCGCACCTGGGAGTCGGAGAGGCCAGTGAGCAGGGAGATGAGGGTGTCCATGAGGTACTCATCGTAGATGATGCTGTACTGACAGCGTCGCACCAGCACCGTCACCAGCTCACAGAATCCCGCCTGGAACTTTCGCCAGGGCTGGGTGGTCAGGACCAGCGGGTACTCAGCAGAGGCCTGCGGGGGGGAGGAGAGGGAAGGCACAAGGGGTGAGACAGGCGTGACGCAGACGTGCCCAGTTACAACTAGGTCTGACCATTTTCTCAATACTCCACCAAACGCCGGGGGTGGTGTGTGGTCACCACTGAAAGCTAAGGATTAGCTCACCGCCATGGTTATTGAGAGATGTTTGCACGGGAACTATTTTAAGAGAGATGTCAATTATAGACTCATTCTGTTCCAAAACTGTTGGAGCTGAAGCACGTCATCGGAAGCAGGGTGTGTCTCAGAGCTAACTCAGCCAAGAGTGAGAATAATTAACATCCCAACCCTGTGTTTACAGTCTGGGCAATATGCAGGCCTGAGCATTTAGACAGAAGAACCCCAAGAAAACCCTCTGAGTAGGGAACCCTCAGGGCTAAGCGGAGGTTAATGAAACGCCCTCATTATGAAAAGAGACGGAAAGTCTGGGAGAAGGATGGGCACAAGATGTAATCCACTCTGCAGGCAACACTGCGTCAGCATGAGTGTCTGATGAAAAGCGGATCCCAGCTTTCCAGACTGGACAAATGCTGCCAGGCCAGACTACTGGGTTAGAAACACCTGATGAGGCTGTTAGTAAATACAGGCTACAGATTGCAAATCAAGCGTTTCTTTTCCCTCTACCCTTGTGTTTCCAAATCCCTTTCCTGGCTTTTACGTGAATCTTTAGCTTGGGCTTTGTTAAATCAACTTCACTCCAGTTGTACTAGCCTTGTGCTCAGGAGTGTTGAACAGAGTCGAGGCTGGTGGAGTGGGGCAGCAGATCGGTGTACATTGCGGGTGTCCGGACGATAAGGGGCTGGGCACTCGAGTGTAACGAAGTGGGGCGTGTGGATTGCTAGCCCGCACTGGGAAAGAGGGGGCTTGTGTCACGGAGTATAGGGGAGTCCGGCCCTGCACCCCTCTTCCCCGGATTCACTGGGAGTCTCAGCCAGCCAGTAGAACAGAAGGTTTATTAGAGATGCCAGGAACACAGTCCAACCAGAGCTTGTCAGTACATCCAGGACCCCTCAGTCGGGTCCTTCCGGGGGGCAGGGAGCTTAGACCCCAGCCTGGGGCTCCCTGCATTTCACCCCACAGCTCCAAACGGGGCAGGGAGGCCAGACCCTGTCTGCCCCCCTCCCCTCCTCTTCCCAAGCCAGCTCCAAACTGAGACTCTCCAGCCCCTCCTCCCCCTTTGTCTCCTTCCCGGGCCAGGAGGTCACCTGATCCCTTTGTTCCAACACCTTCAGCTCTCACCTTTGCAGGGGAGGGGCCGGGCCATCTGTTGCCAGGAGACAGGGCCATTCTCTGTGTCCAGGCCTCTGCCCACCCCTGCCTTCTAGGGCTTTGTAACAATCATGCACCCTCGTCCCACCACCTAAATACTCAAGCACTGCATAGGGGAAACTGAGGCACCCACACAGTACTCAGGGAAACCTTAACAACAGTCCTAGTTCGTCACAGCTTGTGACAGCCCCCACAGTGGGCACAGACAAGGCTCGCTCATACACCGTAAGCAGGGGGTAGCGATTTACCAACGGGCACAGGGGTGCACCGCTCACTGCCCCCTATGCCAGCCCCCACGCTCCTGTCTCCTCCCAGCCACCCTGCTCCCTTACACGGGATGAGCTGGGCCTATACCCAGGGGGCAGCATCCCAGTCAGTTCCTGCAGCATGACCCCCGTCCACCTCACTGGAAACTCTACCCCTACCCTCCTGGGAGCCCTGCCTGGACAGCCCCTCCCTCCCCTGCCCCACACTCTGGGCACCTCATCAAACTGCTCCGTCAGCTGCTGGATGATCTCCGAGTTTTGCTGCTTCCTGAACATCTCCTGGGTCACCACACCTGCCAAGGGGAGAGAGGTGAGAGCGGGTGGCATGGGGACAACGAGCCAGGACTCCTGTCCTGGGCTCCTCACAACGCTGCATGAACCCACAGACTACCCAGGGATCTCTCAGTGGTTCCTCCCCCAGCAGAGGCAGGGAATGGGGCTCGGAGCTCACCCTAAAAAGAGGTGTTGGGAGCAAATCCAAAGGCGAGGACCACTGCGTGGAGCTGGGCTGTGCCACACAGACCCAGGATAGGTACAGAGCTGGGCCAGGGATCTCAGGATGCGAGGCCCCGGACCTCTCACCTTTGCAGCCACAGGAGCGGATGAAGAAGTTGACGAGCTCCAGGAACCCAGCTTCCCTGTTCTGCTTGTAGCTCTCCAGCCAGTCGTCCACCACGGACTTAGGGTGCAGGAGACGTGAGGAAAGAGACAGAAGGCGAAGTAGGGGTTACACAGGGCGTGGGACACAGAGATAGGGCCTGAGCACCCAAAGTCAAACAATGAGTCAGCAGAGCCGGGGACAGAACCCAGGAGTCCGGGCTCCCTGCACCCTCTGACCACTAGACCCCACTCTCCTCACAGAGCTAGAGACAAAACCCAGGAGTCCTGGCTCCCAGCACGTTCTGCTCTAACCCACCAGCCCCCACTCCCCTCCCAGAGCCAGGGAGAGAACCCAGGAGTCCTGCCTAACAGCCCCCCCTGCTCTAACCCACCAGCCCCCACTCCCCTCCCAGAGCCAGGGAGAGAACCCAGGAGTCCTGGCTCCCAGCCCCCCCTGCTCTAACCCACCAGACCGCACTCCCCTCCCAGAGCCAGGGAGAGAACCCAGGAGTCCTGGCTCCCAGCCCCCTGCTCTAACCCACCAGCCCCCACTCCCCTCCCAGAGCCAGGGAGAGAACCCAGGAGTCCTGCCTCACAGCCCCCCCTGCTCTAACCCACCAGACCCCACTCCCCTCCCAGAGCCAGGGAGAGAACCCAGGAGTCCTGCCTCACAGCCCCCCTGCTCTAACCCACCAGACCCCACTCCCCTCCCAGAGCCAGGGAGAGAACCCAGGAGTCCTGGCTCCCAGCCCCCCCTGCTCTAACCCACCAGCCCCCACTCCCCTCCCAGAGCCAGGGAGAGAACCCAGGAGTCCTGGTTCCCAGCCCCCCCTGCTCTAACCCACCAGCCCCCTCTCTCCTTCCAGAGCTGGGGAAAGAACCCAGGAGTCCTAGCTCCCAGCCCCCCCCTGCTCTAACCCACCAGTCCCCCACTCCCCTCCCAGAGCCAGGGAGAGAACCCAGGAGTCCTGCCTCACAGCCCCCCCTGCTCTAACCCACCAGCCCCCACTCCCCTCCCAGAGCCAGGGAGAGAACCCAGGAGTCCTGGCTCCCAGCCCCCCCTGCTCTAACCCTCCTCCAAGAGTTGGGGACAGAACCCAGGAGTCCCAGTGATGCTCCAGTGCAGTGACATGGGGAGGGTGGAACCAGGGGGGTGAAGAGGGCGTGGTTACCTCCATGGCACTCTTAGCCAGCCTCACTACCTCAAAGAGGTTGCTGGGCTCTGGGTTTCTCTCAGCCAGGCTATCCCCAACTCTGTTGGTGTCTTTCCGGGGTCGCTTGGCTGTCTGGGGGAGGGGGTGAGGAGAAAAGACACAGGCTGAACCCTGGGTTCGAGTGAAGTATCCCACAAAGAGAACACTGAACCCATGCTCCAGGGACCCCAAAGCCAGGCGAGGCTGGGGTCCCTGCCCTGGCTGGCCACAACAGGAGGCAGGGGGAGGCTGGGACCAGGGTCAGGAGCTCCTGGGCTCTGGTGCACCTGCATCACATCAGCTCCATGGCACAAAGCTGGGTGAAGCAGAAGAGCTGGGGGCAGAGAGAGGCGAGGGGGGCACAGAGGACCAGGCTGAAGCTCAGGGGGTTGAGGGTGTCCACATGAGGGGAGGCTGGGGAGCCAAGGGGCTGTACCAGGGTGCGGCTCAGGGTGCTGGGAGACTGGAGAGGAGGTAGGCAGAAGTCATGCGTAATAGGGTGTGGCTCAGGTGACTACGGCGACGCACACCGGGGTGCGGCTCTGGAGACTGGAGAGGAGGTAGGCAAGGGCCATGCATACCAGGGTGCGGCTAAGAGGGGTCCTAGTGCCCCGCTTTCCGCCCTTCCAGAGCGTGTCCTCAAAGTCACTGCCTGAGTCCGAGCCACCTCCATCCTCACTGCTGCTCAGGTCCCTGTGGGCAGAGCACACGTCCTGATCAGACAGTCCCTACGGCCTCACTGCCCTCCCCCAGCTGCCCTCCTCACAGCCCCAGGGCTCCCATCATGCCAGCTGGCACGCCCACACCACCCCAGCAACCTCTGTGGTCTGAGGACTCCCCAGGGATAGACATGTAGGACTGGAAGGGACCTCGAGAGGTTAAACTAGTCCAGACCCTGCACTGAGGCAGAACTAAGTCCTAGCTAAAACAGTGGTTTTCAAACTGGGGTGCAGGAGCTCTCGTCAGGGGGTAGGTGAGAAAAATCCTGTGATGGCGGACAACGCACCGTGTTATCCCTTACCGACCTTTGTTTCTGCTTTCATAGGTATATTACAACCCTCCCTCAGATGGGGGTATGCGGTACATTATATTATTTGGAAAGGGGTATGCAGCCTAAGTTTGAAAACCACTGAAATAAACCATCTCTGACAAGTGTCTGTCTAACCTGCTCTTAAAATCCTCCAGTGCCGGAGATCCCACAGCCGCCCTGGGCAATTTGTTCCAAGGCTGAACCACCCTGACAGCTAGGAAGGGTTTCCTCATGTTTTACCTAAACTTCCCTTGCTGCAGTTTCAGCCCTTTGCTTGTTGTCCCGTCCTCAGAACTGAAGGAGAGCAATTCATCAATCACCCTCCTCCAAGTTTACGTATTTGAAAACTGTTTTCACGTCCCCCCACTCAGTCTTCCCTTCTCCAGACTAAACAAACCCAATTTTTTCAATCTTCCCTCGTAGCTTGTGTTTTCTAGACCTTTCATCATTTTTGTTGCTCTCCTCGGGACTTTCTCCAGTCTGTCCAAACCTTCCTGAAGTGTGGCGCCCAGAACTGGACACAGTACTCCAGTTTAGGCCTCATCAGTGCTGAGTGGAGCGTGTCATGCTTATATCACTCTTGCTAATACTACCCAGAATGACGTTCACTTTTTTGGCAGCAATATCACGTTTACTCATTTATTTGGGATCCGCCTCAACCCCCCGAGCCTTGCCTCAAGTACTCCTTCCTAGGCACTCACACTTCCATTTTGTATTCAAGCAGTTGATTATTCCTCCCTCAGAGTAGAAATTTGCCTGTGTCCTTATTGAAGTTCTCCCCATTTGTGTCAGATCACTTCTCCGGTTTGTTCGTTTGGAAGCTGTGTAAGTGTGTGCTCTCTATGCCATTACCCGGTGTTAACTCCTAACCCATTGCCTTTCCCCAACTCTGTCCCCACACACCAGCGGTCCTCCAGTGCTGCCCCCGCTCCTGCTCCCAGACAGCCTGCTTGGTGCTCTGCGCCCCACTTACGGGATGTCTGGCGCCCCGGAGGCTGGCAGGGAGCCCATCTCCGCATCCCCCTGCACCACGGAGGGGCTGGAGCTGGTCCAGGTGCCCAGCGGCTGCACCAGGGAGGAACTGGAGCTCCACGGGGAGTCGAGACCGTGGGAGGATTTCCGCAGCAACATGGCGGGAGGGAGCGAGGCCGGGATCCGGGAGCAGCCTGCAGGAAGAGCACAGCACATGTGATGGGATAACGGGGGATGGGGAACATGGGCTCCCCAAAGGCCAATGAGGGGAAACCACCTGCAGAGTCACCCACCCCTACTCTGCATACACCCCCATGGAGACTAGCCCTGAGCCAGCCCAGCCCCCGCAGGGACCCACCCCGGGGGAGTAAGCCCCCCACCTCCCGCAGGGACCCACCCTGGGGAGTCAGCCCCCCACCTCCCGCAGGGACCCACCCCAAGGGAGTCAGCACCCCTCCTCCCGCAGGGACCCACCCCAAGGGAGTCAGCACCCCTCCTCCCGCAGGGACCCACCCCGGGGGAGTCAGCCCCCCACCTCCCGCAGGGACCCACCCCGGGGGAGTCAGCCCCCCACCTCCCGCAGGGACCCACCCCGGGGGAGTCAGCCCCCCACCTCCCGCAGGGACCCACCCCGGGGGAGTCAGCCCCCCACCTCCCGCAGGGACCCACCCCGGGGGAGTCAGCCCCCCACCTCCCGCAGGGACCCACCCCGGGGGAGTCAGCCCCCCACCTCCCGCAGGGACCCACCCCGGGGGAGTCAGCCCCCCACCTCCCACAGGGACCCACCCCAAGGGAGTCAGCCCCCCACCTCCCACAGGGACCCACCCCGGGGGAGTCAGCCCCCCACCTCCCACAGGGACCCACCCCGGGGGAGTCAGCCCCCCACCTCCCACAGGGACCCACCCCGGGGGAGTCAGCCCCCCTCCTCCCACAGGGACCCACCCCAAGGGAGTCACATCCCCCTCACCCCCCACAGGGACCCACCCCGGGGGAGTCAGCCCCCCTCCTCCCACAGGGACCCACCCCGGGGGAGTCAGCCCCCCACCTCCCACAGGGACCCACCCCGGGGGAGTCAGCCCCCCACCTCCCACAGGGACCCACCCCGGGGGAGTCAGCCCCCCACCTCCCACAGGGACCCACCCCGGGGGAGTCAGCCCCCCACCTCCCACAGGGACCCACCCCGGGGGAGTCAGCCCCCCACCTCCCACAGGGACCCACCCCGGGGGAGTCAGCCCCCCACCTCCCACAGGGACCCACCCCGGGGGAGTCAGCCCCCCACCTCCCACAGGGACCCACCCCGGGGGAGTCAGCCCCCCACCTCCCGCAGGGACCCACCCCGGGGGAGTCAGCCCCCCACCTCCCGCAGGGACCCACCCCGGGGGAGTCAGCCCCCCACCTCCCGCAGGGACCCACCCCGGGGGAGTCAGCCCCCCACCTCCCGCAGGGACCCACCCCGGGGGAGTCAGCCCCCCACCTCCCGCAGGGACCCACCCCGGGGGAGTCAGCCCCCCACCTCCCGCAGGGACCCACCCCGGGGGAGTCAGCCCCCCACCTCCCACAGGGACCCACCCCGGGGGAGTCAGCCCCCCACCTCCCATAGGGACCCACCCCGGGGGAGTCAGCCCCCCACCTCCCACAGGGACCCACCCCGGGGGAGTCAGCCCCCCTCCTCCCACAGGGACCCACCCCAAGGGAGTCACATCCCCCTCACCCCCCACAGGGACCCACCCCGGGGGAGTCAGCCCCCCTCCTCCCACAGGGACCCACCCCGGGGGAGTCAGCCCCCCACCTCCCATAGGGACCCACCCCGGGGGAGTCAGCCCCCCACCTCCCATAGGGACCCACCCCGGGGGAGTCAGCCCCCCTCCTCCCACAGGGACCCACCCCAAGGGAGTCACATCCCCCTCACCCCCCACAGGGACCCACCCCGGGGGAGTCAGCCCCCCTCCTCCCACAGGGACCCACCCCGGGGGAGTCAGCCCCCCACCTCCCATAGGGACCCACCCCGGGGGAGTCAGCCCCCCACCTCCCACAGGGACCCACCCCGGGGGAGTCAGCCCCCCACCTCCCACAGGGACCCACCCCGGGGGAGTCAGCCCCCCACCTCCCACAGGGACCCACCCCGGGGGAGTCAGCCCCCCACCTCCCACAGGGACCCACCCCAAGGGAGTCAGCCCCCCACCTCCCACAGGGACCCACCCCGGGGGAGTCAGCCCCCCACCTCCCACAGGGACCCACCCCGGGGGAGTCAGCCCCCCTCCTCCCACAGGGACCCACCCCAAGGGAGTCACATCCCCCTCACCCCCCACAGGGACCCACCCCGGGGGAGTCAGCCCCCCACCTCCCACAGGGACCCACCCCAAGGGAGTCACATCCCCCTCACCCCCCACAGGGACCCAGCCTGAGGGAGTCACCCCCCCCCCCCGCCAGGATACGGGGGCGGGGCTGCTCCTCACTGAGACCCCCCCGCACCTCACGGCCGTTGGGGGGGGGGGGGGCCCGTCACGCGGGGGGAGGAGTCTCGAGCCCCCAACGGCCGCTGAGGGGGGGAGGGGCAGGGCTCGCGCCCCTCTACCGCCCGCTTAGACTAAGGGAAGGGGGGTCACGTGGGGGGGGGAGAGAGCCTCGCGCCCCCTTCACCCGCCTGGCGGTGACCGCGCGCGCGCGCCGCTCTAACGGCCGAGTTCTCCTCAGCCTCGGCCCCGCGCGGGAAACACTCGGCCACGCCCCGCACGAGCGGCACCACTGCGCAGGCGCGGAACCGCCTCCTCCCAGCCCATTCCCGCCCATCGCGCCGCGGCCCCTGAGTGAAGACTACGCCCCCGCCGGCCTCTGACGCGCCCCCCCCGCCCCCGTCGGGGAGGCCACGCCCCTCCAGCCAGCCCTGCCCGAGGAAGCCCCACCCCTTCGCCTGACTCTCCCCCCCCGGGGTTCTTTGTCAGATAAGCCCCACCCCTTCGCTGGACCCCGCCCCTCCTGGGGTTCTTTGTCAGATAAGCACCACCCCTTCCCCTGACTCCACCCCCTTGCAGCTCAGACCCCGCCCCCCTGGGGTTCTTTGTCAGATAAGCACCACCCCTTCCCCTGACTCCACCCCCTTGCAGCTCAGACCCCGCCCCCTGGGGTTCTTTGTCAGATAAGCCCCACCCCTTCACCTGACCCCACCCCTCCTAGGGTGTTGGCAGATAAGCCCCACCCCTTCCCCTGACTCCACCCCCTTGCAGCTCAGACCCCGCCCCTTCTGGGGTTCTTTGTCAGATAAGCCCCCCCCTTCCCTGACTGCTTTCCTCCCCCACCACAGGAGCCTCCCCCACCTCAGAGGTGGGTGCATCTTAGTGCTGGACAAGGGGTGCCCCTGTACCCAGCCCCCCCCCAGAGGGGCCGCACCCCAGCAATGGGGCAGAGGCCCCCCCTCTACCCCCTCCCCAGCCCCCACCCCAGAGGGGCCACGGTCCAGCGCCAGGTCCCCGTGTGAATAGCCCCCTGCGCCCCTCCCCCCTCCCCCCCCCCGTGTGTAAGATGCTACCGGAAGGGGAGTCAATAAATTAAATGTTTTATTGTGTGATTGACAAAAACCAGCACAGAGAAGTCGTTTCCAAACTCGTTAAAAAAAGGTCCGTTCCCTTAAAAAGCCAGATCGGCGTCTACTGTACATTGTGCTACAAAACCCCATATGCCAGGCCCGGGAAAGTCGCCCCACGCCCAGCCCCAGGGACACCGGCCCCCTACCAAAGGGAAGCACCCAGCTACTCCACCCCTGGCCTCCCGAGTGGGGCAGGACAGCTCCTCCCTGCAGGAAGTCAGGAGCTCCTGCCCTGCTGTAGGGTGGATACTGGGGGGCAGGGGGTGAGCGAGACCGAGACCCGCTGGGGCTGCTCAGAGCTGGGACCCTGGGGCAGGGCGAGCCGGGGCGGGGAGAAACGCGTGGTCTGGAAAGAGACTAGGAAATAAATCAGTCCTGTCCCCGGCGCCCACCCTATAAAAAAATGAACCTGGCCATTACCTCATTAAAAAACAACCCCCACAAATAAATACACCCTGTAAAAAAAAACAACGTAAAAAAATAAAAGCTCTGTGTGCCCCCCCCCCCGGATACATTCATCCATGCTCAGCCCCGGCCCAGGGCCTAACTAACCTAGCCCCCCCTTCCCTCCCCTTGGCAATTCCCCCTGGGGGGCTGGATAAACCTCACCTCCTAGCCCCCCCAAACCCACCTTCCATCCCTCCTCCCCTAATGCTACTTCCCATCTCACTCTTCCTCCCCAAACCCCCCCGGTCCCCATGGCTGGCGGGGGAGCCCCTGGAAGATACGAGTCCCCGTCCCCCACAGCTGCACCCTGAGTGCAGGATTCCCCCCTACTTTCGTGGCACCCAGGGCGTTACCGCCCCAGCAGGGGCAGCACCAGGGCGGGGAGCAGCAGGAGGGGGAGGGCAGGGCCCCCCCAGGAGGTGGCTCGGTTGCGGCGGCCGCCGCCCCCCACACGGTGGTTCTGCCTGGAGCCCTTGCCCGGCCGGTCCTTGCGGGGCGAACGGGAGTCGGGGGGGCGGGACCCCGCATGGCTGCCGCCGCCCCCCCCTCCAGCCGGCCAGTCCTCGCTGTATCGCTCGCCCCCTCCCGAGCCACTGCCGTCCTCATCTGCAACCAGAGGAAAAGGGGGGGTGGTGTTAGAGACACGGGGGGGCCCTCTGGCCATGCCTCCCGGGAGGGGGGGCTGCAAGGGTCTGGAGAGGGTGTTTGTGGGGGACACATGGGGATCAACCCCCCCAGCCCTGGACCCCAGGCGAACAGGTGACGAGGCACTCACGGCCCAGTAGCAGGGGAGCAGTCTCCCCCCCAGGTCCCCCCCCAGCTCACAGGGGGGCCCCCCAGACTCACAGGTGTCCTGGAAGTCGAGGTCCTGGCCCCCGTAGGCCCCCTGCAAGCGGCTGGTGGCCACCCGCAGCTGGAGGATGTGCTGGCGGGTGAGCAGGTCGGGACGCCCGATGTCCACCTCCACCTCCGGGTTATTGATCTGACTCACCAGCCCGTCCCCCGTCACGTCCGGCAGGTACCTGGGGAGAGGGGGTCAGAGACAGCGCTGCTCCCAGACCCGGGGGGGCAGCTGTGGGGGAGCTCCCAGCCACCCCCGCCCAGCCTCTCCCTGTGTGCGCGCACACTCCTGGCATGCCAAGCCTCGGCCTCTCCGAGAAAGGGGGCGCCGTGGGGCAGGAGCGCTGGCTGTGGGGGAGCTTCCCCCCGCCCCCCATTTTCTCCAGCCGAGCCTGCCCCCCTCACCTGCCCCGGGCCTGCCCGTTCCAGCACTTGTCCTCGTCCGCCACGTCAGCCGCCACCTTCCCGTCGCTGCAGAGCGTGTGGGGCAGGCTGACCCAGAAGCCCCGCATCAGCCGCAGCTTCTCCTTCACGTCCGTCACCTGGGGGGCGGGCGGATGGGATCAGCTCCCCAGGGCGGGCTGGGGGACGCGAGCCCCTACACCCCACCCCGGGGGGGTCCCTGCCTGTCTGTACAGGGAAGGGCATCGAGGTAAAGGGCAGCCCTCCGAGGGGCACCTCCGCACCCACTTCCCGGCTGCCCACGCGGGTCCCAGCGCCGGGCTCCCTGCCGAGGGGGCGAGGCTCTCCCGGGCGGCTGGCTCAGTGGGGCAGAGCTCACTCGCAGGGGGGCTAGAGGGCCTGGGGGGGGATCTGGGACGCTGCGGGAGGGAGGGGAGGGGGTCCGTACCAGTCGGTCCAGGTTGGTCCCCGCGGCCGTGGTGGGTTTCTCCTCGGGCGGGTAGGTGCGGAAGCGACGCTTGGTGTCGTCCCGGGCGGCGCGGCGGGATCGGGCGGGCGCCGGGCGGGGGGTCCCGCAGCCCTGAAACACCTGGGCGGGAGGGAGGGGCGGGGCCAGCTCAGAGCCAGCCAGACCCCCCCACCCCCGGTGCTACGAGCTTCCCCCCTGGCAATGTCTCCCCGCCCCCACCCCCGCCACGAGTTCCCCCCCGGCAGTGCCCCCGCCCCCCAGCGCTGTGAGCCCCCCACCCCCGCCAGCGCGAGCCCCCCACCTTGGCCGAGGTCTGCACCCCGTTCTCCTGCAGGTACATGATCCCCTCCGAGATCTTCACCCCGATGGAGTCGGCCGCCAGCTCCACATTGAAGGGCCCCTCCAGCCGCTCGGCCACCTGGATTAGAGCATCTGTGGGGGGGCTGAGTTACACCATGGGGAAGGGGAAGGGGAGCTCCCCCCCCCCCAGTGATCCCCCGTGGGGCTCTCAGCCCCCGACCAGTGCCAGCCCAGACAAAACGGTAGTGGGGGCAAAGCCCAGGTGGGGAGAGTCCCCTGGGGAGACACCCTGCCCCGCAGCACCCTTCTCCCCCCCGCCCCGTGCCACCGTCCCAGCCCTGCCCCCCGCAGCTCCCCGTGCTGCCCCCCCCCAGCGCCCCGGGGTCTCACCGAGGAAGCGGTTCCACTCGGGGTCCAGCTCGGCCGGGCGGGCCAGGCAACCCTTCATCACGTTGAGGCAGAAGGCGTTGCAGGGCTTGAGGGCCGGGGTCCCGCGGCACAGGGGGCAGGAAGACATGCGCATGGCTGCCCGCAGGCACTCGTCGCTGTGGGGCAGCTGGGGGGACACGGGGGTCAGAGTGGGGACCCCACCCCCCCATACATTGACTGGGAAGACACGGGGGGCAGAGAGGGGATCCCGCCCCCCCATACACTGCACTGGGGGAACACAGGGGGCAGAGTGGGGACCCCGCCCCCCCATACACTGCACTGGGGGACACGGGGAACAGAGTGGGGACCCCGCTGCCTCCATACACTGCACTGGGGGGACACAGGGGACAGAGTGGGGATCCCGCCCCCCCATACACTGCACTGGGGAAACACAGGGGGCAGAGAGGGGATCCCGCCCCCCCATACACTGCACTGGGGGAACACGGGGGGCAGAGTGGGGACCCCGCCCCCCCATACACTGCACTGGGGAAACACAGGGGGCAGAGTGGGGACCCCGCTGCCTCCATACACTGCACTGGGGGAACACGGGGAGCAGAGAGAGGCCCTGCCCCCCCGGCTGGCATTCCCTGCTGGGGACCCCAGCGGTGTCGATGGGGGAGCCCTACGCAGCCCCTCAGGCTCTGTGGGGCATGAGAGGAAAATCTAGGGGGGTCCCCAGGCTCTGGGTCGACTCCCCCCGCAGCCCCTCTGCCGCCCCAGTCCTCCCCCCGCAGCCCCTCTGCCCCCCCACGCTTGCCCCCCCCAGCCCCTCTGCCGCCCCAGTCCTCCCCCCGCAGCCCCCCACTCACCTTGGAGGCCTTGTCGACCACCTCAAGGCCGGTGTGCAGTCCCTGCACGAAGACCCGAGCTGCCACGAACGCCCGCGTCACCTGGGGGTGGGATGGGAGGGGTGAGGGGAGCCCCCGAGCGCCCTGGAGACCCTCCCCCTGCCCAGAGCCCCCAGCCCCCTGGAGACACCCCCAGCCCCCATGGCCACACCCCAGAGAGCCCAGCCCCTCAGGGACTCTGGTCACACCCCAGAACCCCCAACCCCCCAGGGACCCCAACCCAGAGCCCCCAACCCCCTGGCCACACCCCAGAACCCCCAGGGACCCTGGTCACTCCCCGGAACCCCCAGCCCCCAGGGACCCTGGTCACACCCCAGAGCCCCCCAGGGACCCCAGCCCCCAGCCCCCTGGAAACACCCCCAGCCCCCATGGCCACACCCCAGACAGCCCAGCCCCTCAGGGACCCTGGCCACACCCCGGAACCCCCAGAACCCCCAGGGACCCTGGTCACACCCCAGAACCCCCAACCCCCCAGGGACCCCAACCCAGAGCCCCCAACCCCCTGGCCACACCCCAGAACCCCCAGGGACCCTGGTCACACCCCGGAACCCCCAGCCCCCAACCCCCTGGCCACACCCCAGAACCCCCAGCCCCCCAGGGACCCTGGTCACACCCCAGAACCCCCAGAACCCCCTGGTCACACCCCAGAACCCCCAACCCCACCAGGGACCCCAGCCCAGAGCGCCGAACCCCAGCCACACCCCAGAGCCCTCAACCCTGGTCACACCCCAGAGCCCCCCAGGGACCCCAGCCCAGAGCCCCCAGCCCTGGCACGGGGAGCTGAGAGAGAGGACACCAGGGTCTGCTCCGGCTCAGCCCCCTTGGGCCCCAGACACCCCCCAGCCCCAGGGGGCGGGGCCCAGCCCGGGGGGGGGGGGGGGGGGGGAGTCTCACCTGCAGCCGCAGCTTGCGGGGCACGTCGCCGAAGGGCCGCAGCGCCTCCCCCTGGCGGGCCACGCACTCCAGGTACTCGGGGGGGAACTGGTACTGGGGGTTGAGCAGCGGCAGCATCCGCTCCAGCAGCCGGGCCCAGAACTCGCCCAGCGCCTCGTCCAGGCTGAGCCGGGTGCCCTGCTGGTGGCGCCGCAGCTCGGCGAAGAGCCCCTCGAAGAGCCGGGCGTTCTGGGCGTACAGGCGGCCGTAGGTCTGGGTGAACATGGCCTGCAGCCCCCGCTCGGCCGCCGCCAGCAGCTCCCGGAAAAACTCTGCACCGGAGCGGGGAACAACGGGGGAAACCTCCAGGGGGAGGCCAAGGCAGCTTGAGGGGACCCTCCACCCTGTCCCCCCGGACATGCCCCCCGCGGCCCCACCCCGTCGCCCTGAACGAAACGGCTCAGACCCCGGCTCGAGACCGGGATGCCCAGCCAGGGTTAAAGCAGAGGGGCTGGGGAGCCAGGACTCCTGGGTTCTCTCCCCGGCTCTGGGTGGGGAGTGGGGGCTGGTGGATTAGAGCAGGGGGGGGCAGGGAGCCAGGACTCCTGGGTTCTCTCCCCGGCTCTGGGTGGGGAGTGGGGGCTGGTGGATTAGAGCGGGGGGGGGCAGGGAGCCAGGACTCCTGGGTTCTCTCCCCGGCTCTGGGTGGGGAGTGGGGGCTGGTGGATTAGAGCAGGGGGGGCAGGGAGCCAGGACTCCTGGGTTTTCTCCCCAGCTCTGGGAGGGGAGTCGGATCTGGTGGGTTGGAGCAGGGGGGGCTGGGAGCCAGGACTCCTGGGTTCTCTCCCCGGCTCTGGGTGGGGAGTGGGGGCTGGTAGATTAGAGCAGGGGGGGCTGGAAGCCAGCACTCCTGGGTTCTCTCCCCGGCTCTGGGAGGGGAGTGGGGGCTGGCAGGTTAGAGCCAGGACTCCTGGGTTCTCTCCCCGGCTCTGAGAGGGGAGTGGGGGCAGGTGAGTTAGATCAGGGGGGCTGGGAGCCAGGACTCCTGGGTTCTCTCCCCGGCTCTGAGAGGGGAGTGGGGGCAGGTGAGTTAGATCAGGGGGGCTGGGAGCCAGAACTTCTGGGTTCTCTGCCCAGCTCTGGGAGGGGAGTGGGGGCTGGTGGGTTAGAGCAGGGGCGCTGGGCGCCCGGACGCCTGGGTTCTCACCCTCGAAGCGGCGGTGGCGGGAGGCCAGGGTGCTGGACAGGAAGCTGGCCCCGTCCTCCACCAGGGCGTGGAAGTCCCTGTTGCTCTGCAGACTGAGCTGCTCCTCCATCTGGCTGGAGCAGCAGGTGTAGTCCTGGGGGCAGATCCGCAGGTGCTCACCTGGAGGGGGGGGGCAGAGAACAACGCCACCAGTCAGTGCCAGGCAATGGGGGGCCCTCAGCTCCCCCCACAGAAGGGGGGGAGGGGAATGTACACACAGTCCGTCCCCCCTCTGCCTCACCCAGACAGCTGCAGCTGTGCCCAGCCCCCCAGCCACCATCTGGTCCCCGCGCCCAGGGAGCCGGCGTTGGGGGTGGCTGAGGATCGGGGGGGACGGGGGACCAGTGTCAGATGCTTGGGGGTGCTGGGGGGGGGGGGATTTAGCTCATATGGGGGCTGCAGGCTCGTGCCCCAGACCTGCCCTACATGGGCTGCTGCCCCTCCAGCAGGGGATGTTCACCCCCTGGCTGGAGAGGGGGGCTGGATGGGGAATTGGGGGAGCATACAGGGTACCCCCCCTTACCCGACAGGGAGCACAGTGGGAGAGCAGAGAAGGGGATGGGGGGGGGGGTCCCATGTGAAGTGCGTTAGGGAAGATGCAGGGGGACGGGACATGGGATGAACTGGCTGCAGGGTGGGGTGCTAAGGGGAGGGTGAGTGGGGAGCCCCGGGGGGGTACAGTAGGGGGGGCCCCATACACAGGTTGCAGGGCAGGGGGTTGCAATGGGGATGGTACAGGGGGTAGGTACGGGGGAGGTGTAGGGGGACCCCAGGGGGTGCCCTGGCTGCAGGGGGGTGGGGGGTGCAATGAGGAAGGCACAGCGGGGGAGGTTGCTGGGGGGGCCACAGGGGGGTGCACTGGCTGCAGACAGGGGTGCAATGAAGAGGGTACGGGGAGATCCCAGGGAGGCTGCTGGGGGGGACCGCGGGGTGCACGGGGTGCACCGGCTGCCAGGCGCCGCTTACCCGAGATGAGCACAGGGGACACAGGGTGGGGGGTGCAGGGGGTCCCCGGGGTCACAGGGGGGGGGCCCCGCAGGGCGGGGGAGCCCAGGGGGGTGCACGGGGTGCACCAGCTGCCGGGGTGCCACTTACCCGAGATGAGCATGGGGGACACAGGGTGAGGGGTGCAGGGAGACCCCGGGGGGGCACACAAGGGGGTGCAGGGTGGGGGGTGCAGGGGAGCCCCAGGGGACACACAGGGGGGTTCACGGTGGGGGGGTGCAGGGGAGCCCCAGGGGACACACAAGGGGGTGCAGGGGGGTCCCGGGGGGTCCCAGGGGGACACACAGGGGGGTGCAGGGTAGGGTGGGTGCAGGGGGACACACAGGGGGGTGCAGGGGGGTCCCCGGGGGAGCACATGGGAAGTGCAGGGTGGGGGGGTGCAGGGGGGTCCCAGGGGACACACAGGGGGGTGCATGGTGGGGGGGGTGCAGGGGAGCCCCAGGGGACACACAGGGGGGTGCAGAGTGGGGGGTGCAGGGGAGCCCCAGGGGGCACACAGGGGGGTGCAGGGTGGGGGGGTGCAGGGGGAAACACAGGGGGGTGCAGGGGGTCCCCAGGGGGACACACAGGGGGGTGCAGGGTGGGGGGGTGCAGGGGGGTCCCAGGGGACACACAGGGGGGTGCATGGTGGGGGGGTGCAGGGGAGCCCCAGGGGGAGCACACAGGGAAGTGCAGGGTGGGGGGGTGCAGGAGAGCCCCAGGGGACACACAGGGGGGTGCATGGTGGGGGGGTGCAGGGAGTCCCCGGGGGGGCACACAGGGGGGTACAGGGTGGGGGGGTGCAGGGGAGCCCCAGGGGGCACACAGAGGGGTGCACGGTGGGGGGGTGCAGGGAGTCCCCGGGGGGGCACACAGGGAAGTGCAGGGTGGGGGGGTGCAGGGGAGCCCCAGGGGGCACACAGGGGGGTGCACGGTGGGGGGGGTGCAAGGAGTCCCCGGGGGGGCACACAGGGGGGTGCAGAGTGGGGGGTGCAGGGGAGCTCCAGGGGGCACACAGGGGGGTGCAGGGTGGGGGGGTGCAGGGGAGCCCCAGGGGACACACAGGGGGGTTCACGGTGGGGGGGTGCAGGGGAGCCCCAGGGGGCACACAGGGGGGTGCAGGGTGGGGGGGTGCAGGGGAGCCCCAGGGGACACACAGGAGGGTGCACGGTGGGGGGGTGCAGGGGAGCCCCAGGGAACACACAGGAGGGTGCACGGTGGGGGGGTGCAAGGAGTCCCCGGGGGGGCACACAGGGGGTGCAGGGTGGGGGGTGCAGGGAGTCCCCGGAGGGACACACAGGGGGGTGCAGAGTGGGGGGTGCAGGGGAGCCCCAGGGGGCACACAGGGGGGTGCAGGGTGGGGGGTGCAGGGGCTGCACCGGCTGCCGGGCGCCGCTTACCCGAGATGAGCGCGGGGGGCACCGCGCCCGGCCCCAGCCCCCGCGCGCCCAGCGCCCGTCGCGCCTCGGCGCAGCCCCGCGCCCCCGCGGCCGCCCCCAGCCCGGCCGCCCCCAGCAGCAGCAGCATCGCGGCCAGGCCCGGCGGCGGCGGCCCCATGGCGCGAGGTGAAGGGCCCCGCGGGCGGGGGAAGAGCGGCCCGGCCCGGGGAGGGCGGAGCGAGGCGGCGGCGACGCGGCCCGGCCCGGAGAAAAACGGAGCCGCCGCGTACCCCCGCCGAGCCCGGACCCGGCGCAGGCAGCAGCCGAGACAATGGGAAAGCGAGCGGCGGCGGGAGGCGTCCGCGGGGCCCTAGCGCCGCCCGACCCGACCCCACGGGAGACGATGGGGCGGGAGGCAGGGTCCTAGCGCCCGCCGGGTGCGTGGGGGGGCGGAGCCCCTCGAGCCCCGCCCCCTGCTAGCCCAGCCTTGCCCCCCACTTCTGGGGCGCCCCTCACTCCCGACGCCCCTCACTACAGACCCGCAGCCCCCCAGCCCTGCCGGTGCCCCTCACTCCCGACCCGCAGCCCCCCAGCCCTGCCGGTGCCCCTCACTCCCGACCCGCAGCCCACCAGGCTATGCCGGTGCCCCTCACTCCCGACCCGCAGCCCCCCAGGCTATGCCGGTGCCCCTCACTCACGACCCGCAGCCCCCCAGCCCTGCCGGTGCCCCTCACTCCCGACCCGCAGCCCACCAGGCTATGCCGGTGCCCCTCACTCCCGACCCGCAGCCCCCCAGCTCTGCCGGTGCCCCTCACTCCCGACCCGCAGCCCCCCAGCCCTGCCGGTGCCCCTCACTCCCGACCCGCAGCCCCCCAGCCCTGCCGGTGCCCCTCACTCCCGACCCGCAGCCCCCCAGGCTATGCCAGTGCCCCTCACTCCCGACCCGCAGCCCCCCAGCCCTGCCGGTGCCCCTCACTCCCGACCCGCAGCCCCCCAGGCTATGCCGGTGCCCCTCACTCCCGACCCGCAGCCCCCCAGGCTATGCCGGTGCCCCTCACTCACGACCCGCAGCCCCCCAGCCCTGCCGGTGCCCCTCACTCCCGACCCGCAGCCCCCCAGGCTATGCCGGTGCCCCTCACTCCCGACCCGCAGCCCCCTACCAGCCCTGCCCCTTCTGGCATTAGGACCCAGGAGCTGCCCATGTCCGGGGGATGGGCGGGGGGGCAACAGCTGGAAGCTGCTTGTGCATCTGGTGTCCAGGCTGCAGGGTCTGTCACTGATGGGAGGGGGGCTCGGGGGGGGGGCGAGTCCGGGGCGAGTCCAGGGCGGTGTCTCCCTCTCATCGATCCCCCTCCCCTTTATCTGCCGATCCCTGCCCTGCCCTGCCCCAGCCAGCCCTATAGCCCGTCCCTGCCTACACCCCCTCTATCCCCCTCTATACCTGTCCCCATACACCCCCTCTATCCCCCCATATACCTGTCCCCATACACCCCCTCTATCCCCCCTCTATACCTGTCCCCATACACCCCCTCTATCCCCCTCTATACCTGTCCCCATACACCCCCTCTATCCCCCCATATATCTGTCCCCATACACCCCCTCTATCCCCCTCTATACCTGTCCCCATACACCCCCTCTATCCCCCTCTATACCTGTCCCCATACACCCCCTCTATCCCCCCATATACCTGTCCCCATACACCCCCTTTATCCCCCTCTATACCTGTCCCCATACACCCCCTCTATCCCCCCATATACCTGTCCCCATACACCCCCTCTATCCCCCCATATACCTGTCCCCATACACCCCCTCTATCCCCCCTCTATACCTGTCCCCATACACCCCCTCTATCCCCCTCTATACCTGTCCCCATACACCCCCTCTATCCCCCTCTATACCTGTCCCCATACACCCGCACCCAGTCACCCCATACCTTGATAGATAGATAGATAGAGGGGGTGGATGGGGGTAGATGGATAGACAGATAGATTAGATAGAGGGGGTAGATGGGGATAGATAGATACTGGGGGTGGATGGGGATAGATAGATAGATGGGGTGGATGGGGATAGATAGATAGATGGGGTGGATGGGGATAGATAGATAGATACTGAGGGTCGATGGGGATAGATAGATAGATAGATAGAGGGGGTGGATGGGGATAGATAGATAGATAGAGGGGGTAGATGGGGATAGATAGATAGATAGATAGATAGGATAGATACTGGGGGTCGATGGGGATAGATAGATAGATAGATAGATAGGATAGATACTGGGGGTCGATGGGGATAGATAGCTGGCTGTGTATAGGGACAGACAGACAGAGGTGTGGGGTGGAAATAGGACAGGTTAGTGCTGTGCTGGGGGCCCTGTGCTGTAGGAAGCGGGGCAGGGGAGGGCTCAGCAGGGGGTGCTGTGGGGCAGGGAGCGGGCCGGGGGGGCTCAGCAGGGGGCGCTCTCCCCACCACTGCCCGTGCTGCCCCCTGCCTTGTGGGGCGCTCCCTTTCCCGCTCTCCCCGCTGTGTCACGCCCATGTAGCACCAGGGGGTGGGGGAATCCGAGCCCGGGGCAGGGCTGGTACCTGGCTGGGGGCAGCCCCCCCACCTCTGACCCCCCCTCATAGTGGGGGCTGAACGTCATCGCCCGTGAGAGCCCCCCTGGCCGGAGTCTGGTGTCACCCAATCCCTGCAGCAGGACAAAGAACAAAGGGCCCTTGTCCGTGTGCTGGCGGCGTCCCAGCTCCGGCTCTCGGGGCGCAGGGGGCTGACAGTGGAGCGCAGCTGGGGCTGAAAGGCCTGAAGGGCATGAAGCTGCACTGGGCGAGTGGCACTTGTATGAACAGCCCCCACGCCCCGCCCCAGAGCTGGCTGCATCTCGGCGCCAGGCGAGGGGTCCCTGTGTACTCAGCCGCCCCGCCACAGAGGTGGGCGCATCTCGGCGCCGGGCGAGGGGTCCCTGGGTAACCAGCTGCCCCGCCCCAGAGGTGGGCGCATCCCAGCGCCAGGCGAGGGGTCCCTGGATAACCAGGCACCCCGCCCCAGAGGTGGCCGCATCTCGGCACCGGGCGAGGGGTCCCTGCTGGGGAGTAAGATTTGCGGGTGCAGGGCCAGGTTCCCTCTGCCCCAGTTGTGCAGGGACCGGGGGAAGCTGGGGATCGGGGCAGGGGGTGCCAGGGTATGGGGCTGGCCCAGGGCCGGCTCTCTCCGCTGCTGGGCGACACAGCGCATCAGCCGGGAACGAGGCCGGGCTCCTTTGAACGTCCAGAACCTGCAGCTTGTCAGGAAACAGCATCTCCCAGGGCAGGACGGAGCCACGGGCCCCTGGGGAGAATTGTGTCATGCCCAGGGGCCCCTCACCCAGTGTGGAGATGCGCCCACCTCTGGGGCGGGGCGGCTGGTTACCCGGGGACCCCTCGCCCGGCACTGAGATGCGCCCACCTCTGGGGTGGGGTGTTGTACTCAAAGTGCTATACAGGATCTTTTCAGGGGGAATAAGGCAAAACGCCACATTGATTAGTAATACAGGTATCAATACTCTAGCATATGCATATGATATATATCTCACACTCATGCACTCACACACACACACACAAACACCCGCCGTCTTGCTGTTGTTACCAACTGGTTGCTCCCCTTAACGTCACTGGCCAGGTGAGTTAGATGGGGGAGGGGTGGAGCCGATCCGGATCGATGCTCCGACGGTGACGAGCCGAGACCCGGGGTCCCCTGCCAGACACCTCACTTCTATAGCAGCTCCCCTCTCGTGCGACTCTATCCCAGCTTCAAAATGTGGGTCTGTGTCCATTGGTCTTCGTGCTGCTTCTCTGGGGGTGTCCCCAGGCTGCTCAAAGAGGGGGTTTCCCAAAGGAGGTGCTGGCTTCTAACCCCCAAGGCCGTCAATATGTCGCTCTTCTTTGCCACTTGATTGTCCTTGGGTCTGGCTCCCATCCCCTCTCCAAGGGTTGCCGTGTCTGGGGGTGGGTGTCTTCTGCCTTCCTCATTCACACCTCGTTCAGTCAACAGGGCAACTGATTCCAGAGTGGGGGGAAGATCTGATTCTACTCCTAGGGAAAAGACACATGTTTCTTCTACTTTAACTCTACTGTCCTCAGGGGCTAGAACGTCTGATACAAAGTTTCCTACAAGTTTTCTATATAGGGATCTAATGCAAAGTTCCCATATCAAATAGGGATCTAATACAAAATGGGGATCTAATACAAAGTTGTATGAAAATAGAGAGGCACAATGCCAAGTCATATGAAATACAAAATAACACAATGCAAGATGCAATGTCATAAAGATAAAGATACTTAATACAGAGATTTCTCTCTACAGGGGCGGCTGGTTACCCAGGGACCCCTCGCCCGGCGCTGAGATGCGCCCACCTCTGGGGCGGGGCAGCTGGTTATACAGGGACCCCTCGAGATGCAGCCACCTCTGGGGTGAACTCGCAGCCTGATCACCCTGGCCGGGGCCTGTCCCCGGGTCTCCGCCAGGCTGGGCTCAGGGCTGGGGTCCCCCGCTGAGCCTAGGGAGCTGTGGACAGGGGGCTGGCCCGGAGCCCCTTCCCAACGGGGCCTCTGCCAGTCAGCATCCCTCTGTGTGTGTGTGTGTGTGTGTGTGTGTGGTATTGTGTGCGCATGGTGTTGTGTGAGGATCCCGTTTGTGCGTCGGGTTGTGTGTGCATCCCGTGTGTGACGATGTGTCATGTGTGTGCGTTCCCCGTGTGTGTGTGCATGTGTCGTGGCGGTGTGTCCGCGTGCCGTGTGTGTGTCCATGTGTTGTGTGGTCATCCTGTGTGTTGTGTGTGTACCGTGGTGTGTCCACGTGCCATGGTGTGTCCATGTTGTGTGGGCATCCCGTGTGGGGTGTCCGTGTGCTGTGTGTGTCTGTGTGTTGTCTGTGTGTGTACAGTGGTGTGTCCGCGTGCCGTGTGTACGTCCATGGGTTGTGTGTGTGTCCATGTGGTGTGTGTGTGTACCATGGTGTGACCATGTGCCGTGTGTTGTGTTGTTATACCAATAAACAGCAGGATCTTATTAAAGGGGATAAGACAAAATGTCACATTGATTGTGAGTACAAAAAGAAGCATAGTCAGCAGTCAGTTATAGCTGTAACATTTCATTCAGTTTCACATTCATTCACACACACACACGCACACGCACACGCACACACAGAGAGGTTCTGCACAGCTGTTAGAGTTACCAGCCTAGAGGTTGCTCATGCCGAGTTACCGGGCAGGTACCTTGGGCATGAGGATGGCGCCGAGTCCTTGTCCGACGCGCATCGGATGCTCCTGGGGGCCGGCGGCAGAACCAGGCTCCAAGTCCTCAGTCTTTTTGGTCCTGTTCTTAACGGGGTTTATCCCCGTGCCCGTCCATGGGAACTGCTTCATCCCGCCCTTGCTGACTCAATCCGCAGGTGGCACGTTCCCGGTGGCTGCGTGCTGTCCGGTGTTATCTTGTTTTTCCCGTCTCTTGAGATGGTCGGGTGGGTCCCAGTTTCGGATGGTCACTGAATTCCTAGGCTGGCACCTCATAGACTTTAAGGTCAGAAGGGACCATTATGATCATCCAGTCTGACCTCCTGCCCAATGCAGGCCACAGAATCTCACCCACCCACTCCTGCAATAATCCTCTCACCTATGTCTCAGCTCTTGAAGTCCTCAAATCATGGTTTAAAGACTTCAAGATGCAGAGAATCCTCCGGTAAGTGACCCGCGCCCCATGCTGCAGAGGAAGGCGAAAAACCTCCCTGATCATTCCTGTGCACCAAGCATTCAGCAGCCGGCGTTGTGTATCTTCCTCGCCGTTGACGGCACTGTCTCCCCCGCGTTCGGGGTGTGTGCCCTTTTACTTGAGTCGACTCCCTGCCCTTTCGTCCCAGAGGGTGGGGGTCTGTCTCTGCTGTGTCCGGGTGCCAAGCGCATTCGGAACAAAGTCAATTAACTTGTTTGCAAGTGTCTCGGAGCAATGCAGCAGCTTTGAGAGCGCAGGGGACGGGTTTTCCACAGACAGAAGCCGGCGAGTTTAAAACAGGCCCAAGAGAACCTCTGCTTGGTGATGTTACAGGACTTCAGTTGTGGGGGATCACTTTCAGTACCTTCTGTAATATCCCTACAGTGTGGGTATATCCCCTGTGGTGTGTGTGTGTCCGTGTGCTGTGTGGGCATCCCGAGTGGTGTGTGGCGTGGTGTGTCCGTGTGTTGTGTGTGTGTCCGTGTGCTGTGTGGGCATCCCGAGTGGTGTGTGGCGTGGTGTGTCCGTGTGTTGTGTGTGTGTCCGTGTGCTGTGTGGGCATCCCGAGTGGTGTGTGGCGTTGTGTGTCCGTGTGCTGTGTGGGCATCCCGAGTGGTGTGTGGCGTGGTGTGTCCGTGTGCTGTGTGGGCATCCCGAGTGGTGTGTGGCGTGGTGTGTCCGTGTGTTGTGTGTGTGTCCGTGTGCTGTGTGGGCATCCCGAGTGGTGTGTGGCGTGGTGTGTCCGTGTGTTGTGTGTGTGTCCGTGTGCTGTGTGGGCATCCCGAGTGGTGTGTGGCGTTGTGTGTCCGTGTGCTGTGTGGGCATCCCGAGTGGTGTGTGGCGTGGTGTGTCCGTGTGCTGTGTGGGCATCCCGAGTGGTGTGTGGCGTGGTGTGTCCGTGTGTTGTGTGTGTGTCCGTGTGCTGTGTGGGCATCCCGAGTGGTGTGTGGCGTGGTGTGTCCGTGTGTTGTGTGTGTGTCCGTGTGCTGTGTGGGCATCCCGAGTGGTGTGTGGCTCGGTGTGTCCGTGTGCCATGTATGTGTGTCGTGTGGCATGGTGTGTCCGTGTGGTGTGTGTGTGTGTTGTGTGGGCATCCTGCGTGGTGTGTGGCGTGGTGTGTCTGTGTGCCGTGTGTCAGTGTGGTGTGTGTGTGTGTCCGTGTGTTGTGTGGGCATTCCGAGTGGTGTGTGGCTCAGTCTGTCCATGTGCCGTGTGTGTGTCGTGTGGCATGGCGTGTCCGTGTGTTGTGTGTGTGTCGTGTGGCATGGTGTGTCTGTGTGTTGTGTGGGCATCCTGCGTGGTGTGTGGCGTGGTGTCTCTGTGTGCCGTGTGTCAGTGTGTTGTGTGTGTGTGTCCGTGTGTTGTTTGGGCATCCCGAGTGGTGTGTGGCGTGGTGTATCCGTGTGTTGTGTGGCATGGTGTATCTGTGTGTCGTGTGTGTGTTCGTGTGTTGTGTGGGCATCCTGTGTGGTGTGTAGTGTGGTGTGTCCGCGTGTCGTGTGTGTGTGTGTGTGTCAGTGTGTTGTGTGTGTGTGTCCGTGTGTTGTGTGGGCATCCCGAGTGGTGTGTGGCGTGGTGAGTCCATGTGCCGTGCGTGTGCCCGTGTGTTGTGTGGCATGGTGTGTCTGTGTGTCGTGTGTGTGTCTGTGTGTTGTGTGGGCATCCTGTGTGGTGTGTGGCGTGGTGTGTCCGCGTGCCGTGTGTGTGTCCATGTGTTGTGTGCGTGTCTGTGTGCTGCGTGGCCATCCTGTGTGGTGTGTCTATGTGCCATGTGCATGTCCGTGTGTTGTGTGGTGTGTCCGTGTGGCGTGTGTGTGTCTGGGCCAGGTGAGGACCCTGCTCCCGGGCCAGCGTCTCTGCAGGGGGCTCTGGGATCCCGCTGCCCGGCGGCGCCCGGAGCCCTGTGCCAGCCCGGCCCATGTTGTGTGTGTCTGTGCAGTCGGGGGCCTGTGTCTGTCTGCGGGGCTGGGGGGACGTGGGGGGCAGGACCCAGGGGCCACTTCTTGGGGGTCTCTGGCCTGTTCTGGGCTTTGTTCCCGCTGGGGGTTTTTTGGGGGGGGACGGTCTAAGGGCCGAGCCCCTGCCCCCAGCTCTGCCCCCAGCTGCTCTGGGGGTTAAACCCGCAAAGGGGGGGCGGGTTGGGGGGCAGACGGATTCTCACCTCCCAGTCCTTGATTTCCGGTTGCCAACTCCTTCCCTGCCCCCCTCCCCGCACCGCCCGCCTGGCCTGTCGGGACACGCTGGGGCGGGGGTGGGGGGAGCAGCCTGGGCAAGGACTGGGGGAGGTTTTTGTTGTGGGGGGGGCAGCCATCCCCCCCCCCGTGTCAGAGACTCCCCCCATGCCCCCCCCCCACACTGAATGGGACTTTTGTTTTGAAGGATCCTGGGAACAGCTGGGAAAGGCGTCGTTCCTGGGGCGGGGAGGGGTGGAGGGGGGGCTGGAGAAGGGGGAGCGGTGGAGGGGGGGGGCTGGGGTGGAGAAAGGGGAGGGGTGGAGGGGAGCGGGGGGAGGAGAAAGGGGAGGGGTGGAGACGGGGGGGAAGGGGGGGGTGAGACAAAGGAGCAGAGAAGAAAAGTTTGCGAAGAGAGAAGTTTGGAGGGAGTGAGGCAGACCTGGGGGGGGGGTCCCAGGGACAGACCTGGCGGGGTCTCGGGGCTCAGGGACAGACGGGGGGGTCTCGGGGCCCAGGGACAGACCTGGGGGGTCTCGCGGATAGTCCCCCCCAGGAATGGGGGGTCCCGGCCGCTGGGAGCGGGACTGAAGAAAACTCCGCCGGTTCCCCCCCCCCACAACGCAGGGTGAGTACTGGGGGGGGGCAGACAGACGTGGGGGGGGGGGGGGAACCCGGCCGGAGGGTGAAGTGGGGGGCTGGGGATTGGGGGAGATTCAGGGTCTGAGTTTTTTTGTTTGTGGGGGGGGGTTTGAGCCCCATGGGGGGGGACCCCCACACACAGCCCAGGGCATCTGCTTTCCGAGTGAGGGGGACTCGGGGGGCACCCCCTCGGGGCAGGGACGGGCCCATGGGGGGCTGGGGGGCCATTGCTGGGGGGGGCCCTCACAGTCCCCCCTGACCTAAGAGCCGGGCACCCCTGGGTTACCCGGCCCTGAACAGGGCCCCCCCCGGCCGGGTGAGAGGCACCCCGAGACCCCCCGAATCACCGAGATACACATGGGGGGGGCTGGACCCTGCTGAGAGGGATGGAGAAGCAGCTCCCAGCCCCACACTGCCCCCAACCCCACACTGCCCCCCATCGCCCCACACTGCCCCCAACCCCGTCCTGCCCCCATCGCCCCACACTGCCCCCCAAATCCGTCCTGGCCCCC
This sequence comes from Macrochelys suwanniensis, assembly GCA_033296515.1. Taxonomy (NCBI): domain Eukaryota; kingdom Metazoa; phylum Chordata; order Testudines; family Chelydridae; genus Macrochelys; species Macrochelys suwanniensis. The sequence continues at coordinate 15,962,583 of CM065798.1, read as the reverse complement.
ATCGCCCCACACTGCCCCCAACCCCATCCTGCCCCCCATCGCGCCACACTGCCCCCCAACCTCGTCCTGCCCCCCATCGCCCCACACTGCCCCCGTTCCCATGCTACTTCCCAGCCCTACATCCTACCCCCTCTCCCCACACTGCCCCCCATCGCCCCACACTGCACCCCAACCCCGTCCCGCCCCCCACTCTCCCCACACTGCCCCCAGCCCCCCGAATCTCCCCCCAGGCTGCTCCCTGCCCTGCGGTGGGTGCCCCAGGCCGTGGGGCTGGGTGGGGCGGGGGGCTGACCCCGAGGCCGGCCTGTCTGTCTGTCTGTGGGGCGGGGCGGGGGCGGGTCTGGGGCTGCGGTTCCCTAATGGGATCCAGATGGGTCGGGATTTGGGAACGGGCCGAGATCCGGGGCCGGAGCCAGCGGGCCCCACCCTGCCCCCCGGGGCGGCCAAAGGCCGCCGGGCCGGGCCCCTCCCCGCCCCCCTGAACCCCGAGTGCTCCCCCGCCCCCCGGGGCGGCCCCCCTGAACCCCGAGCACTCCCCCGCCCCCTGGGTCGGCCCCCCTGAACCCGGAGTGCTCCCCCGACCCCCACCCTTCCCCCTGGGGCAGCCCCCCTGAACCCCGAGCGCTCCCCCACCCCCCCACCTTGCCCCCCTGAACCCCGAGTGCTCCCCCGGGGTGGCCCCCCTGAACCCCGACCGCTCCCCCAGACCCCCACCCCAGCCCCCGGGGCAGCCCCCCTGAACCCCGAGCGCTCCCGCACCCCCAGACCCCCACCCTGCCCCCCAGGGCAGCCCCCCTGAACCCCGAGCGCTCCCCCACTCCCAGACCCCCACCCTGCCCCCCAGGGCAGCCCCCCTGAACCCTGGGCACTCCCTCACCTACAAGCGCCCACACCCCTCCCCATAGCACAGCGCCCCCTAGCGCCGGCCCCACTCCCTGCACTGGGGCCAGCCCTGTGTCCTGGCGACAGCGCCCCCTACGGAGGACAACCCAGAGCCCGAGCACCCGCCTTGCACTTCTTTTCCCTCGCCCCCCCCGCCCCCCCATCTGCTGGGGGGCAGGGCCCAGCTAATCTGCTCAGCTGGCGGCTTAGCGCTGCCTTAGGGGTCGGGCGTCCGACGCCCTGGCAGGGGGAGCCAGACAGCGGGACCCCCCGCGCCGGCCTGAGCCAGACACAGTGCTCAGGGCCCGCTCCAGCCCCGAACCCCGACCCAGCCCCCTGGAGCCCCCGCGCCGGCCCCGATGAGCAGCAGGAGGAAGCCCCATTGGCCACCGTTGTCCTGTCGGTCCCTCTGCAGGGGCGGGAGGGCCGGCTTCCTTCCTGCTGGGCCCTGGGAGGAGCTGGCTGGCCTGACCAAGGGGGGCCCTGTCTCAGAGTATGGGGGCTGCAGGTCGGGAGTGAGGGGCACCAGCAGAGCTGGGGGGGGGCAGGGCTGGGCTAGCAGGGGGGCTGTGTTGTAGAGGAAACCCATGAGGACAGGTGGGGGTGGGGGAAGGAAGGAAGGAGACGGAGCCGTCTGTCTGTCCGTCCCATCTGGGAAGGTGTCACATCCTGGTCGGGAAGCAGCATCTCTTGGAGACAACCCAGAGAACAACCCAGGGCCATGCAGGGAGCAGGTCCCACGGCTGCCCTCTCAGTCAGCACCGGCCCCGATGCCCCAGTGCGGCGCTAGAGCTCCTGGGGTCTCTCCCCGGCTCCGGGAGGGGAGTGGGGGCTGGTGGGTTAGAGCAGGGGGGCTGGGAGCCAGGACTCCTGGGTTCTCTCCCCAGCTCTGGGAGGGGAGTGGGGGCTGGTGGGTTAGAGCAGGGGGGCTGGGAGCCAGGACTCCTGGGTTCTCTCCCCAGCTCTGGGAGGGGAGTGGGGGGCTGGGAGCCAGGACTCCTGGGTTCTCTCCCCAGCTCTGGGAGGGGAGTGGGGGGCTGGGAGCCAGGACTCCTGGGTTCTCCCCCCGGCTCTGGGAGGGGAGTGGGGGCTGGGGGGTTAGAGCAGGGGGGGCTGGGAGCCAGGACTCCTGGGTTCTCTCCCCGGCTCTGGGAGGACAGTGGGGGCTGGTGGGTTAGAGCAGGGGGGGCTGGGAGCCAGGACTCCTGGGTTCTCTCCCCGGCTCTGGGAGGGGAGCATGGTTAGAGCGAGGGTGGGGAGGGGTTGGGAGCCAGGACGCCTGGGTCCCATTGACCCCTCTCGGTCCCGGCAGGAGGATGAAGCTGCTCCCCCAGTGCTGCCGGCTCCAGGTCCTCGGGGCCGCCCTGGCCGTGTGCATGACCATCGGCTTCACCCTCCAGCTGCTGGGGGCACCTTTCCAACGCAGGTGAGTCCCCAGGGTGCAGCCGCAAGAGGGGCGCCGCCTGCTGGCCACGCCGGGGAACCGCAGGGGCCTGCACCTACCCTAACGGGCGCGGGCGGGAGGGGGGGGGGTTGGGTCCCGCGTGTCTCTGCCCGGCCGGCCGGTCCCTTCTGCCCTTGGACCCTGCGAATCCTCCTGCCCACCACCGTCCTTCCTGGGCCGAGCGCTGCCCCTGGGGGCAAAGCAGAGGGAGCAATTTCAGTCGCACGGGAGGGTGGGGAGCCACGGACGGGATCCCGTTAATAACCCCTAGGAAACCTCCCTCCGAAGTGGAGAGCCGGGCGAACGGCTGCGGAGGAAAACGAACCAACGGCACAGGCAGGTCGGGAGGAAATCCGACCCCGGCGCCGGATGAGTCACACCCAGCCCGGGCCAGGGTCGGGAGGCAGAAAAGGCGCTTTGAACACACCGGGAGCAGGAGAAAGCCGGGGAAAGTGGAGTCACAGACCCCACTGTACGGGGAGCGAGCGGGGCTGGCAGATTCAGAGAACAGCAACACGTGTGATTCAGGGTACGGAGCGGCTCCCGCACGAGGAGAGACCAAATAGACAGGGGCTGTTCAGCTTGGGAAAGAGACAACCGAGGTCTATAAAACCAGGGCTGGTGCAGAGACAGCGAAGAGGGACGTGTCATTTCCCCCGTCAAGCAACACAAGAACTGGGGGTCACCCGATGAAATTAACAGGCTGCGGGTTTCACACCAACGAGAAGCACTTTGTCGCACAACTAACCTGCGGAACTCCTTGCCGGGGGATGCTGTGCAGGCCAGAAGTATAACCGGGTTCAAACAAGAACCGGGTAAGTTCCTGGAGGCGAGGTCCACCAATGGCTACTAGCTGAGATGGTCTGGGACTCCCCTGTCCTGCCGCTCTCGGCTGGTGCACGGCTGTCCTCCCCGGCGGTGACCCGTCCGAAACAGCCAGCCTCCGCTCGGTGCCGGGGACGGCGGAGAGGCAGAAAAGCTCCAGGCCCATACCCGGGTGGGTCCCCGGAGAGCGATCTCCCAGCTACAAAACCCCAACGTCCCCAGAGCATCTGCAGTGAAAGTGTTCCCGCGGGCCTGTGGAGAACAGAGTTACCCCTTCTCTGCCGGGGGGCAGGGTGCAGCCGGCTGAATGGGGGAAGGAAGAGCCTAAAGACCCCGTAGATACGTTGGACGTATCCGAGTCGGCAGGAACTCGCTGATGTCATCTCCGACCCATTAGCGATGATCTTGGAGAGCTCCTGGGGGGGAGGCCCAGGAAATGTGGCTCCGGGCTTTACAAAGGGGGAACTCAGAGGACGCCGGGAATGACAACCCCGTGGGGAGCCCATGGACGGGACCAGGGTGACGAGGAGCAGCCAGCGGTCGCCCCCATCATTTCTGTCACTGACGGGGCGACCGGCCCGGTGGATGTTGGGGGGGAAGCGGCAGATCCCGGGTTTCTAGTCTGGCTTTGGAGGCAGGCCCCGCAGGACAATCTCAGGAGCCAGCAAAGGGAAAGGGGATCAGGATTCAAACCGACCCAGAGAAATCGGAGGAAGGGTCTGACATCCAGATGGCGAAACTCAGCACAGACAAGAGCCAAGGGCCCCCCGGGGGAAGGAACGTCACACGCGCCCCACGAACGGGGGGCTCCCGGCTGGAGGCGGCCGCGTGGCTGACACAGAGCCGAGGGTTAGGGTGGGTCGCAGACTGAACATGAGACGGGGGGCAAGGGGCTGATCTCCCGCCGCGGGGGGGGGCGGGTATTAACAGGGGTCGGGGGTGACTGGCTCCAGAGGGCTGTCAAACTCCCTGAGCCCTGGGGTCACAGGGGGATGCCCCCCCCCCCCAGGTTGGGAGATCCCTGGTGGGGGAGGGAAGAGAGTCTAGAGGGGGGACTCTAGAGGGGGGACCCCAAGGTCTAGAGGGGGCTGGGAGCCCTGCGGGGGGAGGGGATCCCCCATGGTTGGGGGTCGGGGCTGGGAGCCCTGCGGGGGGAGGGGATCCCCCATGGCTGGGGGTCGGGGCTGGGAGCCCTGCGGGGGGAGGGGATCCCCCATGGCTGGGGGTCAGGGCTGGGAGCCCTGCGGGGGGAGGGGATCCCCCATGGCTGGGGGTCAGGGAGGTCTCTGTCCAGCTCTCACCTCCCCCTCTGTTCCAGGGGCTCCCCGGACCGGCTGCCCCGCCTGCCGCTGCCCCCCGGGGGTGGGGCTGAGGAGGGGGGCCCCTCGTCCCCCCGGCCCTGCCAGCCCCGGCGCCACATTGTCTTCCTGAAGACGCACAAGACGGGCAGCAGCACCATCGTGAACCTGCTGCACCGGTTCGGGGAGACGCGGGGCCTGCGCTTCGCCCTGCCCCCCCGCTACCAGTTCGGGTACCCCTACCCCTTCCAGGCCCAGCGGGTGAAGGGCTACCGGCCGGGGGGCCCCACCTTCGACATCCTCTGCCACCACATGCGCTTCCACCTGCCCGAGGTGAGACGGGGGGGGGGGGGGGGTTGTGCATTCGGGGGGAAGCCCGAGGGGAGGGGGCTCAGGGGGGTTGGGGGTAATGGACTCAGGGGGGCTAAGGGCCATGCATTTGGGGGGAGCACAGGGGAGGGGGTTCAGAGGGGCTGCCAGTGTGGGGGGAGGGGGCTCAGGGGGTGTGCATTTGGGGGGAGCACAGGGGAGGGGGTTCACGGGGTCTGGGAGTGTGGGGGGAGGGGGCTCAGGGATCATGCATTTGGGGGAGCACAGGGGAGGGGTTCAGGGGGGCTGGGAGTGGGGGGAGGGGGCTCAGGGGCCCTGCATTTGGGGGGAGCACAGGGAGGGGGTCTGGGAGAGCTTGGGGGGAGAGGGCAGCGTGGGGGACTCTGGGGGGAGTTATGAGGGGGTGTGGGCCCCAGGAGGAAGGATTTGGGGGTTCCCCTCCCCCTGCCCCACTCTCTCCCCCTGCTCCTGTCCCCCAGGTGCGGAAAGTCATGCCCCCCGACAGCTTCTACTTCTCCATCGTGCGGGACCCGGGGTCGCTGGCCGAATCCGCCTTCTCCTACTACCGGGGGGTGGCGCCGGCTTTCCGCCGGGCGGGCTCGCTGGCCCAGTTCCTGGCGGCGCCCGAGCGCTTCTACGACCCGGCCGAGCGGGGCAACCACTACGCCCGCAACCTGCTGTGGTTCGACTTCGGGCTGGCGCCGCCGGCCTCGCCGGGCCCCGCGGCCGTGGGGGCGGCCCTGGCCCGGCTGGAGCAGACCTTCCCGCTGGTGCTGCTGACGGAGCACTTCGACGAGTCGCTGGTGCTGCTGCGGGAGGCCCTGTGCTGGGCGGAGGAGGACGTGGCCGCCTTCCGGCACAACGAGCGCAGCCCCCGGGCCGTGCGGCCCCCGGACCCCGGCCAGGCCGCCGGGCTGCGGGCCTGGAACGCCCTGGACTGGCAGCTCTACACCCACTTCAACCGCAGCTTCTGGCGCCGTGTGGAGGCCTTCGGGCCGGGCCGGCTGCGGGCCGAGGTGGCCCGGCTGCGGGAGCGGCGCCGGGAGCTGGCCGGGCGCTGCCTGCAGGGCGGGGGCCCCGTGGAGGCGGCCGGCATCCCCGACAAGCGGATCCGCCCCTTCCAGTTCGGCCAGGCGCAGATCCTGGGCTACGCGCTGCGGCCGGGGCTGGGGCCCGCCGACCAGCAGCTCTGCACCCGCATGGTCACCCCCGAGCTGCAGTACAAGGACAGGCTGGACGCCCGACAGTTCGGGGCCAACGGCTCGGAGGGGGCGCCCGGGGCGGGGGGCAGCTAGCGGGGGGGGGGGGGGGGGCGCTTCTCCCTGCCCCAGGTACAGACCCCCTGGGCCAGACAGATGGGGGCGCGGGATGCGGTACAAATTCCCCTGGGATTCCCCCAATATCCTGGCTCCTGGTATGGACAGACGGGGCTGGGACAATGGGTACAGTGGGGGGCGGGGGCTGAGAGCCATCGAACCAACCTGTAAACCTTGCACGCGTCAAGCTGGGGGTGGGGGGGCTGCCGCAGCCCCCCCCCTTGCTCCAGCTCCGAGGTCTCCGGGCTCCACCTGGACAATATTTATTGGCCTGGTGTCACAGGCCTGTGTGACGAAGTGGGGGAGTTTCCTGTTTTCCTATGGGGGGTTTTCTTGGTTTCCTAGGGGTTGTGTGCAGAGGGGGTGGGACTCAGTTTCCCTGGGGGTTACGGGTTTAATGAGGGGATGGGAGAGGGAGTTTGTTGGTACATAGGGGACCGGCGAGGGGACTGGGGACCCCAGCCCCTGGCGTGGAGAGCCGGGGGGGAAAGGGGATACTTGGTACCTCTCTTCTCCCCGCCCCCCACCACCCCCGGGGGTCGTTAAATTCCCAGCTCAACGGTTCCCGCTTTCGTTTGGTTTGTTTCCTTTTTATAAAACAATTAAATCAGGAAACGGAGAGGATAAATCGCCAACAGAACCCCAAAGAGCGGCGCAGCGAGGGAGCGGGCCCTGGGGGGGCTGGGTACGAAAGAGGGGGAGGGGGACAGAAGAGGGGCTCGGGGGGGGCATAAAGCGGGAGGATGCTTGAGGAGGGGGGAGTATAGAAGAGGGGGATGGGAAGGGGAAGAGGAAGACACCCCCTCCCCTAGTCTGGCAGCACAAGCCCCGCCCCCACACCTCAGCCCCTCCCCTAGTCTGGCAGCACAAGCCCCGCCCCCCGCCCCCATACCTCAGCCCCGCCCCCAGTCTGGCAGCACAAGCCCCGCCCCCACGCCTCAGCCCCTCCCCTAGTCTGGCAGCACAAGCCCCGCCCCCACGCCTCAGCCCCTCCCCTAGTCTGGCAGCACAAGCCCCGCCCCCACGCCTCAGCCCCTCCCCTAGTCTGGCAGCACAAGCCCCGCCCCCACGCCTCAGCCCCTCCCCTAGTCTGGCAGCACAAGCCCCGCCCCCACGCCTCAGCCCCGCCCCCATGCCTCAGGCCCTCCCCCAGTCTGGCAGCACAAGCCCCGCCCCCATACCTCAGCCCCGCCCCCAGTCTGGCAGCACAAGCCCCGCCCCCATACCTCAGCCCCGCCCCCAGTCTGGCAGCACAAGCCCCGCCCCCACGCCTCAGCCCCTCCCCTAGTCTGGCAGCATAAGCCCCGCCCCCACACCTCAGCCCCTCCCCTAGTCTGGCAGCACAAGCCCCGCCCCCACGCCTCAGCCCCGCCCCCAGTCTGGCAGCACAAGCCCCGCCCCCACACCTCAGCCCCTCCCTCAGTTGCAGTAACGGCACTGGGACTGGAAATGGGGTGGGGGGAGGTTGGGGGGCAGCGGCCCAGGCCCACATCTCTGGGGCAGGACGCCGAGCAGGGGCCCCGATGGCTACTGGGCAATCCAGGAAGTCCCGCCCCCGCAGGGCGTTCCCGGGCTGGGGATTGGCCTCTGGGCCTGTCTATCACGCTGGGCCTCAGCCCCCCCCCGCAATCTAGGCAGTCCCGCCCACAGAGAAGCTCCCAGGACCAGAATTGGCCTCCTGACCTGTCCATCATTGCCAGGGCGTGGCCCCGGAAGTCCCGCCTCCTCATGGCCGTCCAGCGTCGGGGTTGGTCAGCGGCTCCATACGTCACATCCGGGCTCAGTGGGGAGGGGAATCCAGGAAGTCCCGCCTCATTCTGTGCAGCGATTGGTCACTGGGTCTGTCCATCATCCGCTGGCCGTGCCCCTGGGGGCGGAGCCTCCCCACACAGCCAGTGACAGGGGGCCGTTTCCCGCGCTCGCCCGTCTCGTCGCCTATCGGTGCTCGGCTGCGCGCCCTGCCGCCCCCTTTCCTCCTATCGATGCGCTCTGTGCTCGGCTGCGACTCCTGCCCCCTCCTCCCATCGATGCGTTCGGTGCTCGGCTGCGAACCCTGCCCCCTTCCTCCCATTGATGCGCTTGGCTGCGCGCCCTGCCCTCTCCTTCCTATCGATGTGCTCGGTGCTCGGCTGCGCGCCCTGCCCCCTATCGATGCGCTCGGTACTCGGCTGCGAGCCCTTCCCCCATCGATGCGCTCCGTGCTCGGCTGCGAGCCCTGCCCCCTTTCCTCCTATCGATGCGCTCGGTGCTCGGCTGCGCGCTCTGTCCCCCCCCCTCCCACTCCGGCCGTTCTGGCTCCGCCCCCTCCGCGCCCGGCCCCGGCTGCAGCGCCCGGCTCGGGACCCCCCGAGAGCGGGACCCGCCCGGCCCCAGCGCCCCCCCGGGTCCTAGCGCCCCCCCCCCCGCCCGGGCCCCCTCCCGATCCACCAATCCCCCCAGCGCCCCCCCCCCGGGTCCTAGCGCCCCCCCATCCCCCACTGCCCCAGCACCTGCAATCCCCTCCCCAGCGCCCCCCCTCGCCCTGCCCCACATCCCCTCCCCCCCACACCCCCAGCCCCCCGGGGTCCCAGCCTCGTCCCCGCAGGGCCCCGATCCCCCCAGCCCAGCCCCCCCACGAGCCCTCTGGGCCCCCCCCTAAATTCCCAGCCCCCCCCCAAGATCCTTCCTCCAGCCCCCCAATTCCCCAGCCCCCCACATCCTCCCTCCAGCCCCCCAATTCCCCAGCCCCCCAATTCCCCAGCCCCCCATATCCTCCCTCCGGCCCCCCCAATTCCCCAGCCCCCCAATTCCCCAGCCCCCCACATCCTCCCTCCAGCCCCCCAATTCCCCAGCCCCCCAATTCCCCAGCCCCCCACATCCTCTCTCCAGCCCCCCCAATTCCCCAGCCCCCCAATTCCCCAGCCCCCCACATCCTCCCTCCAGCCCCCCAATTCCCCAGCCCCCCACATCCTCCCTCCAGCCCCCCAATTCCCCAGCCCCCCAATTCCCCAGCCCCCCATATCCTCCCTCCGGCCCCCCCAATTCCCCAGCCCCCCAATTCCCCAGCCCCCCACATCCTCCCTCCAGCCCCCCAATTCCCCAGCCCCCCAATTCCCCAGCCCCCCACATCCTCTCTCCAGCCCCCCCAATTCCCCAGCCCCCCAATTCCCCAGCCCCCCACATCCTCCCTCCAGCCCCCCAATTCCCCAGCCCCCCAATTCCCCAGCCCCCCACATCCTCCCTCCAGCCCCCCCCATCGGGCCCCCCGCCATGGAGGCGCAGTGCGACTACTTCATGTACTTCCCGGCCGTGCCCTTCCCGGCCCGGGAGCTGCTGCGGGGGGAGCCGGGCCGGTACCGGGCGCTGCCCCGGCGCAACCACCTCTACCTGGGCGAGACCGTCCGCTTCCTGCTGGTGCTGCGGGGCCGGCCCGGGCCGGGGGGCGCCCGCACCCCCTGGGGGGAGCTGGGCTCCTCCCTGGCCGCCCTGGCCAGCGTCAGCCCCGGGGGGGTCGACCCGGGGGGCGAGGGGGACGGGGAGCCCCCCGAGGAGCCAGAGGGGGATGGGGACGCGCCCCCTCCGGCCCCCGGCTTCTTCCGGGACTGCCGGCCCCTGCTGACCCACGGCCAGGGACCCCTGGGGCGGCCGGCCGCCGGGGTGAGAGGGGGCCAGGGGTGCTGTGGGGTGGGGGCCAGGGGCGCTGGGCGGATGGGGACTGTGGGGTGAGTGCGAGGGGAACCTGGGGGTGGGGGTGTGTGGGGGGACTGGGGTGGAGCGAGGGAAACCCGGGGGTGGGGGGCTCTGGGGTGCAGGGGGGACAGTGGGGTGGAGCGAGGGGAACCCAGGGGTGGGGGGCTCTGGGGCGTGGGGGGGACTGTGGGGTGAGTGCGAGGGGAACCCAGGGGTGGGGGGCTCTGGGGTGCAGGGGGGACAGTGGGGTGGAGCGAGGGGAACCCAGGGGTGGGGGGCTCTGGGGTGCAGGGGGGACAGTGGGGTGGAGCGAGGGGAACCCAGGGGTGGGGGGCTCTGGGGCGCGGGGGGGACTGTGGGGTGAGTGCGAGGGGAACCCAGGGGTGGGGGGCTCTGGGGGGACTGTGGGGTGGAGCGAGGGGAACCCAGGGGTGGGGGGCTCTGGGGTGCAGGGGGGACAGTGGGGTGGAGCGAGGGGAACCCAGGGGTGGGGGGCTCTGGGGCGTGGGGGGGACTGTGGGGTGAGTGCGAGGGGAACCCAGGGGTGGGGGGCTCTGGGGGGACTGTGGGGTGGAGCGAGGGGAACCCAGGGGTGGGGGGCTCTGGGGTGCAGGGGGAACAGTGGGGTGGAGCGAGGGGAACCCAGGGGTGGGGGGCTCTGGGGCGCAGGGGGGACTGTGGGGTGGAGCGAGGGGAACCCAGGGGTGGGGGGCTCTGGGGCGTGGGGGGGACTGTGGGGTGAGTGCGAGGGGAACCCAGGGGTGGGGGGCTCTGGGGGGACTGTGGGGTGGAGCGAGGGGAACCCAGGGGTGGGGGGCTCTGGGGCACGGGGGGGACTGTGGGATGGAGCGAGGGGAACCCAGGGGTGGGGGCTCCTGGGCGCGGGGGGGACTGTGGGGTGGAGTGAGGGGAACCCAGGGGTGGGGGGCTCTGGGGTGTGGGGGGACTGTGGGGTGGAGCGAGGGGAACCCAGGGGTGAGGGGCTCTGGGGCGCGGGAGGGACTGTGGGGTGGAGTGAGGGGAACCCAGGGGTGGGGGGCTCTGGGGCACGGGGGGGACTGTGGGGTGGAGTGAGGGGAACCCAGGGGGTTCTGGGGCAAGCGCAAGGGGCGTGTACTGGGTGCGGTGGGTCAGGAGTGAGGATCGAAAGGGGTGGGGGGGCAAGGCTGCGGGTCAGGAGTGAGGGGCACCTGGGGGGACACAGGGGGCTGCGGGTCGGGCTTGGGGGGTTGCCGTGGCACTGACGGTTCCCCCCAACCCGCCCCCCCAGATACCCGTAGAGGAGCCGATCGTCTCCACGGACGAGGTCATTTTCCCCCTGACGATTTCCCTGGACAACTTGCCCCCCGGGACCGTCAAGGCCAAGGTGAGTGCGGGGGGGAATGGGGGCCCGGTGGGGAGAATAGGGGGGCGGGAGCGGGGCCAGCCCCCCCAGCGCTGACACCCCCCCCCCCATCCCCGCAGATCGTGGTGACGGTGTGGAAGCGGGAGCAGGAGGCGCCGGAGGTGCGGGAACGGGGGTACCTGAGCCTGCTGCAGAACCGCTCGCCGGCCCAGCTCTTCCGCGAGGAGCAGGGGGCCTTCAAAGCCCAAGGTAGGTGCAGCCCCCGCCCCATGGCCCCGCCCCACGGCGCCCCGACCCGCAGCCTCAGCCCCGACGGGGCGCCGGCCCCATGGTGCCGCCCATGGGCGCAGCCCCTCCCACGGTCACGCCCGACCCCCACCCCGACCTTCACCCCCCCCAGTTACCGCTCTGACCTCTGACCCCTACCCTTTGCCCCCACAGTGAGCACCATGCTGACCGTGCTGCCCCCTCCGGGGCTGAAATGCCGCCAGCTGAACGTCTCTGGGAAATACCTCACCGTGCTCAAGGGTAACGGGGGGAGCCGGGCTAGGGAGGGGGAGCCGGGGGGGGCGGGCAGGGGCTGTGGGGAGAGGGGGAGCCGGGGGGGGCAGGGGCTGTGGGGGGAGGGAGGGCGGGGCGGCTGGCCCCTGGACTCGTGCGGGGGCGGAAAGGAGGGGCCGAGTGTGGGGCGCCCCGTCTCTGACCCGCCCGCCTCCCCAGTGCTGAACGGCTGCTCCCAGGAGGAAATCTCCCTGTGGGACGTCCGCATCCTGCCCAACTTCAACGCCAGCTACCTGCCCATGCTGCCCGACGGCTCCGTGCTGCTGGTGGACGACGTCTGGTGAGCTGTGGGGCGGGGGGGGGAGGCGTTCGGGGTCTCGGTCTGTGTGTGGGGGTGGGGGGGTGTCAGCGTCAGGGGGCTCCGTGCTGCTGGTGGGCGACGTCTGGTGAGCTGTGGGGCGGGGGGGGGAGGCGTTCGGGGTCTCGGTCTGTGTGTGGGGGTGTGGGGGTGTTAGCATCAGGGGGCTCCGTGCTGCTGGTGGACGACGTCTGGTGAGCTGTGGGGCGGGGGGGGAGGCGTTCGGGGTCTCGGTCTGTGTGTGTGTGTGTGGGGGGGGGTGTCAGCGTCAGGGGGCTCCGTGCTGCTGGTGGACGACGTCTGGTGAGCTGTGGGGCGGGGGGGGGAGGCGTTCGGGGTCTCGGTCTGTGTGTGTGTGGGGGGGTGTCAGCGTCAGGGGGCTCCGTGCTGCTGGTGGACGACGTCTGGTGAGCTGTGGGGCGGGGGGGGGAGGCGTTCGGGGTCTCGGTCTGTGTGGGGGGGGGTGGGGGGGTGTCAGCGTCAGGGGGCTCCGTGCTGCTGGTGGACGACGTCTGGTGAGCTGTGGGGCGGGGGGGGGAGGTGTGACGGAGTAGAGAGTGAGGTGGATTCAACCTGGGAGGTTTGTGGGGGAGGTTCCCTGGGACCTGCGGCATTGCATTAGGAAAGGGAGACTTTACTGGGGCTGTAACATGAGCCAGGACGTGGGTTGGGAGGTGACACCTTTGGCTGGGAGAACGGACAAAAGGCGAGAGGAGGGGCCCCGGGGGGAGGGAAAGAGCCTCCTGGAGTTTATGTCTGTGTGTTTTCAGTTTGGAGCTGGCTTGGGAAGAGGAGGGGAGGGGGGCAGACAGGGTCTGGCCTCCCTGCCCCATTTGGAGCTGTGGGGCGAAATGCAGGGAGCCCCAGGCTGGGGTCTAAGCTCCCTGCCCCCCGGAAGGACCCGACTGAGGGGTCCTGGATGTACTGACAAGCTCTGGTTGGACTGTGTTCCTGGCATCTCTAATAAACCTTCTGTTCTACTGGCTGGCTGAGACTCCCAGTGAATCCGTGGAAGAGGGGTGCAGGGCCGGACTCCCCTATACGCCGTGACAACTGGTGGCAGCGGTGGGATGTTCTGCACCCCGTGAACGGTGCTTCCTGCAGTAAGTGACTGGGGAGCAGTAGAACGAAGGGGGGCTAACGGAGACCAGGCGTGCTGAAGGCCCACAGAGGAGCGGTTTCGGGGAGCGGAGGAGCTACGCTTAACCCCTGGAAGTGTGTGACCAGCAAGAAGGACTGTGCAATGATGGGGTCCCCCTGGGGGCTGCAGTGAGCAGTCCCAGGGGCGGAGGAGCCTGCGGCTTGGCCCTGGGAGAGAGAAGGATTTTTGCAGTGACAGGGTTCCCCTGGGGGTGCCGTGAGTGGACCCAGGGGCGGAGGAGCTGCAGCTCGACCCTGGCAAAGAGGCGGTGACCTGGAGAAGGGCTGGCACACTTGGGGTTCTTCCTGGAAACCGTGGGGAGCTAAGAGCACACAGGCCTGCGGATCCACAGCAACTTGGGAGCAGTGAAGTGATGGCCTATCGCCTTCTCCTTAAGAAGAGCATTGTAACCCTGTGCAAAAAGAGAGGGCTACCCATTGGGAAGCTCACTAAAGCCCAGTTAATCACGCGGCTGGAGGAGGATGACTATTCTAGGGAGCAGATTCCTGACCCCAATGGGGCTACAGCAGGATCTGGGAGCAGCTGGAGCGGTAGCCTGGCAGCCTCAAGAGTCTGGTCCCCAACCAGACGGGGGTCTTCACAATCGGGTTCCCCAGCAGGGGATCGGAGATGGATGGGACTGGAGCTAAGTCCGAGAGAGCAAGAGGACTGTGAGAGACAGCGAGAGCCCGAGAAAGGGCTACAGGAGAAGCAGCAGCGTGAACTGGCGGTGGTGGAACGGAGAGGCATAGGGGACTCGCCAGGGGTAAGTGGGGACAGATCCCGGGGTGCCAGCTCCGCAGGGAACCTCGATCCTAAATTGCTGCCCCTAGTTAAGGAGGGTGGGGATGTGGAGGCCCACCTCACTGCCTTGGAGCAGGCTGGTGATTGGAACCAGGGAGACCCTGCGGAAAAGCCCCGGGATCTAACCCCCTTGCTGGGTCCCAAGGCCATAAACTCCGCCAGCCAGATGGGTGGGATGGAGGACGGATTTCCACTCCTGGCCCTGGACTCAAGCCCTATGGACCCCCAGTGGGAGCGGAAGGTGATGGTCAATGGAGAGACATTCGGGGGGTGGCAAGACCCCGGGACAGAGAGAATTGTGGTCAGGCCCCGGGTGGTGCACCCCCACCAGATGCTGAGGGGCTGTGTGACCTGGGTGAGGGTCCCAGGGACGGACCCATTCGCCCTGCCTATGGCCCAGATCCCTGTGCAGACCCAGGAGGGGTCGGGCTGGCTGGTGGTTGGGGGTCTCCAGGATGTCAGCTGTAAGGTGCTGTTGGGGGGTGACTGTGTATCTTTGGGACAGGATCCAGGCCCTGGCCCTGTAACGGCCGAGGATTTGAATTTGAACTCAGGAAACCAATTGGCTAAGAGGGAAATGGTCAGTGAAAATGCAAATGACCTGGCTGGCAGGGGGGAGGAGCTGCCAGGCTCCGGTTACCTGCCTGCCTGTAACCAGACCCCTAGGGCGGGGTGGGACAGAGAGATGCTCCCCACCCCCCTGCACAATGGAGAGGTGGCTCAGGCAGTCTCTGATGCAGAGAGCGAAGCAGCGAGCTCGCTGCCTGGCCCGACAGGGACAGCCAGGGCAGCGCTGAGCACAGGGGGAGCAGAGACCCCAGCTGAGTGGGGGGACACACAGGCAGGGCAGGACAGCTGCCAACCAGGCTTGCCTGGTCCAGAGGTGCTGCCGGGAAGTGATTCCACGGCAGGGAGAGAGCCACCAGGGGCAGGGCTCAGTGGGGCGGTGACCCCAGGCCTGGCCAGTGAGCTGCAGAGGGATCCCACCTTGGAGAAGCTAAGGGAACTTGCTGGCCACAGCGCTGCAAACCTCCTTGGGGAAGACTGCAGAGACAGATCCCTGTGGGAGAAGGGATTCCTGTGCCGGGAATGGGCTTCCCAAGGGGAAGTAGAACTGTGGGGAATCAGGAGGCAGCCGGTGAGGCCCCAGAAGTATCATCACCGGCTATTACACCTGGCCCAGGGTAAGGAAGAAGATCCCTGGAGGTCCCTGCCCATCAGAGAGGAACCTTTCCAGAAGGTGGCTATGAATAGGGTGGGCCCCCTCAGCAGGGCAACCCGGTCGGGGAAGAAGTACATTCTGGTGGTGGTAGATTTCGCCACCCGCTACCCCGAGGCGGTGCCCTTATCCTCCATTGAAGCAGACACCGTGGCGGATGTGCTGCTGACCATTTTCAGCCGAGTGGGGTTCCCCAAGGAAGTCCTGACAGACCAAGGGTCCAACTTCATGTCGGCCCTGCTCCGGGGCTTGTGGGAGAAATGTGGGGTCCGGCACAGCTGGGCCTCAGCATATCATCCCCAGTCCAATGGGCTGGTGGAGAGGTTCAATGGGATGCTAAAGATGATGCTGAAAACTTTTATGAACCAGCACCCGCAGGACTGGGACAAGTACCTACCGCACCTGCTGTTCGCCTACAGGGAAGTGCCCCAGGAGTCTACCGGATTCTCGCCCTTCGAACTGTTATACGGCAGGAGGGTACGGGGGCCCCTGGACCTGATGAGAGACGAATGGGAGTGGGAGGCGATCCCCGAGGGAGAGTCAGTGGTGGAGTATGTCCTGACTTTCCGAGAGAGAATTACTGAGCTCATGGGCCTGACCAAGGGAAATCTGGCCAAAGCCCAGAGGAAGCAAAAGGTCTGGTATGACCGCACGGCGCGGGCCCGCGCCTACGCCACGGGGGATCAGGTGATGGTTCTCATTCCCGTGAGGAAAAACAAGCTGCAGGCCGCTTGGGAAGGCCCTTTCAAGGTTGTCAAGCAGCTAAATGAGGTAAATTATGTGGTGGAGCTGTCCAACCGGGCACACCACTGCCAGGTGTACCATGTCAATATGATGAAGCCATATTATGACAGGGGGAATGTGGTGCTGGCCGTGTGTGGACATTGGGAGGAGCAGGGAAGTGACCCTCTAGTAGATCTATTCCCTGAGACAGGAGCTGGCTCCTCCCAAGAAACGATCCCTCTCTCTGATCAGCTAACCCCTGCCCAGCAAGCTGAGATCAGAGGGGTGCTGCATCTGTACCGACAGCTGTTTTCCAACCAGCCTGGTCGCACTAATCTGACTGTCCACCGGGTGCAGACAGGATCGCACCAACCTATAAGATGCTCCCCCTTCCGAGTCACAGGGAAGACAGCTCGGGACCTGGAAAGAGAGGTCAAGGACATGCTGGCTTTGGGGGTGATCCAGCCGTCGTCCAGCCCTTGGGCCTCGCCGGTGGTGCTGGTCCCCAAAAAGGATGGGTCGATCCGGTTCTGTGTGGACTATCGGAAGCTCAACGCCATCACTGTATCCGATGCCTACCCCATGCCCCGGCCGGACGAGCTCCTAGACAAGCTGGGAGGGGCTCGGTACCTTACCACCATGGATCTTACAAAGGGCTACTGGCAAGTGCCACTGGATGCAGATGCCTGGCTGAAATCTGCCTTCATTACCCCTCTGGGGCTCTACGAGTTCCTGACCCTGCCTTTCGGCCTCAAGGGAGCGCCAGCCACCTTCCAGCGCCTGGTGGATCGGCTACTGAAGGGGATGGAGAGCTTCGCTGTGGCGTATATCGATGACATCTGTGTCTTTAGCCAGACCTGGGAGGACCATGTGTCCCAAGTTAAACAAGTGCTGGACCGACTCCGGGAAGCTGGGCTGACCGTAAAAGCGGAGAAGTGCAAGGTGGGGATGGCTGAAGTGTCCTACCTGGGACACCGGGTGGGGAGCGGCCGCCTAAAGCCGGAACCAGCCAAGGTGGAGGTGATCCGGGACTGGCCCGCTCCCCAAACCAAAAAGCAGGTCCAGGCCTTTATTGGGATGGCGGGGTACTATCGAAGATTTGTGCCCCACTTTAGCGCCATAGCCACCCCCATCACTGAGCTATGCAAGAAGGGGAAGCCAGACAAGGTGGTCTGGACCGAGGAGTGCCAGAGGGCTCTCTGTGCACTGAAGGAGGCTTTGATCGGGGCCCTGTTCTGGCAAACCCAGACTTTGACAAGCCCTCTCTGGTGTTCACCGACGCCTCAGACAGGGGACTGGGGGTGGTGTTAATGCAGGAGGATGAAACGGGGCAGAGACACCCCATCGTGTATTTAAGCAAGAAGCTGCTACCCCGAGAGCAGAATTATGCGGCCATCGAGAAGGAATGCCTGGCCATGGTGTGGGCCCTCAAGAAACTAGAGCCGTATCTATTCGGGCGACACTTCACCGTGTACACCGACCACTCGCCCCTGACCTGGCTACACCAGATGAAAGGGGCCAACGCCAAGCTCCTGAGGTGGAGCCTGCTCCTGCAGGATTACGACATGGACGTGGTCCATGTGAAGGGAAGTGCCAACCTGATAGCGGATGCATTGTCCCAGAGAGGGGGCCCTGAACTTCCCCAGGCCACTGGTCAGAGTGACCCCGCTCAGTTCAGTCTCGAAGGGGGGAGAGATGTGACGGAGTAGAGAGTGAGGTGGATTCAACCTGGGCGGTTTGTGGGGGAGGTTCCCTGGGACCTGCGGCATTGCATTAGGAAAGGGAGACTTTACCTGGGGCTGTAACATGAGCCAGGACGGGGGTTGGGAGGTGACACCTTTGGCTGGGAGAACGGACAAAAGGCGAGAGGAGGGGCCCCGGGGGGAGGGGAAGAGCCTCCTGGAGTTTATGTCTGTGTGTTTTCAGTTTGGAGCTGGCTTGGGAAGAGGAGGGGAGAGAGGCAGACAGGGTCTGGCCTCCCTGCCCCATTTGGAGCTGTGGGGCGAAATGCAGGGAGCCCCAGGCTGGGGTCTAAGCTCCCTGCCCCCCGGAAGGACCCGACTGAGGGGTCCTGGATGTACTGACAAGCTCTGGTTGGACTGTGTTCCTGGCATCTCTAATAAACCTTCTGTTCTACTGGCTGGCTGAGACTCCCAGTGAATCCGGGGAAGAGGGGTGCAGGGCCGGACTCCCCTATACTCCGTGACAGGAGGCGTTCGGGGTCTCGGTCTGTGTGTGGGGGTGGGGGGGTGTCAGCGTCAGGGGGCTCCGTGCTGCTGGTGGGCGACGTCTGGTGAGCTGTGGGGCGGGGGGGGAGGCGTTCGGGGTCTCGGTCTGTGTGTGTGGGGGGGTGGGGGGGTGTCAGCGTCAGGGGGCTCCGTGCTGCTGGTGGACAACGTCTGGTGAGCTGTGGGGCGGGGGGGGGAGGCGTTCGGGGTCTCGGTCTGTGTGTGTGGGGGGGTGGGGGGGTGTCAGCGTCAGGGGGCTCCGTGCTGCTGGTGGACGACGTCTGGTGAGCTGTGGGGCGGGGGGGGGAGGCGTTCGGGGTCTCGGTCTGTGTGGGGGGGGGGTGGGGGGGTGTCAGCGTCAGGGGGCTCCGTGCTGCTGGTGGACGACGTCTGGTGAGCTGTGGGGCGGGGGGGGAGGCGTTCGGGGTCTCGGTCTGTGTGTGTGGGGGGGTGGGGGGGTGTCAGCGTCAGGGGGCTCCGTGCTGCTGGTGGACGACGTCTGGTGAGCTGTGGGGCGGGGGGGGGGGAGGCGTTCGGGGTCTCGGTCTGTGTGTGGGGGTGGGGGGGTGTCAGCGTCAGGGGGCTCCGTGCTGCTGGTGGGCGACGTCTGGTGAGCTGTGGGGCGGGGGGGGGAGGCGTTCGGGGTCTCGGTCTCTGTGTGTGGGGGGGTGTCAGCGTCAGGGGGCTCCGTGGGAAGGTTGCGGGGGGGGGGGTTTCCGTGGGGCAGGCTGTGGGGCTGACGCTCCTTCCCTCTCCTCCCCCGCCCCCCCAGCCATCACTCGGGCGAGGTGCCCGTCGGCGCCTTCTGCCGCGTGGCCGGCGCTGGCCCCGGCTGCCCCTGCGCCCTGAGCGCCCTGGAGGAGCAGAACTTCCTCTTCCAGCTGCAGGCCCCGGAGCGGCCCCAGGAGGACACCAAGGAGGTGGGTGCGAGGGGCGGGGCCATGGGGCTGGGGGAGGAGTTAGGGCCCTGAGGGGGTGGGGCCACAGGGCAGAAGGAAGGGAAAGGGCAGTGAGGGGCGGGGCCAGAAGGCAGAGGGGATAGGACTGGGGGCAGGGCCGTGGGGCTGTCACTCACTCTCCCCCCCTCCTCCCCCAGGGTCTGGAGGTCCCCCTGGTGGCCGTGGTTCAGTGGTCGACACCCAAACTCCCCTTCACCAGCAGCATCTACACCCACTACAGGTGAGAGACACTCCCCCGCCGCCCCGATGCTGACGGCTCAGGGGTCCCCCGCCCTGGGCTCCCCCCCAGCTCTGATGCATTCCTGGCCCTGGGCTCCCCTCCACCCTGAGCAATTACAAGCCTGACTTCACTACTGGGCAAGCTGGTTGAAACTATCGTAAAGAACAGAATTGT
This sequence comes from Macrochelys suwanniensis, assembly GCA_033296515.1. Lineage (NCBI taxonomy): Eukaryota > Metazoa > Chordata > Testudines > Chelydridae > Macrochelys > Macrochelys suwanniensis. The sequence goes on along the minus strand of CM065798.1, from coordinate 15,943,147 downwards.
CAGACACGTCGATGAACGTAATTTGTTGGGGAAGAGTCAACATGGTTTTAGGCCTCACCAATCTACTAGAATTCTCTGAGGGGTCGACAAGCACGTGGACCGGGGGGGACCCCGTGGATAGAGTGTGCTTAGATTTCCAGAAAGCCTTTGACAAGGTCCCTCATCAAAGGCTCTTACGCAAAGTCAGCTGTCGTGGGATAAGAGGGAAGATCCTGTCATGGATCAGTAGCTGGTTAAAAGACAGGAAACAAAGGGTAGGTATAAATGGTCAGTTTTCAGAGTGGAGAGAGGTAAATAGTGGTGTCCCCCCGGCGGTCTGTACTGGGCCCAGCCATATTCAACATACTCGTAAATGATCTGGAAAAAGGGGTAAACAGGTGGCAAAATTTGCGGATGATACCACATTACTGAAGATAGTTAAGTCCCAGGCAGACTGGGAAGAGCTACAAAGGGATCTCACAAAACTGGGTGATGGCCACAAAACGGCAGATGAAATTCAGTGTTGATAAATGCAAAGTGATGCACATTGAAAAACATAATCCCAAAATTAGCTGTTACCACTCAAGAAAGAGATCTTGGAGTCATTGTGCATAGAAAACATCCACTCAATGTGCAGCGGCAGTGAACAGAATGTTGGGACTCATTAAGAAAGGGATAGATAATAAGACAGAAAATATCCTATTGCCTCTCTATAAATCCATGGGACGCCCACATCTTGAATACTGCGTGCAGATGTGGTCGCCCCATCTCCAAAAAGATCTATTGGAATTGGAAAAAGTTCAGAAAAGGGCAACAAAAATGATGAGGGGTGTGGAACGGCTGCCGTGTGAGGAGAGATTAATCAGACGGGGACTTTTCAGCTTGGAAAAGAGACGGCAAAGGGGAGATATGACAGAGGTCTATAAAATCATGACGGGTGCGGAGAAAGTAAATCAGGAAGTGTTATTTACTCCTTCTCCTAACACAAGAACTAGCGGACACCCAATTAAATTAATAGGCAGCGGGTTTAAAACAAACAAAAGTAAGTATTTTTTCACACAACTCACAGTCAACCTGGGGAACTCCTTGCCAGAGGATGTTGTGAAGACCAAGACTATAACGGGGTTCAAAGGAGAACTAGATCAGTTTCTGGAGGACAGGTCCTCAATGGTTATTAGCCAGGATAGACAGGGATGGTGTCTCTAGCCTCTGTTTGGCAGAAGCTGGGAATGAGCGACAGGGGATGGATCAGTTGATGATTCCGGTTAGCTGTGTGGGAGGATCCTGGTGCCCATGGCGGGGCGGTGCCGGTGCCCGGGAGGGGGGAGGGGTGGGCGGTCCCAGTGCCTGTAGGGGGTGGGGGTCCCAGTGCCCCGCGCCAACCCCCGCTGACCCCCCAGGCTGCCCAGCATCCGTCTGGACCGGCCGCGGTTCGTGATGACGGCTGCCTGCGAGTCGCCCGTGCCCCTGCGCCGACGCTTCACCGTCACCTACACCCTGCTCAACAATCTGCAGGACTTCCTGGCCGTGCGGCTGGTCTGGACCCCGGAGAGCGCCACGGCTGGTGGGCGGGGCCGTGGCTGGTGGGCGGGGCCGCGGCCAATGGGCGGGAGGCGGGATGGAGCTGTGGGAACAGTGAGCAGGCTGGGGTGGCTGGGGGTTCGGCAGGGGGCTGGGAGCACATGGAGGGGTCGGGTGGGGCTAGGAGGGGTTGGGTGGGGCTGGGGATTTGGCAGGGGGCTGGGAGCACAGGGAAGGGTCAGGTGGGGCTGGGAGGGGTTGGGTGGGGCTGGGAGCACTGGGAGGGGTCGAGTGGGGCTGGGGGTTCGGAGGGGGGCTGGGAGGGGTTGGGTGAGGTTGGAGGTTTGGCGGGGGGCTGGGGGTCCGGCGGGGGGCTGGGAGCACAGGTAGGGGTTGGGTGGGGCTGGGGGTCCGGAGGGGGACTGGGAGGGGTCAGGCAGGACTGGGGGTTCGGCGGGGGGCTGGGAGGGCTCGGGTGGGGCTGACATTGCGGGGGACGGGGGGGTGCGCGGGAGACTCCAGCCGGGTCTGACCACCACCCCCCCCCCCCCCCCCCCGCCTCCCAGGGAAGAAGCTGTCCAGCGAGGAGCGCCGGGCCACCCAGGCAGCCCTGGACTCCATCGTCTGCCACACGCCCCTCAACAGCCTGGGATACTCCCGCAAGGGCAGCGCCCTGACCATCCGCGTCGCCTTCCAGGCCCTGCGCGCCGGCCTCTTCGAGGTACCCGCTGGGGGCCAGGACTCCTGGGTTCTCTGCCCGGCTCTGGGAGTGGAGTGGGGGCTGGTGGGTGAGAGCGGGGGGGCTGGGAGCCACGACTCCTGGGTTCTCTCCCTGGCTCTGGGAGGGGAGTGGGGTCTGGTGGGTTAGAGCAGGGGGGCTGGGAGCCAGGACTCCTGGGTTCTCTGCCTGGCTCTGGAAGGGGAGTGGGGGCTGGTGGGTTAGAGCAGGGGGGCTGGGAGCCAGGACTCCTGGGTTCTCTGAGGTGGGGGGCAGATTCCCCACTGTTACTGCTCCTCCCCCCAGCTCTCCCAGCACATGAAGCTGAAGCTCCAGTTCACCGCGAGCGTCTCGAACCCGCCCCCCGACGCCCGGCCCATCTCACGGAGGAGCAGCCCCGGCAGCCCGGCCGTGCGGGACCTGGTCGAGCGGCACCAGGCCGGGCTGGGCCGGTCCCAGTCCTTCTCCCACCAGCAGCCATCCCGCAGCCACCTCATGAGGTACGCGGGGGGCTGGCAGGGGGCCCCTAGCAGGGGGTGGGGGGCTGCTGAGGGCCATGGGAAATGGGGGAGGCTTGGAGTCCCAGAGGAGACCTCCACACCAAAGTGCTGGAGTATTTATGGGGGGGAGAAGTGTGGAAAATGGGTGGAGCCTGGGGGAGGTGGGGTTCTAACATTGGGCCCCTCCCCCTCATTTGCCTGTCTGCACAAGGGTGGCCAATCAGGTGAGGGCATATGTGCTCCCCCCTGGCTGGTGGGAGCCAGGCCTCCTGGGTCCCTCTCCTGGCTCTGTGAGGGGAGTGGATTGAAAAGGGAAGGGGTGGGGGGGGTGGCAGAGGGGGAGCTGTCCGGGCAGGAGGGGTGGAATCGGAGGGCCCCCCACCCCCCACACTGACGCCTGGTGCCCCCCCCCCGGCAGGTCGGGCAGCGTCATGGAGCGCCGTGCCATCACCCCGCCCGTGGGCTCCCCCGTGGGTCGCCCCCTCTACCTACCCCCCGAGAAGAGCGTCCTGTCGCTGGACAAGATCGCCAAGCGCGAATGCAAGGTGCTGGTGGTGGAGCCCATCAAGTGAAGAGGCCAAACCCGCCCCCCGATCCTGGGCCACGGGACAAGCCCCCCATGGCCCAGACCCGCTACGGAGCTCATGTTGCTGAGGGCTTGGGGCTATGGGGCGGGGCTGGTATGTGCCAAGGGGGGGAGGGAACCGCAAACTCAGGGGTGCAGCGTGTGTGTGTGGGGGGTGAACTGCATTCTCGGTCAGTGCTGTGGCGTGGGAGGGTGGAGCTTAAGCTGCTGTGGGGGGCAGAGGCCACGGCTGCTACGTGGTGGTAGGGGGGGCTGGGTGCCATTTTCAGGGTGATCCTGCTGCTGTTTCCCTGCAGTTGGTTATGGGGGTGCCCCAGGGGGTGACCCCCTGGCTGTGGATGGGTTGGGGGTGAACACGTCTCATTGCTGGTTCCCAGTCGGTGTTTACAAAACCCTTCGCTTCCTGCATTGCCTTTTTAATTTGGGGGCCTCGCAACCTCCCCGCCAAGCTGGGGGGCTGGGACCCATGGTACTGCTTGGCTCTTGCTGGGCTGCAGTGAGCGCCTTCCTTCCCATCAGCCCCTGGGGCAGCGTCCCCCTCAGCCAGACTCCCATCAGCCCCTGGGGCAGTGTCCCCCTCAAAGCCAGACTCCCATCAGCCCGTGGGGCAGCCTCCCCCTCAGAGCCAGGCTCCCGTCAGGCCCAGGGGCAGCCTCCCCCTCAGAGCCAGGCTCCCGTCAGCCCCTGGGGCAGCCTCCCCCTCAGAGCCAGGCTCCCGTCAGCCCCTGGGGCAGCCTCCCCCTCAGAGCCAGGCTCCCATGAGCCCCTGGGGCAGCCTCCCCCTCAGAGCCAGGCTCCCATGAGCCCCTGAGGCAGCCTCCCCCTCAGAGCCAGACTCCCCTCAGCCCTTGGGGCAGCATCCCCCTCAAAGCCAGGCTCCCCTCAGCCCCTGGGGCAGCCTCCCCCTCAGAACCAGGCTCCCATCAGCCCCTGGGGCAGCCTCCGCCTTAGCCAGACTCCCCTCAGCCCCTGGGGCAGCCTCCCCCTCAGAGCCAGGCTCCCCTCAGCCCCTGGGGCAGCATCCCCCTCAGAGAGAGGCTCCCCCCCAGCCCCTGGGGCTGCCCCTCCCGCTGTGATCTAGATGAGCTTTGCCAGCCCCTGTCCCCACTGAGGGAAGGAAGGCACCTAGCCCAGCCCTGAGCCACCCCCTGGAAGGTCCCAGCCCCATCTGCCTGGCTGGGGGTGCATTCCCTATCCCCTATTGGCAGGGTGGGGGTGGGGGCAACCCAGGCTGCGTCCCCCCACCCCCCCACGCTGCAGGGACTCACTGGACCAGGGGCCCCCAGTGCACTTTATTTAATTTTTTTGTATTATTTATTTGTCTCCAAACTGGCTGCGATTTGTATCTGTGAATAAACCTCATGGGATGGAACCCACCCAGCATCGCTGTTTGTTGGGGGGGGGGGGGGGGGGGGGGGGAGAGAAGAACACCCCACACTGTGCAGACCCCCCTCACAGGGACTAGGAGGGCCCCCCCACACCAGGCACTGCACCCCTAACAGCCGCACACACGGGGCGGGGGACACGGAGGGCCCAGGCCGCTGAGGCAGAGCGGTGTGCGACAGGCAGCTGCAGACTCTGGCCCTGTCCCAGGTCCTCACCCTAGCCACGACTGCAGATGGCCTGGCCCTTGGGAGAGAGTTTCTGGCAGGTGGAGTTGGGGAGAGACTGGGGAGTCAGCTGAGCCCGTCGCTCAGAGAGCCCCCACCCAGGTGGGAACAACCCAGCACCGCCTGAGCCCTCCCTGCACGCAGGGGGGAGCTGCCCCCCATGTGACCCACACCAGCTCTAGCTGCAGAGGGCAAGGGGAGGGGCAGGCACAACTCCCCTGGAGCAGGGGGGGGGACCCCCCAGCCTCCCTCCCCTCCATGCCACCACAGAAGGAGACCCCCACAGACCAGCTAGGAAAGACACTTTATTCTCAGAACAGTTACAGGGAGGCCCCTGGCTGGAGCCTACTCCCCTCAGTCCTCAAATCTCCAGGAAGCCCCACAAAGGCCACTGCAGCCTCCCCTCCTGTCCCCACAGGGTGGGTGTGTTTGCAGGGGGCCCTGGCCAGCCCAGCCTGGAGGTTGGGGGGGTGGGGGACAGTGAAGTGGGGGACCCCACCCGGCTAGGCCTGGCAGGTGCAGAGGCTTCATTCAGGCAGCCATAGGGGGCAGGTGCTGCAGGGGGAAAGCAGGGGGTGGGGGGTGTCTCTGACCAGCCCCTGCAACACCCCCACAGGTCAAGCCAGGTCAGGAACTCGAGTGGAACCCCCCCGGGTCACCCAGCCGCACTGACGTGTGGAACCCGCCCCCACGGCTCAGACGGCGACCGGCTCCCGCACGTGGTTCTGTCGCTTCACCACGAAGATCTTCTGGCCGGAGACGGTCACCAGGAACGTGTGTTCCCCAAACACCACTGGGGGGGGGGAAGGGGAGAGAGTTCGGCATGAGACCCCCACCAGGGGTGGGGAGAGGCAGGGCCAGGGGTGGCCACCCTCACTACCCCAGAGGCTCATGGGAGCTACAGAGGAGACCTCTGCACCCCACCCCCCCACCAGGGGTTGATGGGAGTCAGGCAGGGGAGCCTGGCCTCAGCATGGGGGGGTCCCAGAGGCTGTTCCAGAGCCGAGGGCACAGCATTGCTCCTGGCGGGTCGCTTAAGGTGGGGGGTGGGGGTGGGGGGGGAGAAGGCCTGGAACAAAGGGCCCCACCAACCCCCCTGGGACAAAAGGCCCAGTCCTATAGCCCCCCCGACACACACACTTCCTCTCCACCCCACCATGCCAGCACCTGCCCCCCCCCGCCCCACAGGGCATTCACCTCCCCCCAGACTCACCTGAGAGGCGTTTGAAGGGGGGCTCGGGGCCACGCTGGAGCCGGAAGCCGCAGGCCGTAGCCACCAGCTCCGAGATCACCCCGGCCGTGTGCTCGGCGTTCTCCAGGTCACCCGCCGACTGCGAAGCAGGGGAGCCAGGGGTTAGCGAGAGAGAGAGAGAGAGAGAAAGGAACGCCCCCCTCCCACCCAGCCCCGCAAATTCACACAGCAGGGCAGCAGCACAACCGAGTATAGAACCCAGAACCCAGCCCCCGTGTTCTGACCCACCAGCCCCCACTCGCCTCCCAGAGCCCAGGAGAGAACCCAGGAGTCCTGGCTCCCAGCCCCCTGCTCTGACCCACCAGCCCCCACTCGCCTCCCAGAGCCCAGGAGAGAACCCAGGAGTCCTGGCTCCCAGCTCCCCCTGCTCTAACCCCCCAGCCCCCACTCCCCGTCCAGAGCTGGGGAGAGAACCCAGGAGTCCTGGCTCCCAGCCCCCCTGCTGTGACCCACCAGCCCCCACTCCCCTCCCAGAGCCGGGGAGAGAACCCAGGAGTCCTGGCTCCCAGCCCCCACTGCTCTAACCACCAGCCCCCAGCCCCTCCCAGAGCCAGGGAGAGAACCCAGGAGTCCTGGCTCCCAGCCCCCCTGCTGTGACCCACCAGCCCCCACTCCCCTCCCAGAGCCAGGAAGAGAACCCAGGAGTCCTGGCCGCCCCCCCGCACTCACCGCCAGCACGGCTCCATCGCAGATCACCAGGTAGCCCAGCTGGTCGGGGATCCGCTCCAGCCCCTGGGTCAGCGCCGTGGTCTGGGAGGGGGGGTGGGGGTCAGAGCAAGTGTGTGGGGCAGAGGCACGAGGGGAGGAGCCCAGAAGCGGGTTCCTAGCTCCTAACGGGACCCTGAGGAGTCCCCCCCCCGTGCAATCCCCAGCCCCCAGGGATCCCTGCCCCTCCGAGTGCAATGGGGGGTCCCTAGCCCCCAGGGGATCCCTTCCCCCCGCCCCTCCGAGTGCAATGGGGGGGGGTCCCTAGCCCCCAGGGGATCCCTTCCCCCCGCCCCTCCATGCAATGGGGGGTCCCTAGCCCCCAGGGATCCCTGCCCCTCCGAGTGCAATGGGGGGGGTCCCTAGCCCCCAGGGGATCCCTTCCCTCCCCCTCCTCCATGCAATGGGGGGTCCCTAGCCCCCAGGGGATCCCTTCCCCCCCTCCTCCGTGCCTTGGGGGGTCCCGAGCCCCCCTTCTCCGTGCAACGGGTGGGGGAAGGTCCCCGCCCCGACTCACCATCTCGGGGCAGCAACCACCGCCTCGCGCCGTCAGCTGACAGCCCGCGTCGCCCCGCCCCCTCTTATCCCCGCCCCCGTCCGCCCATTGGCCCGCCGCGCTGTCCGTCACCCGCCGGCTCGAGGCTGGGGGGCGGGGAAACTTCCGGGTCCTCGCCCCGCGTCCGCCCACAGTCATGAGCTGATGAATATTAATGAGGCGCGCCCCCGGCAGGCTCGTCGGGGGACACCCCCGCCCTCGTGACCGCCCGCCGCAGGGGCTGATGGGAGCCTGGCCCAACGGCTGCCAGCCCCAGGGGCTGATGGGAGTCTAGCTAAGCGGGGGGGGGTGACGCCTGCCCCAGGGGCTGATGGGAGTCTAGCTAAGGGGGGGGGGGGGTGACGCCTGCCCCAGGGGCTGATGGGAGTCTAGCTAAGGGGGGGGGGGTGACGCCTGCCCCAGGGGCTGATGGGAGTCTAGCTAAGGGGGGGGGGGTGACGCCTGCCCCAGGGGCTGATGGGAGTCTAGCTAAGGGGGGGGGTGACGCCTGCCCCAGGGGCTGATGGGAGTCTAGCTAAGGGGGGGGGTGACGCCTGCCCCAGGGGCTGATGGGAGTCTAGCTAAGCGGGGGGGGGGGAGGTGACGCCTGCCCCAGGGGCTGATGGGAGTCTAGCTAAGGGGGGGGGCGGTGACGCCTGCCCCAGGGGCTGATGGGAGTCTAGCTAAGCGGGGCGGGGGGGTGACGCCTGCCCCAGGGGCTGATGGGAGTCTAGCTAAGCGGGGGGGGGGGTGACGCCTGCCCCAGGGGCTGATGGGAGTCTAGCTAAGGGGGGGGGGTGACGCCTGCCCCAGGGGCTGATGGGAGTCTAGCTAAGCGGGGGGGGCGGGGTGACGCCTGCCCCAGGGGCTGATGGGAGTCTAGTTAAGGGGGGAGGTGATGCCTGCCCCAAGGGCTGATGGGAGTCTCACTAAGGCGGGGGGGGGGGAGTGATGCCTGCCCCAGGGGCTGATGGGAGCCTGGCTAAGGCGGGGGGGTGGGGGTGATGCCTGCCCCAGCCGCTGATGGGAGTCTCGCTGGGGGCGGGGGCGGGGGCGGGGGAGAGAGAGAACGGGAGGCCTGCCCCACAGGCTGATGGGTGTCTTGCTAAGGCTGGGGGGGAGGGTGTGTGTGTGTGTGATGCCTGCCCCAGGGGCTGATGGGAGTCTCGCTAAGGCGGGGCGGCGGGGTGACGCCTGCCCCAGGGGTTGATGGGAGTCTCGCTAAGGTGGGGGGGGTGACGCCTGCCCCAGGGGCTGAAGGGAGTCTCGCTAAGGCGGGGGGGTGGTGATGCCTGCCCCAGGGGCTGATGGGAGTCTAGCTAAGGCGGGGGGGTGGTGATGCCTGCCCCAGGGGCTGATGGGAGTCTCGCTAAGGCGGGGCGGCGGGGTGACGCCTGCCCCAGGGGTTGATGGGAGTCTCGCTAAGGCGGGGCGGCGGGGTGACGCCTGCCCCAGGGGCTGATGGGAGTCTCGCTAAGGTGGGGGTGGTGATGCCTGCCCCAGGGGCTGAAGGGAGTCTCGCTAAGGCGGGGGGGTGGTGATGCCTGCCCCAGGGGCTGATGGGTGTCTTGCTAAGGCGGCGGGGGGGGGGTGATGCCTGCCTCAGGGGCTGATGTGAGCCTGGCTAAGGTGGGGGGGGGGGGGGGGGGGGGCGCGCGCGCGTGACGCCTGCCCCAGCGGCTGATAGGAGTCTCGCTGGGGGGGGCGGGGGGGGGGGAAGAGAAAGAGAGAGAGAGAACCGGATGCCTGCCCCACAGGCTGATGGGTGTCTCGCTAAGGCGGGGGGGTGGGGGGGAAGGGTGTGTGTGTGTGATGCCTGCCCCAGGGGCTGAGGGGAGTCTCGCTAAGACCGGGGGGGGGGGGGTGGTGATGCCTGCCCCAGGGGCTGATGGGAGTCTCGCTCAGGTGGGTGGGGGGGTGACGCCTGCCCCAGGGGTTGATGGGAGTCTCGCTAAGGCGAGGAGGGGGACACCTGCCCCAGGGGTTGATGGGAGTCTCGCTAAGGCGAGGGTGGGAGAAAACTACACCTGCCCTAGGGGCTCACAGGAGCTCATCCCAAGGTGGGGGCCTGCCTCAGCAGCTCACCGTAGCCTGGCTACGGGGGGGGGGGGGGGGGGGGAATGAGCTCTCACCCTGTCTCTCAAGGGCCCCCCCCCAGCCAGTTGGGGGATGGCAGAGAGTAAAGAGCCCCTTCGCTGCTGTCCCACCCAGCCTACTTCCCTGGGGCCTGGCCCCTCAGCCCCTTCCCCAAAATCAGGACTACAGCCCCCGCTATAAACCAACAACTTCCCCCTTTGTCCTCCCCAGGGCTGCAGGCCAGGTGCCCTGGGGCAGGGCTCGGGGGAGCCACTAACACCACCTGCCCCCCAGCAGTGAGGGGAGTGTGGGGTGTCCCCCCCTCGCCAGCTCACAGCCCATGGGGGAGGATGCCGCCCAAGCAGGGGTCTGGCCGAGACCTTAGGGAGTCCGGCTCCGCGGGGTCTGCCCTGGGGGATCAGGGGAGTGTGGCTCAGGGGTACCCACCCCAGGGGGCGGACAGGAGGTGCCCCCGGGGACAAGGAAGACTCCACTCGCCAGCCATGTTTCAGCCCTTTATTAACCCCCCCCTCTGTCTTCCCCCCCCAGCTAGGGGTATGTGTCTCTCCGCTGCAGCCAGGGCAGCCGCGCCCGCAGCAGCACCAGGCAGCCCAGGATGCCGAGGGCAACCAGCAAGGCCACCCCCAGCCCCACGTACACCAGCGTGGTGACCCACAAGGCGAACAGGTAGAGGAGGCGATGGCAGAAAGCCGGATCCTTGGGGTCCTTGTACTCTGGGGGGTAGATGGAGTAGACCCAGACGTTACCTGAGGGGGGCGAGAGAAAGACTGGAGGTCAGAGGTCAAGGCTGGCTGGGGAGGGGGCCCAAACACAGCCAAGGGGAGCTGAAAGGGGCAAACTGAGCAGGCGGGAGAGGACCCACCCAAAGAGGGCACAGACTCTGGGGACCCTCCCCAGCTAACCCCCCTGGCCCTGCCCGAAGGCGGGGGGGGGGGGAAGCCAGTGCCCCAGAGTTAAAGCCAGGGAGCCCAGTCCTCAGGGAAGGGGGGCAGTGGGAGCCAGGTGGGGCTCAGCCCCTCCCCGGGATAAAGGAGAGGGACAGGGGGGTAGCAGGGTGATCGGGGTGATCTGGGCGTCGGGGTGGGGCAGGGGCGCTCACCAGCGATGAACCAGGCGAAGAGGAAGAGCAGGAAAACCGCCCTCCAGCCACGGGCGCCGGGGCTCAGCTGGGGGGGGTCCGTCCCATCCCCGCAGGGCAGGCAGGTCAGCAGCAGGAACAGCAGGATGGTGCTGCCCCCCACCAGCAGGTAATAGGGCAGCAGGTACTGACGGGGGCACTGGCCCAGGTACACGGCTCCTGGCATGGGAGAGAGGGGGTCAGTGCCCCGGGCGGCCCCTGCCCCCCAGGGGCCCCCACACCCAGTGGGGTCAGCACCCCGAGCGGCCCCTGCCCCCCGGGGGCCCCCACACCCAGTGGGGTCAGCACCCCGAGCGGCCCCTGCCCCCCGGGGGCCCCCACACCCAGTGGGGTCAGCGCTGGGGGGAGCGGGGTGGACACTCACCGATGACGATGCTGGCAATGGGCAGCGCCGAGACCACCACCTTCCCCAGGACTGGAAGAGAGAGACGGGGGTTAGGGGCAGGCTCGGAGGGAGGGCTGGGGGTCAGAGCGCCCCCCAGGGGGGCCCGGCACTTACAGCTCAGGGCAGGGTGCACAGGGGACTCCTCAGTGCCTGGCAGCAGGGGGGTGCTGCTGCCATCTGGGTCCTCAGCCATCTCACGGGGTCCGGGCAGCGGGAGCTGGGGGCATGGAGAGGATTAGAGCTGGCAGCGCCCCTCACTCCCGACCCGCAGCCCCTGCTAGCCCGGCCCTGCCCCCCCCCCCCGCCCCCCAGCCCTGCCAGAGCCCCTCACTCCCAACCCGCAGCCCCTGCTATCCCAGCCCTGCCCCCCCCCAGCCCCTGCTAGCCCAGCCCTGCCCCCCCCCAGCCCTGCCGGTGCCCCTCACTCCCAACCCACAGCCCCTGCTAGCCTAGCCCAGCCCAGCCCCAGCCCAGCCCCAGCCCTGCCAGTGCCCCTCACTCCCGACCCACAGCCCCTGCTAGCCCAGCCCAGCCAGTGCCCCTCACTCCCAACCCACAGCCCCCGCTAGCCCAGCCCTGCCCCCTAGCTCTGCCAGTACCCCTCACACCCGACCCACAGCCCCCACTAGCCCAGCCCTGGACTCCACCCCACAACCCTGCTGGTGCCCCTTCACTCCCGACCTACAGCCCCTACTAGTTCACCCAAGAGCTGGGAATTTCTCCCTGACCATTCTTACCTTCAGCCTATCTTACAGCCTAGGTCCTTGGTGCTGACCTTTTATAGCCCCCCACCCTGCTTCAGGCAGGCAGGGCCCCTCTCCCACTCCTTATAAGGACATTTCCCAGAGGGTGGTGATTCTATGGGGTGGGGTCCAGGTGTGCCCCACCCTAAGCCCAGCTGAAACAGTTCAGGGAGAGGCCTGGTTTCAAATTGATTTTATGGGAGGGAAGATTGACTGGGAGTCAGGACTCCTGGGTTCTTTTTTTTTGGCTCTGAGGGCATTGGGATTAGTGAGTTGGAACAAGGGAAGCCAGGGCTCCTGGGTTCTCTCCCCAGCTCTGGGAGGGGAGTGGGGGCTGGTGGGTTAGAGCAGCGGGGGTTGGGAGCCAGGACTCCTGGGTTCTTTCCCTGGCTCTGGGAGGGGAGTGGGGGCTGGTGGGTTAGAGCAAGGGGACTGGGAGCCAGGACTCTTGGGTTCTCTGCCTGGCTCGTGGGTGTTGGATGGTTGATGTCACAATCTAGGCTGTATCTTGGGAACTTCCTGCTACTATTTTCTGCTGAGATGACCAGATAAAAGGGCTTTCTGTAATAACAGCAGCTAAAGTCATGAGGTTGGGGGGTGGGGCCTGTCCCCTTTAGGCCCCCCATCAGGGCGGGAACTGGTTGCCTCAGGGGGGAGGGATAGCTCAGTGGTTTGAGCATTGGTCCGCTAAACCCAGGGTTGTGAGTTCAATCATTGAGGGGGCCATTTAGGGATTTGGGGCAAAAATTGGGGATTGGTCCTGCTTTGAGCAGGGGGTTGGACTAGATGACTTCCTAAGGTCCCTTCCAACCCTGATATTCTATGATTCTATGAATGGGGCAGGGAGCCTGTCCCCTCGAGGGGGTGCCAGCTCCCACCTGACCCCAGGGCAGGGACTGGCTGGCTCAGGGGAATGGGGCATGGGGCCGGTCCCCTCTGGGGGGCCCTGGTTTTGTTCTGGCCCCAGGGCGGGGACTGGCTGCCTCAGGGGGGTGTGGCCCAAGGCCTGTCCCCTCTGGGGGGCGCTGGCTTTGTTCTGGCCCCAGGGCAGGGACTGGCTGGCTCAGGGGGGTGGGGAATGGGGCCTGTCCCCTCTGGGGGGCGCTAGCTTTGTTCTGGCCCCAGGCCGGAAGTCCCTCCATGGTGCACGTGTGTAACGAGTTTGTCCGATCTCAGCCCAGCTCATCACTCCCCACCCCCAGCACTAAACCACCCCACGCCCACCATCAGCCCCAGCACCAAGCCGGAGGGCCCAGGAGTCCCCATAGACCGAGCCCTCCTCGTGCTGGAGGGCTGGCCTGAGGACGGTTCACCTACCCTTCGGGGGGGGGGCGCCCTCTGGCAGCTGTGACTCCCGGGGGGTCTCCAGGGGGAGAAACGGGCTGAGGACGGTTCACTCGGTCCCTGCAGTGTCAGCCAGTGGCCAAACCACAGCAGCAAACAGCTGATCCCAGCCTCACTTCCTGCCCCATGTCACAGGAGGGGCTGCGGGCACCAGCAGAGCTGGGGGGCTGGGCTGGCAGGGGCTGTGGGTCGGGAGTGAGGGGCACCGGCAGGGCTGGGCTGGCAGGGGGCTGCGGGTTGGGAGTGAGGGGCACCGGCAGAGCTCGGGGGTGGGGGCAGAGCTGGGCTGGCAGGGGGCTGCGGGTCGGGAGTGAGGGGCACCGGCAGAGCTGGGGGGTGGGGGCAGAGCTGGGCTGGCAGGGGGCTGCGGGTCAGGAGTGAGGGGCACTATAGACCTGGGGGGGAGCGTAGAACAGCAGGCGATGTCGGGGCTCAGAAGCGTTTGCCCCCCCCCCCCACAGTCTCTGATCCCCTGTTGACGATCCCAGACAAGGAGGCAGGTGGAGGTTTGTCCAGAGCAGAGGCCGCAGTTCCTCGCCCCGCCACCAGGGGCACCGGCTCCCCACGGCCCCTCGGGTTTATTAGGGGAGCTGGTGACACACAGGGGTACGGGGGGTGCTCGGCGCGGGACAGACTGTAGGGGCGACAGGGTCTGTAATCTCTGCGTCTGCGGGGGGGCGGGGGTTATCCCCCCGTCCCCGGGATTCTCGGCAGAGCTCCTCCCGGATGCCTGGGTTCCTGGGCCTGCCGGGCAGGGAGGATTCCGGCGGGGGTGGGCGGTCGGGACGCGGCTCCTCGGGACGTCCTGGGGGCTCTTCGGCTCAGTACTGGGTTTCCTGGAAACAGGGAACAAAGGGGGTGAAATCTCCCCGGTGACTCCCTATGGAGCCCCTTCCGTGCCCTACCCCTCCCCGGCTGCGGAGACGCGGCTGGCTCTGGGGTGGGGCGTGGGGCTGTTCGTACAGGGACCCCGGTGTGGAGATGTGGCTGGCTCTGGGGTGGGGCGTGGGGCTGTTCGTACAGGGACCCCGGCGCGGAGACGCGGCTGGCTCTGGGGTGGGGCGCGGAGATGCGGCTGGCTCTGGGGTGGGGGTGGGGCTGTTCGTATAGGGACCCCTCCCTGGTGTGGAGATGTGCTTGGCTCTGGGGTGGGGCACGGGGCTGTTCGTACAGGGACCCCGGTGTGGAGATGTGGCTGGCTCTGGGGTGGGGCGTGGGGCTGTTCGTACAGGGACCCCGGCGCGGAGACGCGGCTGGCTCTGGGGTGGGGCGTGGGGCTGTTCGTACAGGGACCCCGGCGCGGAGACGCGGCTGGCTCTGGGGTGGGGCGTGGGGCTGTTCGTACAGGGACCCCGGCGCGGAGACGCGGCTGGCTCTGGGGTGGGGCGCGGAGATGCGGCTGGCTCTGGGGTGGGGGTGGGGCTGTTCGTACAGGGACCCCTCCCTGGTGTGGAGATGTGCTTGGCTCTGGGGTGGGGCACGGGGCTGTTCGTACAGGGACCCCGGTGTGGAGATGTGGCTGGCTCTGGGGTGGGGCGTGGGGCTGTTCGTACAGGGACCCCGGCGCGGAGACGCGGCTGGCTCTGGGGTGGGGCGCGGAGATGCGGCTGGCTCTGGGGTGGGGGTGGGGCTGTTCGTACAGGGACCCCTCCCTGGTGTGGAGATGTGCTTGGCTCTGGGGTGGGGCACGGGGCTGTTCGTACAGGGACCCCGGTGTGGAGATGTGGCTGGCTCTGGGGTGGGGCGTGGGGCTGTTCGTACAGGGACCCCGGCGCGGAGACGCGGCTGGCTCTGGGGTGGGGCGTGGGGCTGTTCGTACAGGGACCCCGGCGCGGAGACGCGGCTGGCTCTGGGGTGGGGCGTGGGGCTGTTCGTACAGGGACCCCGGCGCGGAGACGCGGCTGGCTCTGGGGTGTAGGGGCGCGGAGATGCGGCTGGCTCTGGGGTGGGGGTGGGGCTGTTCGTACAGGGACCCCTCCCTGGTGTGGAGATGTGCTTGGCTCTGGGGTGGGGCACGGGGCTGTTCGTACAGGGACCCCGGTGTGGAGATGTGGCTGGCTCTGGGGTGGGGCGTGGGGCTGTTCGTACAGGGACCCCGGCGCGGAGACGCGGCTGGCTCTGGGGTGGGGCGCGGAGATGCGGCTGGCTCTGGGGTGGGGGTGGGGCTGTTCGTACAGGGACCCCTCCCTGGTGTGGAGATGTGCTTGGCTCTGGGGTGGGGCACGGGGCTGTTCGTACAGGGACCCCGGTGTGGAGATGTGGCTGGCTCTGGGGTGGGGCACGGGGCTGTTCGTACAGGGACCCCGGTGCGGAGACGTGGCTGGCTCTGGGGTGGGGCGTGGGGCTGTTCGTACAGGGACCCCGGCGCGGAGACGCGGCTGGCTCTGGGGTGGGGCGTGGGGCTGTTCGTACAGGGACCCCGGCGCGGAGACGCGGCTGGCTCTGGGGGTGGGGCGTGGGGCTGTTCATACAGGGACCCCGGCGCGGAGACGCGGCTGGCTCTGGGGTGGGGCGCGGAGATGCGGCTGGCTCTGGGGTGGGGGTGGGGCTGTTCGTACAGGGACCCCTCCCTGGTGTGGAGATGTGCTTGGCTCTGGGGTGGGGCACGGGGCTGTTCGTACAGGGACCCCGGTGTGGAGATGTGGCTGGCTCTGGGGTGGGGCGTGGGGCTGTTCGTACAGGGACCCCGGTGCGGAGACGCGGCTGGCTCTGGGGTGGGGCGCGGAGATGCGGCTGGCTCTGGGGTGGGGGTGGGGCTGTTCGTACAGGGACCCCTCCCCGGTGTGGAGATGTGCTTGGCTCTGGGGTGGGGCACGGGGCTGTTCGTAGAGGGACCCCGGTGTGGAGATGTGGCTGGTTCTGGGGTGGGGGGTGGGGCTGTTCATACAGGGACCCCGGTGCAGAGACGCGGCTGGCTCTGGGATGGGGCGCGGAGATGCAGCTGGCTCTGGGGTGGAGCGTGATGGCTGTTCGTACAGGGACCCTGGCGCGGAGATGCAGCTGGCTCTGGGGTGGGGCTTGGGGCTGTTCGTACAGGGACTCCGGTGCGGAGACGCGGCTGGCTCTGGGGTGGAGCGTGATGGCTGTTCGTACAGGGACCCTGGTGCGGAGACGCGGCTGGCTCTGGGGTGGGGCTTGGGGCGGGGCTTGGGGCTGCGGCTGGCTCTGGGGTGGAGTGCGGAGATGCGGCTGGCTCTGGGGTGTGGTGCGGAGATGCGGCTGGCTCTGGGGTGGGGCTTGGGGCTGCGGCTGGCTCTGGGGTGTGGTGCGGAGATGCGGCTGGCTCTGGGGGGGGCTCGGGGCCGGCCTGGCCGGGGGGTCCCACCTTGGGGGTCCGGGGCTGTTTCTTGTTGCAGGTCCCGCAGAGGCAGCCGAAGAGGCCGTTCAGCACCTGCACCCCGCAGAGCAGCAGCTCCAGCAGCGCGGCCGCCAGCACCAGTGCGAAGAGGATCACGTTGAACCGCACCACGCCGGGCGGCCTCGCACACGCGTCCCACGCCGACGTGTTCACCAGGTAGCTCTGCTCGCTGCACCCACAGGGAGGGGCTGGGCCGGTGCCGCCCGGCCCGGCCCCCCGGCCCCCCAGCCCCGAGCCCCGGCCCTGAGCCCCCGCCCCCCAGCTCTGCCGGAGCCCCCCACCCCCGAGCCCCCGCCCCCCGGCTCTGCCAGAGCCCCCTGCCCCGAGCCCCCTGCCCCTTGGCCCCGAGCCCCCGCCCCCCAGCTCTGCCAGAGCCCCCCACCCCCAAGCCCCCGCCCCCCGGCTCTGCCAGAGCCCCCTGCCCCGAGCCCCCTGCCCCTCGGCCCCGAGCCCCCGCCCCCCGGCTCTGCCAGAGCCCCCTGCCCCGAGCCCCCTGCCCCTCGGCCCCGAGCCCCCACCCCCCGGCTCTGCCAGAGCCCCCCACCCCCAAGCCCCCGCCCCCCGGCTCTGCCAGAGCCCCCTGCCCCGAGCCCCCTGCCCCTCGGCCCCGAGCCCCCGCCCCCCGGCTCTGCCAGAGCCCCCCACCCCCAAGCCCCCGCCCCCCGGCTCTGCCGCAGCCCCCCACCCCCAAGCCCCCCGGGCTCTGCTGGAGGCCTCCGAGCCCCTGCCCCCCGGCTCTGCCAGGACCCCCTGAACCCCCCCGGCTCTGCCGGAGCCCCCCTCCCCCGAGCCCCCTGCCCCTCGGCCCCGAGCCCCCGCCCCCCGGCTCTGCCAGAGCCCCCCACCCCCAAGCCCCCGCCCCCCAGCTCTGCTGGACCCCCCAACCTGCCACCCCATGGCTCTGCCAGGACCTTCGACCCCTCCCTGCCCTCCGCCGGCACCCCCTGACCTGCCGCCCCCTGGCTCTGGCTCTGCCGGAGCCCCCCAACCCTGACCCACAGCCCCCCCAGCTCTACCAGCCCTGGGCTCCCCGCCCGGCTCCCACCCGCCGGCCGCTGCCGTCCCCCCGCTGCTCCCACCTGAGCTCCTGGTGGGTGGTGTGGAAGGGCCGTTCCCACGCGCCCAGGCTGCCGTTGGACGCCCGGAGCTGGCAGAGTGGCCCACGCACCAGCCCCAGGGCCGAGACGCTCGCGGCGTAGGCCGAGCCGGCCACCCCCACCAGGGCCAAGAGGATGGACAGGAACATCTGGGGAGGGGGGACCCCATTAGTGCCGGGGATCAGAGGCGGAGGGGACCCCGCTAGTGCCGTGGGTGAGGGGAAGCCCCGGAGGAGACTGGGAGCGGGGGACAGCCTCCCCTCCCAGCAGTGGGGAGAGACTGGGGGGGGGGCTTGGGGGGCCGATTGGTTCGGGGGGCTACAGGGGGTCACTCACCCCACAGCGGTTCCCGCAGCAGCCCTGCCGTCCGGTCGCCTGGATGTGAATTGCTGGGACCAGGATCTGGGGAGAGAGAGTCAGTGGGGCGGGACCCGGCCCCCGGCCCCGATGCCCCCTGTAAGCCTCCCCCTTTGTACCAGCCCCCCCTGTACTCCCCTTCCAGCCTCCTCCCCCGTACCAGCCCCCCAATGCCCCCTGTACTCCCCCTTCCCCCCCCCAGCCCCACGCTCACCATGGCGCCGCCCCCGACGAGGCCCCCCAGGTACAGCACCTCAGGGGTGAGCAGCCTGCCCCCCTCCTGCACGTACTGGGTGTCCCAGTCGGGGAAGCAGAGCAGGAGGTTGCAGACGATGCAGGTCAGGGCCAGGGGCCACAGCCCCACACCCACCACCCGGGAGCACTTCCCTGTGCACATCGCACCCACTGGGGGGGGCCCCGTGTGGCCTGGGGGTTATACACCGGGGGGGGGAGCCCCGGCTAGCTCCGCCCCCCACCACGCCAGCTGGAGTTTGCACCCAGAGCACAGAAGGCTGGCACCCAGCCGGGGTGAGTGCGGGTCGTGCGGCTGGGGAGGAGTGGTTTGTTCTGGTAGGCTCGGGGGGGGGGGGTGTTTGTTAGTATGGGGTCCCTTGGGTGGGGGTTTGTTATTGTAGGGTCTCCTTGCAGTAAGATGGGCAGACTGGGCAGCGTAGGGTCCCTCGGGTGGCGGTTTGTTATTGTAGGGTCTCCTTGCAGTAAGATGGGCAGACTGGGCAGTGTAGGGTCCCTCGGGTCGGGATTTGTTATTGTAGGGTCTCCTTGCAGTACAACAGCTGGGCGGGGCAGACCGGGCAGCGTGGGGTCCCTTGGGTGGGGGGGTTTGTTATTGTAAGGTCTCATTGCAGTACATGGGCGGGGCAGACTGGGCAGCATGGGGTCCCTCGGGGGGGTGGTGGGGGTTTGTTATTGTAGGGTCTCCTTGCAGTAAGATGGGCAGCCTGGGCAGCGTAGGGTCCCTCGGCTGGCGGTTTGTTACTGTAGGGTCTCCTTGCAGTAAGATGGGCAGACTGGGCAGCGTAGGGTCCCTCGGCTGGCGGTTTGTTACTGTAGGGTCTCCTTGCAGTAAGATGGGCAGACTGGGTAGCGTAGGGTCCCTCGG
This sequence comes from Macrochelys suwanniensis, assembly GCA_033296515.1. NCBI lineage: Eukaryota > Metazoa > Chordata > Testudines > Chelydridae > Macrochelys > Macrochelys suwanniensis. Next base: position 15,924,102 of record CM065798.1, on the reverse strand, counting down.
CTGGCGGTTTGTTACTGTAGGGTCTCCTTGCAGTAAGATGGGCAGACTGGGTAGCGTAGGGTCCCTTGGGTGGGGGTTTGTTATTGTAGGGTCTCCTAGCAGTAAGATGGGCAGCCTGGGTAGCGTAGGGTCCCTCGGGTGGGGGTTTGTTATTGTAGGGTCTCCTTGCAGTAAGATGGGCAGCCTGGGCAGCGTAGGGTCCCTCGGCTGGCGGTTTGTTATTGTAGGGTCTCCTTGCAGTAAGATGGGCAGACTGGGTAGCGTAGGGTCCCTCGGCTGGCGGTTTGTTACTGTAGGGTCTCCTTGCAGTAAGATGGGCAGACTGGGTAGCGTAGGGTCCCTCGGCTGGCGGTTTGTTACTGTAGGGTCTCCTTGCAGTAAGATGGGCAGCCTGGGCAGCGTAGGGTCCCTCGGCTGGCGGTTTGTTATTGTAGGGTCTCCTTGCAGTAAGATGGGCAGACTGGGTAGCGTAGGGTCCCTCGGCTGGCGGTTTGTTACTGTAGGGTCTCCTTGCAGTAAGATGGGCAGACTGGGTAGCGTAGGGTCCCTCGGCTGGCGGTTTGTTATTGTAGGGTCTCCTTGCAGTAAGATGGGCAGACTGGGTAGCGTAGGGTCCCTCGGCTGGCGGTTTGTTATTGTAGGGTCTCCTTGCAGTAAGATGGGCAGCCTGGGCAGCGTAGGGTCCCTCGGCTGGCGGTTTGTTATTGTAGGGTCTCCTTGCAGTAAGATGGGCAGACTGGGTAGCGTAGGGTCCCTCGGCTGGCGGTTTGTTACTGTAGGGTCTCCTTGCAGTAAGATGGGCAGACTGGGTAGCGTAGGGTCCCTCGGCTGGCGGTTTGTTATTGTAGGGTCTCCTTGCAGTAAGATGGGCAGACTGGGTAGCGTAGGGTCCCTCGGCTGGCGGTTTGTTATTGTAGGGTCTCCTTGCAGTAAGATGGGCAGACTGGGTAGCGTAGGGTCCCTCGGCTGGCGGTTTGTTATTGTAGGGTCTCCTTGCAGTAAGATGGGCAGACTGGGTAGCGTAGGGTCCCTTGGCTGGCGGTTTGTTACTGTAGGGTCTCATTGCTCTACCGTGGCCGGGCGGGGCAGACGGGGTAGCATAGGGTCGGGGGTTTGTTGTTATAGGGTCTCAGCAGTGGGGACGCCGGGATTTCAGCATCAGGTCTGGCTTGTCCCCCCACTGGCAGGCCCCGGGAACTCCCTTCCCCAGCTCTGGGTTTGGGGCAAGGGGGCAGAGCGCCCGGTGACGCCACAGGGCGAAGGAGACGTCATGGGGCTGGCGGCCTTGGCCGGAGGCCACGATCCTGCTATCGCCTCACCCCACCCCGAGCTCCTAAGGCCACTGGCTGATGGAGGGAGAGAACCCAGGAGTCCTAGCGCCCTACCCCCGCTCTAACCCCCCAGCCCCGCTCTGTGCAGTGGGGCTGGGCTTTCTCACGCAGGTGGCGTGGGTGGTGCCAGGCTGTGCCGGCTGCCCGCGTCCTTGAGCCATAAACCGTCACGAGGGTCATTAATAGCGCGGCGCATCGATCGGCGCTATCAGGAGTGACACATGCCCCCGGCAGCGCCATTGCCTGGGAACCCCCGAGGCCAGGCTCAAAGAGCGGCCCCCTCTGGGGCGGGGCGGCTGGGTACACAGGGACCCCTCGCCCGGCGCCGAGATGCGGCCCCCTCTGGGGCGGGGCGGCTGGTTACCCAGGGACCCCTCGCCCGGCGCTGAGATGCGGCCACCTCTGGGGCGGGGCGGCTGGGTACACAGGGACCCCTCGTCCGGCGCCGAGATGCGGCCACCTCTGGGGCGAGGCGGCTGGTGACACAGGGACCCCTCGCCCGGCACCGAGATGCGGCCACCTCTGGGGCGGGGCGGCTGGTTACACGGGGACCCCTCGCCCGGCGCCGAGATGCGGCCACCTCTGGGGCGAGGCGGCTGGTAACACGGGGACCCCTCGCCCGGCGCCGAGATGCGGCCCCCTCTGGGGCGGGGCGGCTGGGTACACGGGGACCCCTCGCCCGGCGCCGAGATGCGCCCACCTCTGGGGCGGGGCGGCTGGGTACACGGGGACCCCTCGCCTGGCGCTGAGATTCGCCCACCTCTGGGGCGGGGCGGCTGGGTACACGGACCCCTCGCCCCTGCGCGCTGACATGTGGCCACCTCTGGGGCGGGGGCAGCTGGTTACACAGGGACCCCTCGCCTGGCGCTGAGATGCGCACACCTCTGGGGTGGGGGGACGGCTGGGTACACAGGGACCCCTCATCCGGCGCAGAGATGCAGCCAGCTCTGGGGTGGGGCGGCTGGGTACCCGGGGATCCCTCGCCCGACGTTGAGATGCGCCCACCTCTGGTGCGGGGCGGCTGCTGCTAACGGGGTTCAGGCCGCGTTATCTCTGGCTCCTGGACACGAACAGGGCAATAATAACAACAACTAGCGGGAGATGGGGGCCTCTCTCTGAGCTGGAGGGACCCTGACAGGTCATCGAGTCCCGTCCCTGCCATCACTAGCAGGAGCGAGTGCTGCCCCCTGATCCCGACACGGCCCCCTCGAGGGTTGAACTCACCACCCCGGGTTTGGCAGGCCAATGCTCAAACCACAGCACTGTCCCCTGCCCCCTAAATTAAACCCTCCTGGCCTGCGTGTGGGGCCAGCCCACGGACACGCTCCCATGGCTGCCCTCTGAGCACGTGCTGCTGCTCAGCCCCCTACCACCCCGGGGTGCTCCTGGGCCTCCCCCGGCGGGGCTGCCCCACCCGCTGCGGAGGTCCTGGGGCCTGTGGGTGGGTCCGGGGGTGTCTTGGCTCTGTCTCCCCCACCCTTTCCCCTCGGGCAGCGTTTCGGGGTGTCCCCGGGGAGTGGGTGGGGCAGGGAGACCTGCGGAAGGACTCTCTCCCCCCCCCCCCCCAATAAGAGGCAGCGCTGGGGGTCGCCAGGCTCGCTTTAATTCCAGCTCAGTGGGTCACAGGGGGGCATCTCGCCCTCCCCCCGCAGCACCCGGAAGGGCGGCCCGTGGCCGGGGATCACCACGTCGGCCAGGGCCAGCGCCCGCCGGCGGCTCCGCTCCTGCTGGGCGGGGTCCTCGCTCAGCGCCCGCCAGGCGGCCTCGTCCCCCTCCCGCTCGAACAGGTCCCCGGCCACCAGTACCGCGCCCAGGGCCGTGCCCCACACCAGCACGCTGGTGTGGGCGGCCGTGTGGCCGGGGGTGGGCAGCACCTCCACATGCCCCGGGTCGATGGGGTAGGGGGCGCCCCCCTGCAGGTTGTGGGGCAGGTAGAGCCCCTCCCCCCGGCTGAGGTCGAAGCCCACCAGCAGCGTGGCCCCGGGGAAGAGGTTGAGGTTGCCGGCGTGGTCGGAGTGGCCGTGGGTGCAGACCACGTGGGACACGTCCCCCGGGGCCACCCCCTGGGCCGCCAGCAGGCCCAGCAGCCGCTCCCGCCCCCAGGGCCCCCCCGTGTCCACCAGGGTGAGCCGGGGGCCCTGCAGCAGCGTGACGGTGCCGTCGGCCCGGGTGGTGCCGTCCGGGAGCGCCTGGCTGTACCCCTCCTGCAGCACCCGCACCGAGTAGGGGGCGCCGGGGATCAGGGAGAGCCCCAGGGGGGCCGTGCGCACCGGGGGGGGAGCCGGGCTGGAGGGCATCAGGGAGAACCCCAGAGGCGCCGTGGGCCCCGGCAGGCTCATGGTGCGGCGGGGGGGAGATTTGGGGGGTGCAAGCTGGGGGCCTTCGAGAGGCTGGGAGGTCGGGGGGTCACAGGGTCCTCAGAGGGCGGAGTTTAGAGAGTCCCAGGGGCTGGAGGTTGGGGGTCGCTGGGGGCTCCCGAGTCTTCAACGGACTGTGCCCCCGCTCCTGGGGTTTGCTCGTGCCCTAGAGACAAAGATGGGGGGTGGGGTGAGAGACTGCGGGACCCTGGGTGACGAGTCACCTCCCCCCCCCCCGGCCCAGCCTCACTCCCATTCCTCCCCCCGCCAGACACCCCCAAGCACCCCCCACCCTGCTCACCCCCAGCGACCCCATCTCCCCCCAGCCAGACCCCCCCGAACCCCCACCCTGCTCACCCCCAGCGACCCCATCTCCCCCCAGCCAGACCCCCCCGAACCCCCCACCCTGCTCACCCCCAGCGACCCCATCTCCCCCCAGCCAGACCCCCCTGAACCCCCACCCTGCTCACCCCCAGCAACCCCATCTCCCCCCAGCCAGACCCCCCTGAACCCCCACCCTGCTCACCCCCAGCAACCCCATCTCCCCCCAGCCAGACCCCCCTGAACCCCCACCCTGCTCACCCCCAGCAACCCCATCTCCCCCCAGCCAGACCCCCCTGAACCCCCACCCTGCTCACCCCCAGCGACCCCATCTCCCCCCAGCCAGACCCCCCTGAACCCCCACCCTGCTCACCCCCAGCGACCCCATCTCCCCCCAGCCAGACCCCCCTGAACCCCCAACCTGCTCACCCCCAGCAACCCCATCTCCCCCCAGCCAGACCCCCCTGAACCCCAACCTGCTCACCCCCAGCAACCCCATCTCCCCCCAGCCAGACCCCCCTGAACCCCCTGCTCACCCCAGCGACCCCATCTCCCCCCAGCCAGACCCCCCTGAACCCCCACCCTGCTCACCCCCAGTGACCCCATCTCCCCCAGCCAGACCCCCCCGAACCCCCACCCTGCTCACCCCCAGCGACCCCATCTCCCCCCAGCCAGACCCCCCTGAACCCCCACCCTGCTCACCCCCAGCGACCCCATCTCCCCCCAGCCAGACCCCCTGAACCCCCAACCTGCTCACACCCCAGCAACCCCATCTCCCCCCAGCCAGACCCCCCTGAACCCCCAACCTGCTCACCCCCAGCAACCCCATCTCCCCCAGCCAGACCCCCCTGAACCCCCGCCCTGCTCACTCCCCAGCGACCCCATCTCCCCCAGCCAGACCCCCCCTGAACCCCCTGCTCACCCCCCAGCGACCCCATCTCCCCCCAGCCAGACCCCCCCGAACCCCCACCCTGCTCACCCCCAGCGACCCATCTCCCCCCAGCCAGACCCCCCTGAACCCCCACCCTGCTCACCCCCAGCGACCCATCTCCCCCCAGCCAGACCCCCTGAACCCCCACCCTGCTCACCCCAGCAACCCCATCTCCCCCCAGCCAGACCCCCCTGAACCCCCACCTGCTCACCCCCAGCAACCCATCTCCCCCCAGCCAGACCCCCCTGAACCCCAACCTGCTCACCCCCAGCAACCCATCTCCCCCAGCCAGACCCCCTGAACCCCTGCTCACCCCCCAGCGACCCCATCTCCCCCCAGCCAGACCCCCCCGAACCCCCACCCTGCTCACCCCAGCGACCCCATCTCCCCCAGCCAGACCCCCCGAACCCCCCACCCTGCTCACCCCAGTGACCCCATCTCCCCCCAGCCAGACCCCCCCGAACCTCCCGCCCTGCTCACCCCCCAGCGACACCCCTTTTTAACTCTTACAATGTCTCGTCCGTAGGGTGGCGCGGGATACCGAAATAGCTCCTGGGAGCCGCCACCTTAGACGGCGGGACTCTCACAGGAAGTGAATGACCGGAAGCTAACTATGACCTCAACGGAAGTGATTCCTTCCCGGGCGCCGCCATATTGGTGTCAGAAGTTCCTCGCGCAAGCGGTTTGACAGGCGCCGCCATCTTGGTAGCCCCTTCAGCGGCCCCTTACCGGAAGTTAGCAACTGGGCGCCGCCATCTTGAAACTGGCTCTTACGGGGCAACTTGGGCTGTGAAGCCTCTGGGCGCCGCCATGTTAGAAACACGAGTCTGGACGGGTAGCGCCGAGGGACACGAATATTAAAATAAACAAAAACTCCATCGCGGGGTTTAGTTCCCCCCAGGTGCAGACAGGGCAGCTGCCATTTGGCCTGGTGGCCAGCCTAGCCCTTCATGCCCTCCCCTGTGCACTGCATCCCATCACCCGCCCATACCGCTTCTCCGCCCTCGAACGGTCTCCACACCCCAGCTCTTTATTGGTCTGGCCTCACCCCCTCCTTTAACCGCTCGATGGTTTCGTCCGTAGGGTGGGACCCTAGAGAACCGGAAATGGCCCCCGGGCGCCGCCATATTGGGAAGGGGATGCGGAACGGAAGCGAAACTCGGTCGCCGCCATTTTGGAAGAGGCAGGACAGGCGGAAGTGAATCCGTGGAGGCCGCCATCTTTGACCTCACCGGAAAGGACCCCATTGGGGGCGCCGCCACGTTGGTCCGCCTCACCGGAAGTTGGCAACTGAGCGCCGCCATATTGAAAGTGGTCTTTCCGGCTATGTGGGCAGTGAGGCCGCTGGGCGCCGCCATGTTGGGAACGCTGGATTGGACGGGCAGCGCCGAGGGACATAAATGTTAAAACAAACTCAAAACGCGTTCGCGGGCTTAGTCCCCCCCCCATTTGCCCCCGCAGCTGCGGCCCTTAGGCCTGGTGCCCCCCCGGCCCCTCCCCACACAGGACTCCTCCTTCAGCCCCTCCCCCAAAACCTCAAATCCCGCCTCCTCGCCCAGCTCCCTTCAACCCCCTATCCTGCCCCCCCTTCCAGCCCCGCTCCCCCTGCCCCCCAACCCCTCCTATCCTAACTCCCCCTTCCCCCACTTCCAGCCCAGGTCCCCTCAACCCTCCTCCTGCCCCCCCGCCCCAACCTCCCTCTCGCCCCTTCCCACCCATCTCCCCCTGCGACGCGTGGCTGGAAAGGGTTAAACATCCGGCCCGATAAATAACCCCCCGACACCGGTCGGGGGAGGGTGTTCCTGCTTCCAGGGCCGGGCCCGAGAGCCCGGAGCCGAAGCGGGAACCGGGGCGATCTCGGATTCGTCTCTCGCGGGAACGTCCCGTCCCGGGTGGAGCGACCCGCAAAGGGGCCGGATGTGCCACCGTGCCGCTAAGCGCCGGGGATGGACCCTCCGTCCACGTCACCCTGCTTAGCCCCTTGGTCCCCAGCGAACCCCGGCGTCTCCCAGGGGGCAGGGAACTGTATAAAGGATCCCGGGGGCCCGAGTCTGTCGGCCAGAGCTGCATCCGGGGGCCTTTGAGTCGCAAGACTCAGGTCCCAGTTACGCTGGTCGGCCCCGCTTGTGAGATCTGCACATTGGACTGTGACCCATGACCTGACCCCTACAGGACTCTTTGCGACGACAAAGCTCACCGGCCATCGCTGCTGTGAATAGGGGGACCAGGCAGCAAGTGTGAAAAATCGGGACAGGGGGTGGGGGGGAATAGGAGCCTATATAAGAAAAAGACCCAAACATCGGGCCGTCCCTATAAAATCAGAACATCTGGTCACCCTAGCCGTGAATCTGCACCTCAGTGGATTGAACGCATGACTGTCTGTATATTGATCTTGTAACCAATACGCTCTCGCTCTCTCTCTCATTTTTTAATAAAGTTTAGTTTAGTTAATAAGAAGTGGCTGTAGTGTGGATTTGGGGAAGATCTGGACTGTTCATTAACCGGAAAGGTAACGTGTCCGAGCCTGCGGGGTTGGTAGAACCGTTTCCTTTACACGAGGAAATAAGATTTACAGAAATTCTCATCACATCTGAGGAGGGTACCGGGAGGGGGGCCTGAGGCTGGATCACTTTCAGGGAACTGGGTTGTCTGAACTGCTGAGTGACCAGTGAGGTAATAAAGAAGCTGTTTTAGGCTGGTTTGGTGAATCTAAGTATTGGAACAGCCACCAGCTTTTCGGGTTTGGCTGCCCCAGTCTTTGCAGTTCACCCTAATGGAGTGACCATAGCTGGCTCCCCACTAGGACCCCGGTCACACACCCCTGACTCCCCTCCTGCCCCCCTTACAGCCCAGCTCCCTCCTGCCCACCCTACAGCCCAGCTCTTCTCACCCCCTTGCTCCCCCCCCCACCCACAAGCCCAGCCTTCCTGACCCCCTCGGAAACAAGCCAACGACGACAACAACAAAACACTTCACTGGGGCACGGAACCCGGCATTTCTGTATAAAAAACACAGATAGACAGACGGACAGAATGACAACGGGGAGGGGGGGGGGGTAATTCCACATCCACCTCCAGGCCGCTGTGTATAAGGCACTGAAAAGGCAGGTCCGTACCTCCCCCGAGTCCCAGCAGGGACCCCCAGCCCCTGGGGGGAGAAGGCAACCAGGGGTGCCAAAGTCCCTCCCCCTGAATGTACCAAACTCCCCCCACCCCGCTCAGAGCTCCCCAGGGTCATGATCTGCATGCCTGGTGGGGGGGCTGGGTTGTTTCATCATCTCTTCCTCCTCCTCCTCCTCTTCCGGGGCTCCCTCGTCACCCTTCCTCCCTGTCCAGACCTCGCTCAGACACCCTGTGGGGGCAGAGAGTGGTTAACAGGCCCAGTGCCTCCTGTCCTTGGCTGGAAAGGCAGCTGCCTCTGGGGTGGAGCAGCAGCCAACCCAACAGCAGGGGGAAGGGGATCAGGCAGAAGAGAAAAACAGCCTGTGTGTTCAGAGAGCCCAGGCCTGGGACAGAAGGGGCTGCGGGTCGGGAGTGAGGGGCACCGGCAGAGCCGGGGGGGCTGGGCTAGCAGGGGCTGCGAGTCAGGAGTGAGGGGCACCGGCAGTGCGGGGGGGGGAAGGGGGGGTTACACACCTCTCTCTCCAGCCGCCAGCACGTGCCCTTCACACAGGAAGGCTCCCAGCGCCGTCTCCTGGTGGTGGAAGTACCAGTCCTCCAGCACGGCCTCGAATTGCTCCAGCATCGTCTCGCACTGCGGGGACCGGGCCAGGGGACGGAAGGTCAGACGGGCCCGGTAACGCCCCCGCTCGGCCCGGTAACCCCCCCCGCCCGGCCCAGCCCAGAGACCCTGGCCCCTGCAGCCCCCGGATGGAAACCAGCCGCCTGCGTGTCCCAGAGACACCCCCAGGAGGAGGAGACGCCCTCGGCCCCAGGGCGATTCACCCACCTTTGCGGTGTGGTCAGCGCCGGGTCGGCCCCAGGGCGGGAGAGGGGCCCACCTGGGAGGCACCTGGGAGAAGCGGCCTCAGGAGGGCTGGTCACCCCGCCCGCCCCCCCATCGGTCCAGTAACGGATGTGGCCTCCCCCAGCTCCTTTCTCACGGGAATTCGTCCCGCTTCGGCTCCCCCCCCGCCCCCCCACTCGTTACCCCCCCCACTCGCCTGGCTGCTTCAGCTGCGTCACCTCACCGACGGCTCGTCCCAGAGCTCCAGGGGGATCCCCAGGTCCACCTTCACCCCCTTGTTCACCAGGTTCTTCAGGGTGTTCATGGTCTGGCTCTGACCCTGCGGGGGAAAGAAGAGAACCCAGGAGTCCTGGCTCCCAGCCCCCCATGTCCCTCCCAGAGCCAGGGAGAGAACCCAGGAGTCCTGGCTCCCAGCCCCCCTGCTTCTGACCCACCAGCCCCCACTCCCCTCCCAGAGCTGGGGAGAGAACCCAGGAGTCCTGGCTCCCAGCCCCCCTGCTCTATTCCACCAGCCCCCACTCCCCTCCCAGAGCCGGGGTAGAACCCAGGAGTCCTGGCTCCCAGCCCCCCCTGCTCTGACCCACCAGCCCCCACTCCCCTCCCAGAGCCAGGGAGAGAACCCAGGAGTCCTGGCTCCCAGCCCGTCCTGCTCTAACCCACCAGCCCCCACTCCCCTCCCAGAGCCGGGGACAAAACCCAGGAGTCCTGGCTCCCAGCCTCCCCTGCTCTAACCCACCAGCCCCCACTCCCCTCCACAGCCAGGGAGAGAACCCAGGAGTCCTGGCTCCCAGCCCCCCCGCTCTGACCCACCAGCCCCCACTCCCCTCCCAGAGCCGGGAGAGAACCCAGGTGTCTGGGCTCCCAGCCGTACCTTGGCATACCGCAGGCTGCCCGGGCGCTCGGCATGGACGCTGTAATGCAGGAATCGCTCACACACGGTTTCTAGGGCCTCGGCCAGTCGGTTTCCCTGGGGGGACAGGAAGGGGGGGGGGGAAATCAGGGTCGTCACAAAGTGCTTTGCTCGGCAGAGCTGAGGTCAGGTTTGAGCCTAAAACCCCGCCGGATCGGGGCCTGGCCTGGGTCCAGGGCTGGGTCCAGAGCCACGTTGGGGTCCCGATCCCGGCTGGATCAGGGCCGGGACCCTGGCGGGGAACAGGGGAGGGGCATCTCTCGAGCCAGCAGCATTTTCCCACCCAAGTATTTTCCCCAAAGTAAATCGCCCCAAACAAAAGGACGAGATTGTCCTGGTTTTGGTCTCAAAGGAAAAACAAACAAACCCCAGAAACTGAAGAATTTGGGATGGAAATTTCTGACGTTTGGTTTAAAAGGTGGTTTTGCTTTTGGGTGTTGGCAAAACGAGAAAATTCTGGGATTTGGGTAAAGTGAAAATTGGGCTCCTGGGACTCGTGACACAGCAGGGGCCCGGTTCCACGGAGCGCTCAGGGGCCGGGGGTGAGCTGGGGGCGTTAATTCGGTCTAGGCTCTAGGACGCAGGTTACAGTTCTAGGCTGTGCAGGTTTCCAATACGTCTCCCCGCGGGGATCCCCGTCCCTGCTCGTTCCATAACCTCAGATACAGCAGCCAATCGGCGAACGCTGCCTGCGGCCTGTGTGGGCTGAGAGGGGCGCATCACAGGGACCCAGGAGTCCTGGCTCCCAGCCCCCCTGCTCTGACCCACCAGCCCCCACTCCCCTCCCAGAGCCGGGGAGAGAACCCAGGAGTCCCTGGCTCCCAGACGCCTCCCCCCCCTCCTGTAACCCATCAGCCCCCACTCCCCTCCCAGAGCCGGGGAGAGAACCCAGGAGTCCTGGCTCCCAGCCCCCCTTGCTCTGACCCACCAGCCCCACTCCCCTCCCTCAGCCGGGGAGAGAACCCAGGAGTCCTGGCTCCCAGCCCCCCTGCTCTAACCCACCAGCCCCCCACTCCCCTCCCAGAGCCAGAGAGAGAACCCAGGCGTCCAGGAGCCCAGCCCCCACACTTACGAGGTGTGGTACTGGATGCGTCTCTTCCGCTTGCCCGAGTCCAGCACCTGCCCCAGCTCCAACACCTCCCTGGAGCGGCCGCTCTGGGCCAGGGTCTCCTGCAGCTCCAGGCTCAGGTACTTGCACACTGCCGGGGGGCGGGGGGGGGTCAACAGCCGCCCCCTGGCCTGTATGCCCCCGTCCATGGCCGCACTGCCTCCCCATGTTCCCCCACCGGGGCTGTCCCCCCATCCCTAGTCCCTATAACCCCACAGGGACTGGTCTCTATAGCCCCATACAGACCAGTCTCTATAGCCCCACAGGGACGACCTGGTCACCTCTCCCACCCTACCCTGATTCTGCTTGGCTTGCATAGCCCAGCTGTGCCCCCTCCCCTTGCCTGGGGCCTCGCAGCCCCTCCCTGGTCCATTTAGCCCCATACGGACCATAGGAATATCTGGGGAGAGCGCCACTCTGTGCACCCAGCCAGCCTGCCCCAGATTAGATGGTACAGCCCAGCTGGCCCTGCCTTTGGTCCCTATAGCCCCATACGGACCAGTCCCTATAGCCCCAAGCAGGGCACGCAGCCCCTTTAAGAGCCCCTCCCCCCAGCCCCTGGTCCCTATAGCCCCATACGGACCGGTCCCCATAGCCCCAGGCAGTGCATGGCCCCTTTAAGAGATCCCCCCCAGCCCCTGGTCCCTATAGCCCATACGGACCGGTCCCCCATAGCCCCAGGCAGTGCATGGCCCCTTTAAGAGATCCCCCCCAGCCCCTGGTCCCTATAGCCCCATACGGACCGGTCCCCATATCCCCAGGCAGGGCATGGCCCCTTTAAGAGATCCCCCCAGCCCCTGGTCCTATAGCCCCATACGGACCGGTCCCCATAGCCCCAGGCAGTGCATGGCCCCTTTAAGAGATCCCCCCCCAGCCCCTGGTCCCTATAGCCCATACGGACCGGTCCCCATATAGCCCCAGGCAGGGCATGGCCCCTTTAAGAGATTCCCCCCAGGCCCTGGTCCCTATAGCCCCATACGGACCAGTCCCTATAGCCCCAGGCAGGGCACGCAGCCCCTTTAAGAGCCCCTCCCCCCAGCCCCTGGTCCCTATAGCCCCATACGGACCGGTCCCCATAGCCCCAGCAGGGCGCGGCCCTCTTACCTTCGCAGGGGCTGGGCCGCCTCTCGTCGTCCTCCACCCCCCGCCCCGGCGCCCCGAGCAGCAGCAGCCCCAGCAGGGGGAGCCACATGGCTGCGCACCCGGCCCGGGAGAGAAATAGCGGCGCTGGCCCTTTAAGGGGGAGCTGGCACCGAGCATGCGCACTCAGCGCCCCACCGGCGCCTGCGCGTAGACGCCTCGATCGGGGGGGGGAAGGAGCGGGACCGCGCATGCGCATCGCAAGCACCGGCCTGAGACTAAAACCAAAGGCGCCTGCGTAGCTAAGCGCACATACATGTTACGGTCCTCAGTCAATGCGC
>CM065798.1:15876794-15911557 GCA_033296515.1 Macrochelys suwanniensis | reverse complement strand
TCTGGGGGGGAGGGGGAGGCCGGTGGGGGGGGGGGGTGGAGCTGGGGGGGAGGGGGAGGCCGGTGGGGGGGGGGGTGGAGCGGGCATGAGGCCGGCGGGTCCTGCTCTGGGCCCAGCGCTGGGGGTGTTTCCGCCGGCTCCGGGTGCGAGGGAGCCGCAGTCTCACCCAGCTCTCCCCTGGTGCTGCCCCCCCCCCCGCCCCGCCCATTTCTCACCTCCCCCCCCAGGCGGCAGCGGGGCCCGGCGTGGGGCCGGGCAGGAGGAGGGGGAGGACGATGGCGGAGGAGAAGAAGCTGAAGCTGAGCCACACGCTGCTGCCGGCCGAGTCGATGAAGGTGATGGCGGAGGCCATGGGCATCGCCCAGGTGCCCGAGGAGACCTGCCAGATGCTGGCCGACGAGGTCAGCTACCGCATCAAGGAGATCGCCCAGGTACGGGGGGAGCCCCCACGCAGCCCCCCCCCCCCACACGCTTCCTCTGCCCTGGGGGGCGGGAGCCCCTCACAAACCCCCACAGCCGCCCCTCACACGTGCCGTCCGTACCTACGCCCACCCCCACAGAACATCCCCCAGGGGGTGACCCCATCCCGGCCCATGGAGAACCCCCGTCCCAAAAACACTCGCCCCCTCCAGCAGACCCTGCCCCCCCCCCCCCCCGCTCCCACCCTTGCCTTCCCAGAGGCCCCTGGGGCGAGGAGGGGCTGCCCCCCACGTGACACAGACCCCCATCTCCCCGCAGGATGCTCTGAAGTTCATGCACATGGGCAAGCGCCGGAAGCTGACCACGGGTGATGTGGACTATGCCTTGAAACTGAAGAACGTGGAGGTAATGGGGTCAGGAGGGGACCCCCAGCTCCAGCCCCTGCTCCCAGCCCCTGCTGCTGAGGAACTGGTGGGGCAGGGGGCCGTGGTTTTGTGTCCGGGGGGCAGGGTCTGGGTGGGCTCCATGCTATGAGACCGCTTGCTCTAAGGGTTGGGTATCTCTGGCCTGGGGGTGGGGGTTCTGCAGCTCAGGGTGTTTCTGAGTGGGGGCACACGCTTGGGGAGGGCAGGCTGTGCGGGGGGGCCCCCGAATTCCTAGAGCAGAGGAGCCCGTGAGCTTTGGGGGGGTCAGTCCCTCCCAAGGGCCGGCAGCCTGCCGGTCGCCGATTTTTGCACACTTTTTAACTGACACACTCTAGTAGTTTGGGGCTGCTACATTTGGGCATTGGCCCTCACTAATGGATGAAATTAATCCCAGGGGAAGACAATAGAGCTGCACGGGGGGTAGATTTGGTGCAATAGGGCTAGAAATAAAGTGCTCAGGGACCACCTTGGAATTTAGAGAAAACAGGTTTTGTGGGATTGAAACAATTCCAGGGCAGTTTTGTGAACTCACGTGTGTGGTGTGTAGGCAGTTAATTTCCGGCGTAGGTACGTCTGTTCCCAAGAAGGGGGCACGGTGCCCGGAGGCGGCTGGCAATCCCCTCCCCGATGGGCCCGGCATGTATCGTACCAGGGGCTGTTCCAGTCGGTACATAAAGCCACGGCGCCTGAGGGCTTACGCAGACAAGGGGACCCCAGAGAAGTCTCCGCCGGGGGGACCTCCTGGGGCCCCAGCCAATGCTCTGTCCCGGCCTGAAGGCAGAGGGGTGGGCCGAGATTTCATCCTGCGGCAAACTGGTGGCGCCTTTGCCTGGTGGCAGAGCGGTCCCGGCCAGCCAGGCTGGGAAGACAGGCAGAGCTGTGTCAGTCAGATGCCGGGACAGCTCGTTAGCGACGTTCCCACCTGGCTGTGTCCGGGCGCTGCCGCGGGCGACCCCCTCGGCTTTCTGCCCCTGCTTAGCCGAACTGGTCCCGGGGCGGTGCCACGAACGCGTCTCCAAGCCGTGTGTCTCCCCCCTCTGCCCCGCAGCCGCTGTACGGCTTCCACGCCCAGGAGTTCATCCCCTTCCGCTACGCCAGCGGGGGCGGGCGGGAGCTCTACTTCTACGAGGAGAAGGAGGTGGATCTGAGCGACATCATTAACACGCCGCTGCCCCGCGTCCCGCTGGACGTCTGCCTCAAAGGTGGGGGCGCCGCGGGGGTGGGGGTGGGGTGTTCGGTGGGGGCGCAGAGCACCGGGATGGGGGTCGTCCCCCCCCCCCGTGCCAGCTCTCACCCTCCTCTCCGCTTCCTTTCAGCTCACTGGCTCAGCATCGAAGGCACCCAGCCCGCCATCCCCGAGAACCCGCCCCCAGGTGAGTCTCGGACCCAGGCGTCCGGGCACAGCGCCCCGCTCTGGTGCCCCCCGGGGAACCGGACCTTCTGCTTACTGTGCATTGTGTTCTGTCTGGGCGCTGGGCCGGCCGGCCGCTGGGCGCTAAGCAACGCGACTGACGAGCGGGTGATGCCCGTGATGCTCCCCGGAATTTGGGATGGATCCAACGGGCCGTTCACACGTTAGCGTGTTCCTGATAAAGAAATGCCCTTGGTGGAGTCCTGTGCCCCGCCCCAGAGGTGGCCGCATCTCAGCGCCGGGCGAGGGGTCCTTGGGTAACCAGCCGCCCCACCCCAGAGGTGGCTGCATCTCAGCGCCAGGCGATGGGTCCCTGGGTAACCAGGTGCCCCGCCCCAGAGGTGGCCGCATCTCAGTGCCGGGCGAGGGGTCCCCGTGTTACTAGCTGCCCTGCTCCAGAGGTGGCCGCATCTCAGAGCCGGGCGAGGGGTCCCTGGGTAACCAGCCGCCCCGCCTCAGAGGTGGCCGCATTTCGGTGCCGGGCGAGGGGCCTGTCACGGAGTGTGGGGGAGTCCGGCCCTGCACCCCTTTTCCCCGGATTTACTGGGCGTCTCAGCCAGCCAGTAGAACAGAAGGTTTATTAGAGATGCCAGGAACACAGTCCAACCAGAGCTTGTTAGTACATCCAGGACCCTGCTGGGGATTGGTCCTGCTTTGAGCAGGGGGTTGGACTAGATGACCTCCTAAGGTCCCTTCCAACCCTGATATTCTATGATTCTATGATCCCTCAGTCGGGCCCTTCCGGGGGGCAGGGAGCTTAGACCCCAGCTCGGGGCTCCCTGCATTTCACCCCACAGCTCCAAACGGAGGCAGGGAGGCCAGACCCTGTCTGCCTTTCTCCCCTCCTCTCCAGCCAGTTCCAAACTCAGACTCTCCAGCCCCTCCTCCCCCTTTGTCTCCTTCCCGGGCCAGGAGGTCACCTGATCCCTTTGTTCCAACACCTTCAGCTCTCACCTTTGCAGGGGAGGGGCCGGGCCATCTGTTGCCAGGAGACAGGGCCATTCTCTGTGTCCAGGCCTCTGCCCACCCCTGCCTTCTAGGGCTTTGTAACAATCATGCACCGTTGTCCCACCACCTAGATACTCAAGCACTGCATAGGGGAAACCGAGGCACCCACACACTACTCAGGGAAACCTTAACAACAGTCCTAGTTCATCACAGGGCCCCTGTAGGAACAGCTGCACACGTGAGGGGCTGGCTCGTGACCCTGCTCCATGTCTCTCTCCAGCCCCCAAGGAGCAGCAGAAAGCGGAGGCCACGGAGCCGCTGAAATCCACGAAGCCGGGGCAGGAGGAGAACGGTGCCCTGAAGGGGAAAGGGCAGAGCGCAGCTGTCCCGGATGGCAAAGGTGGGCGTGGGGGCAGCAGGGTTGGGAGAGGGAGGGGCTCCTAGGGGCCGTGGCGGGAGGAGCGGAGGCGGGAGGCAGAGCAGTGTTAGCAGGGGAGGGAAGGGAAGGAGCTGGGGGGTGGTGCCATATCCATATGGAAGAGGGCTGTTAGTGGGGGAGCGACTCTGCGCTGTCTAATGCCCCCTGCTCCCCCCCAGGGAAGGAGAAGAAGGCCCCCGTGCTGGAGGGGGCGGGGCTCTGCTCACACTGCCCCCCCGCCCAGGGAAGGAGAAGAAGGCCCCTGTGCTGGAGGGGAGGGGGCGGGGCTATGTCTCAGGGGGCGGGGCTCTGCTCACACACTGCCCCCCCCAGGGAAGGAGAAGGCGGCCCCCATGCTGGAGGGGGCGGGGCTCTGCTCACACTGCCCCCCTGCCCAGGGAAGGAGAAGAAGGCCCCTGTGCTGGAGGGGAGGGGGCGGGGCTATGTCTCAGGGGGCGGGGCTCTGCTCACACACTGCCCTCCCCCCAGGGAAGGAGAAGAAGGCCCCCGTGCTGGAGGGGGCGGGGCTATGTCTCAGGGGGTGGTGCTATGTCTCAGGGGGCGGGGCTCTGCTCACACCCTGCCCCCCCAGGGAAGGAGAAGAAGGCCCCCATGCTGGAGGGGGCGGGGCTATGTCTCAGGGGGTGGTGCTAGGGGAGGGGGCGGGGCTATGTCTCAGGGGGCGGGGCTCTGCTCACACTGCCCCCCCCCCCAGGGAAGGAGAAGAAGGCCCCCGTGCTGGAGGGGGCGGGGCTATGTCTCAGGGGGCGGGGCTCTGCTCACACTGCCCCCCCCAGGGAAGGAGAAGAAGGCCCCCGTGCTGGAGGGGGCGGGGCTATGTCTCAGGGGGCGGGGCTGTGCTCACACTGCCCCCCCCAGGGAAGGAGAAGAAGGCCCCTGTGCTGGAGGGGGTGGGGCTATGTCTCAGGGGGCGGGGCTCTGCTCACACTGCCCCCCCCCAGGGAAGGAGAAGAAGGCCCTTGTGCTGGAGGGGGCGGGGCTATGTCTCAGGGGGTGGTGCTAGGGGAGGGGGCGGGGCTATGTCTCAGGGGGCGGGGCTCTGCTCACACTGCCCCCCCCCCCAGGGAAGGAGAAGAAGGCCCCCGTGCTGGAGGGGGCCCCGCTGAAGCTGAAGCCGCGCAGTATCCATGAGCTGTCGGTGGAGCAGCAGCTGTACTACAAGGAGATCACCGAGGCCTGCGTGGGGTCCTGCGAGGCCAAGAGAGCTGTGAGTGACCCCCCCGACACGCCCACCGGGGCCCTCGCGGAGCCTCCCCCCCGACACGCCCACCGGGGCCCTCGCGGAGCCTCCCCCCCGACACACCCACCGGGGCCCCGCAGAGCCCGTGTGAGCCCTGCCCCAGCCCCCCGGTGGTGACGCGCCGCTCTCTGTCTCTGCCCCACCCCCCGACACACCCACCGGGGCCCCCGCGGAGCCTCCCCCCGACACCCACCGGGGGCCCCGCAGAGCCTCCCCCCCGACACCCACCGGGGGCCCCGCAGAGCCCGTGTGAGCCCTGCCCCAGCCCCCCGGTGCTGACGCGCCGCTCTCTCTCTCTGCCCCACCCCCCGACACACCCACCGGGGCCCCCGCGGAGCCTCCCCCCGACACCCACCGGGGCCCCCGCAGAGCCCGTGTGAGCCCTGCCCCAGCCCCCGGGTGCTGACGCGCCGCTCTCTCTCTCTGCCCCACCCCCTGACACACCCACCGGGGCCCCCGCGGAGCCTCCCCCCCGACACCCACCGGGGGCCCTGCAGAGCCTCCCCCCCGACACCCACCGGGGGCCCCGCAGAGCCCGTGTGAGCCCTGCCCCAGCCCCCCGGTGCTGACGCGCCGCTCTCTCTCTCTGCCCCACCCCCCGACACACCCACCGGGGCCCTCGTGGAGCCTCCCCCCGACACCCACCGGGGCCCCCGCAGAGCCCGTGTGCCCCTCCCCTGTGCACATGGGTCCCCTGCCCCAGCCCCCCGGCGCTGACGGGCCGCTCTCTCTCTCTGCCCCCCAGGAGGCCCTGCAGAGCATCGCCACCGACCCCGGGCTCTACCAGATGTTACCGCGCTTCAGCACCTTCATCTCCGAAGGGGTAAGGGGGGGGCCGGGCCGAGCCGCCCAGGTGCGATCCCCAACCCACGTCTGTCCTCTCTAGGCTGGGGGGCTCATGGGGAGCCAGGCCGAGCCCCCCAGGTGTGATCCCTGACCCCCGTCTGTCCTCTCTAGGCTGGGGTGGGGGCTTCTGGGGAGCTGGGCCGAGCCCCCCAGGTGTGATCCCTGACCCCTGTCTGTCCTCTCTAGGCTGGGGGGCTCATGGGGAGCTGGGCCGAGCCCCCCAGGTGTGACCTGAACCCCGTCTGTCCTCTCTAGGCTGGGGGGGCTCATGGGGAGCCGGGCCGAGCCCCCCAGGTGTGATCCCTGATCCCCATCTATCCCCTGTAGGCTGGGGGCCCCGTGGGGGTAAGGAGCTGGGCTGAGCCCCCCAGGCTGTGACTGTCCCCTGTATGTTGGGGGGCCCCGTGGGGGGGTGGGGAGCTGGGCTGAGCCCCCCAGGCTGTGACCCCCCCCCGGCCTGTCTGTCCCCTGTATGCTGGGGCCCCGTGGGGGGGTGGGGAGCTGGGCTGAGCCCCCCAGTGCCCAACCCCTGACCAGGTCTCCCCCCAGGTGCGGGTGAACGTGGTGCAGAACAACCTGGCGCTGCTCATCTACCTGATGCGGATGGTGAAGGCGCTGATGGACAACCCCACCCTGTACCTGGAGAAATACGTGAGTGGCCGCCCAGACGCTGGGGTCCTGGCTCGGCTCTGTGGGGGGCGGGGGCTGGGTCCTGGCAGGGCGGGTGGCGGCTAAACCCCTCTCCCCGTTCCCCCGGCCCCCAGCTGCACGAGCTGATCCCGGCGGTGATGACCTGCATCGTGAGCCGGCAGCTCTGTCTGCGGCCGGACGTGGACAATCACTGGGCCCTGCGGGACTTCGCCGCCCGCCTCATCGCCCAGATCTGCAAGAACTTCAGCACCACCACCAACAACATCCAGTCCCGCATCACCAAGACCTTCACCAAGGTGGGGAGGGGCCTGGGGAGAGGGGGCGGGGCCTAGCACCACCACCACCAACATCCAGTCCTGCATCACCAAGACCTTCACCAAGGTGGGGAGGGGCCTGGGGAGAGGGGGCGGGGCCTAGCACCACCACCACCAACATCCAGTCCTGCATCACCAAGACCTTCACCAAGGTGGGGAGGGGCCTGGGGAGAGGGGGCGGGGCCTAGCACCACCACCACCAACATCCAGTCCTGCATCACCAAGACCTTCACCAAGGTGGGGAGGGGCCTGGGGAGAGGGGGCGGGGCCTAGCACCACCACCACCAACATCCAGTCCTGCATCACCAAGACCTTCACCAAGGTGGGGCGGGGCCTGGGGAGAGGGGGCGGGGCCTAGCACCACCACCACCAACATCCAGTCCTGCATCACCAAGACCTTCACCAAGGTGGGGCGGGGCCTGGGGAGAGGGGGTGGGGCCTAGCACCACCACCACCAACATCCAGTCCTGCATCACCAAGACCTTCACCAAGGTGGGGGCGGGCCTGGGGAGAGGGGGCGGGGCTGGGGCCCAGGACTCACCACGCCTTTGTCCCCACAGAGCTGGGTGGATGAGAAGACGCCCTGGACCACGCGGTACGGCTCCATCGCCGGGCTGGCCGAGCTGGGTCACGACGTGAGTGAGACCCTGGGCACGCGAGGGAGAAGGGGGGGGCCCCGGGGCCTGCTGGGGGTGGTGGTGGGGTGGGGGATGGGCCCTGGGGCATGCTGGGAGGGGGGGGTAGGGGGGGGCCGGCCTCCCAGCTGACAGCTCCGCTCCCCAGGTGATCAAGACCCTGATCCTGCCGCGGCTGCAGGTGGAGGGGGAGCGGGTGCGCGGCATCATGGAGGGGCCGGTTGTGAGCAACATCGACAAGATCGGGGCCGACCACGTCCAGAGTCTGCTGCTCGTGAGTGCTGGGGGCGGGGCCTGGAGTCGGGGTGTGGTCTGGAGTGAGGGGCGGGGCCAGGGGGCGGAGCATTTGGGGCTCCCCTTCCAACGCCCCCCTTGCTCTCAACTTCCCTGGGGCCCCTCCTACTTCCTGGGCTCTGCTCCTTTCTCTCTGGCTCCTCCCAGTCCATGAGGCTCCTCCTGCTTTCTCTCAGGCTCCTCCCACTTCCTGGGGCTCCACCCCTTCTATTTGGCTCCTCCCAGTCAATGAGGCCCCACCCCTTCCTTTCTGGCCCCTCCCACTTCCTGGGTTTCTACCACTTCTCTCTGGCTCCTGTCCCTGACTCTGACTCTGCCCCTTTCTGATACTTCCTAGGGCTCTGCCCTTTTTCCTCTGGTCCCTCCCACTTCCTGGGGCTCCGCCCCTTTTTCCTGGGCCCCTCCCACGCTCTCCCCCGTGGCCTGCCCGGTTCCCGCTCACCTCTCCCCTCCGGCCGCCCCACAGAAGCACTGCGCCCCGGTGCTGGCCAAGATCCGCCCGCCGCCCGACAACCAGGACTGGTACAAGGCCGAGTACGGCTCCCTGGGCTCCTTGCTCTGCAGCCACGTGGTGAAAGCCCGGGCCCAGGCCGCCATGCAGGCCCAGCAGGTCAACCGCACCACCCTCACCATCACGCAGGTACGGGGGGCGGGGCGGGGGGCTCTGGGGAGGGGCGACTGGCTCTGGGGGGGACGAGGCACCGGCTGGAACCGGGAGCCTGGGGGCAGGGAATGATCTGGGTGGGGGCAGAGGATGTCATGTGGGGGAGGGAGCTGATTCTGGGGTGGGGGTCCAGGTGGAGGGGGACAGAGGTCAGTGGGGCGGGACCTAGGAGGGGCAGGCTGGTGGGAGTCCGTGGGGGGCAGGCCTGGGGGTCTGTGGGGGGGCTCCCTTGGGCACTGCCCGGGAGGAGGCTGTGGGGCTGAGGCCCGTATTAGGGGGTGGGGGGCAGGGGCACAGGGAGGGTTTGTCTGACCGCGTCTGTCCGTCTCCCCCCGGCAGCCCCGCCCGACGCTGACCCTGTCCCAGGCCCCCCAGGGCCCTCCGCGGGCCCCGAGCATCATCAAAGTGCCCAGCTCCATCACGCTGCCCGTGCAGACCCTGGTGTCCGGCCGCCCCTCCACCCCCACCCAGCCCTCCCCGCCCCCCACCAAGTACATTGTCATGTCCTCCGCCTCCGGCAGCAGCACCTCCCAGCAGGTAGGGGGGGAAGCTTCTGCTCCAGCGCCGCGGCCCTGCGCCACCCCTGCCTCGGTTTCCCCACTCCGCAGCCCGGCTCTGCCACGGCAGCCACGTCCCCCCAGGCTCCCCACCTTTAGCCGGGGCGTCGGGCAGGGGAGCCGCCTTCCCAGCCTGCACTGCTCCTCGGCCCCCACATCCCCCCCTCCAGATCCCCCCCCTCTCTGAGCTGCCTGGTGTCCGGCCTATCAGGATCAGCTGCCCTGGGAGGGGCCTGGGGGGCGGGCTGGTGTGGGGAGTGGAGGGAGGGGGGGCTCCCCCATGCTGCCCTGGGAGAGGCCTCGGGGGCAGGCTGGTGTGGGGAGTGGAGGGAGGGGGGGCTCCCCCATGCTGCCCTGGGAAGGTCCTGGGGGCAGGCTGGGGTGGGGGGTGGAGGGGAGGCAGGGGCTCCCCCATCTGGCCCTGGGAAGGTCCTGGGGGGCAGGCTGGGGTGGGGGGTGGAGGGGAGGTCCAGGCTCCCCCATGTCATCCTGGGGGGAGAGGGGGCTCCCCCATACTGCCCTGAGGGGCAGGCTGGGGTCGGGGGTGGAGGGGAGGGGGGGCTCCCCCATCCGGCCCTGGGAGGGTCCTGGGAGACAGGCTGGCGTGGGGGGCGGGGGGGCTTCCCCATGTTGTCCTGGGAGGGTCCTGAGGGGCAGGCTGGTGTGGGGGGAGGGAGGGGAGGTCCGGGCTCCCCCATGTTGTCCTGGGAGGGGCCTGGGGGGCAGGCTGGCGTGGGGGGAGGGGGGGGCTCCCCCATCCGGCACTGGGAGGGGCCTGGGGGGCAGGCTGACCCGGGGAGGGGGGTCTGTCCCCCCCGGCTGACCCCCGCCCCGTGTGTCGTTCGCAGGTGATCACTTTCAGCAGCAGCCCGCTGGGCACGGCCAGCTCCCCCGTCAGCACCACGGCGGCCGGGGTGCAGCCGGTGGTGAAGCTGGTCTCCACGGCCCAGACGGCGCCCAGCGCCACGGTGACGGGCAGCCTGCAGAAGTACATCGTGGTCTCGCTGCCGCCCCCGGGCGAGGGGGGCAAGGCGGGGGGGCCCCCCGGGGCCCAGCTCTCCCCCTCGGCCCCGCTGGCCCTGCCCGGCCTGGCCCCCCCGATCAAGCAGGAGCCCGGCGACAGCCCCCAGGCCCCCCCCGGCACCCCCAGCCCCTTCGGCAAGGCCAACGGGGCGCAGGGGGGCCTGGCCGGGTCGCCCCAGCCCTCCCAGTGACCCCGGCAGCTGGCCCCGCCCACGGGGACACCCCCACCCCCACGGGTGCCCCTGGGGCTGGGGTCGGTGATGTGGGGTGGGGGGGTTCAGACCCCAGCCCCCTCGTGGCGTGTGGGGGCGGCTGCAGCAGCAGCCAAGGCCAGCGGGGGGCGCCAGAGGCCAGCGGATCGGGGCTCACCTGCAGGACCCGGCCTGGGGGAGGGGGGGTGAAAAGGGGGCTCCCCCCCCCCCATGTACATAGCTGTAAATACTGCGCTGTAAACCCGCTAACCCCCAATAAACCAGCCCTGCCCTCATCTCTGCCGGCGTCGCCTCGACTCTGCCTCCAGGGAACCCAGGCGTCCTGGCCCCCCGTCCCCCTGCTCACACTCACACGGGGCCCTTCTCTGCCTCCAGGGAACCCAGGCGTCCTGGCCCCTCGTCCCCATGCTCACACGGGGCCCTTCTCTGCCTCCAGGGAACCCAGGCGTCCTGGCCCCCCATCCCTCTGATCACGCGGGGTCCTTCTCTGCCTCTAGCGAACCCAGGCGTCCTGGCCCCCTGCTCGCACGGGGCCCTTCGCTGCCTCCAGGGAACCCAGGAGTCCTGGCCCCCTGTCCCCCTGCTCACACGGGGCCCTTCTCTGCCTCCAGGGAACCCAGGAGTCCTGGCCCCCCGTCCCCCTGCTCACACGGGGCCCTTCTCTGCCTCCAGGGAACCCAGGAGTCCTGGCCCCCCGTCCCCCTGCTCACACGGGGCCCTTCTCTGCCTCCAGGGAACCCAGGAGTCCTGGCCCCCCGTCCCCCTGCTCACACGGGGCCCTTCTCTGCCTCCAGGGAACCCAGACGTCCTGGCCCCCTGCTCACACGGGGCCCTTCTCTGCCTCTAGCGAACCCAGGAGTCCTGGCCCCCCTCTTCCCCCCACCCGTTCGCTCGGTTCCGGCCTGGCAGAGCCCTTCGCAGGGGGGCTGATTGGCGGCTGGGGCTGAAGGTAGGGGGCTGGGAATGGGGGTGGGCGGGGAGAGCTTCCTCCCAGGCTGCTCTGCCCTGCACCCCCACCCCATATCTCCCCTGTTGGGGGTCCCTCTGCCATCACCATGGGGCAGGAGCGTCTCCCCCCTCGGAAGGGCTGGGTGACCCCCAAACTCAACTTGCAGGGGCCGCAGCCCCCCCCCACTCCTGGAGGGGGGCTGCCTGTGGGGGAGCTATGGGGCTGGATGGAATTGAGGGGTCACCCCTAGCTGCTCCGTGCTCTGCGTTTTATTGGCCCCTGGGGGGTGCTAGCGCAGGACCCCCGAGCCCTCCCGGTTCCAGCAGGCGAAGGAGGGGCTGGGGGGGTACACGGAGCCCCCCTCCCCGGCGGAGTCCCCCAGCCAGTCCTCGGAGGCCACCCCGCCCGGGCTGGGGGGCAGTGGGGTCCAGCTGGGGCTCTCGGGCAGGGGGCTCACGTAGACGCGGGCACGGTGGGCGGGGTGTGGGGCTGGGTGGCCCCCCAGGCTGTGGGGCGGGGCCAGGCGGGCTCCGGGAGGCACCCAGGGCTCCTCCCTCTCCAGGCCGGGGGGGGCACTGGCCGGGGGGCGCCGGGAGCTGCGATGGGCCCCCGGCCGGGGTCTTCGGCCGGCCTGTGCGGGGCTGGAGGCCCCCTGACCTCCTGGCGCTTCTGGGGGTCTGCGGACCCTGGCTGTGGGGGCGGCCAGTCTGCTCCGAGCATCCACTGCAGGGGGAGAGAAAGGGAGTGTCAGCCCCCCCCCGCAAGTCTCATGCCCCCCCCCACACCCCAGTGTGTCCCTCCACGGGCCTGGAGGATGCTGGGAGAAGCGGGGGTCATGCCGTGGAGGACGCTGGGAGAAGGGGGGGGTTGTGCCCCAGAGGATGCGGGGGGAGGTGGGGTCCTGCCCTGGGGGTTGCTGGGAGAAGTAGGGTCTCTGCCCCCAAAGGATTCTGGGAGAACAGGGGTGTCCCTGCCCTAGTGGATGCTGGGAGAAGGCGGGGGGGATTTGTGCCACAGAGAGTTCTGGGGAAATGGGAGACCCTGCCCTGGAAGATTCTGGGCCATGGGGGGGTCCCATGGGGGGGTCCCACCGGGTCCCACCCCAGAGGATGCTGGGAGAATGGGGGGGGGGTCCCTGCACCGGAGGATGCTGGGGAAGCAGGGTCTTGCCCTGGGGGTTGCTGGGTGAATGGGGGGTGGGTCCCTAGAGGACGCTGGGAGAAGGGGGGGTCCCTGCCCCGGAGGATGCTGGGAGAATAGGGGGGTCCTGCCCTGGAAGATTCTGGGGAAGCGGGGTCCTGCCCTGGAGGTTGCTGGGTGAACGGGGGGTCCCTGTCCCGGCGATGCTGGGGGAAGGGGGGGTGTCGTGCCCTAGAGGATTCTGGGAGAAGGGGGGGTCCCTGCCCTAGAGGATTCTGGGAGAAGGGGGGTCCTGCCCTGGGGGTGCTTGGTGAACGGGGGTGGGGGTCCCTGTCCCGGCGATGCTGGGAGAAGGGGGGGCTTGTGCCCCAGAGGATGCTGGGAGAAGGGGTCCCTGCCCTAGAGGATTCTGGGAGAAGGGGGGGTCTCCCCGCCCCGGCTCTCTGCCCTTGACTCACGTTTTGGGGTGAGGAGGCGGATCAGCTGCTGGACAAGGGGTCTCAGGTGCAGCCAGAGCTGGGGGGGGGGGGAGGGGAAATGGATCAGACCCACTTGCTCCCCCCCCCCCCCCGGCCCCTTCCACTCCCCTTCAGACTCAGCCCCCCCACACACCAGGTGTGTCCCCCCAGTACCCCCCCTGCAGACTCCCGGCCCGGTGTCCCCTCATGGGGGGATTTCTGGCGGGACGGGCCCCAGCTGGGATCTGGCCCGGACGCCAGGGTCCACGCCCTGAGGGCGGGGGAGGGGTAACTGGCTCCCCCCCCCCCGGGCTCTCACCAGGCTGCTCGTGTTGAGCCCCACACACCCCAGCACCAGCAGCCCCAGGACCCCCAGCATGGCCTCGCCCAGGCGCTGGCAGGAGTCACAGGGCATGGCGGGCAGCCGCTCCTGTCCTGGGGGGCAGCCCCACGGCTGCGTGTGTGTGTATGGGGAGGGGGGGGGTCGTCACGCTGTGAGGCAGCACCCAGGGCCTGTTACCTCATAGTGGAGCAGGAAAGGGGGGGGGCCGGGCAGGGGGACAGCGCAGGGACCCCCAGGGCGGGGGGCGGGGCCCGTGGAGGGGCAGGGATGAGGTATTAGAGGGGTCTGGGGTCATGGGCTGGGGGGGGGGGGGGTTAGCCACTCCCCCCTCTATGTCCTGGTGGGGGAGGGGCCTGTTGCTGTCCCTGCTTCCCCCCCCACACTTCCTGCCCTACAGTGATGTCATAGTGAGCTGTGATGTCATGGAGGGCTGGCGCAGGGGGAGCAAGGCAATTGGCTGCAGGGTGGGCCCGGCCTTGCCCCACTCTCTGGTTGGTGGCGGTGGGGCAGGGGGGGTCCTTCCCCTTGGGACTGTGACCCCCCCCAGAGAGGGGCTGGGGCGGGGTGCAGGAAAGAGGGACGTGCCGCCCCTCGCTGTGGGGCTCCCCCCTCGTGCACTCACGCTCCGGCCGGCTGGCTCGCACGAGCTGGGACGCCGGCCTGGGGGCAGGGAAGGGATTCCCCTCGCCCCAGCTCAGTAACCCGTGGGGCAGGGCCCCTGCTAGATCCTCTAGTTCCCGTCTCACCCCCGGCCTGGCCGTGGGTCCCAGGGCGCTGGGGAGGGACCCCCTCGGTCTCTGCCTGTGGCCGCAAGAGAGCTCCGGGGCGGGGGGGTGCCGTGGGTTCCTCTGACCCAAGGGGTTCCGGTCCCTGGACTCAATGCGCCTCCCGCAATTTCTGGGTCTTCTGCAAACTTAGTGGGGGCGCCCCTGGTTGAGGTTTTCCCCCAGGCCCGGCTCCACGCCAGGTCCCGTTTGCCCTTCCGTGGTGGGGGCTTAGCCGGGAGTCGGCTCCTCGGCCGGGGTTCGTCTGAGACGGTGCTCGTTAGTCACGCCACGCGGGCCGGGCCAAGTGAAACGCCGATGCCTGAGGCTGTGACAGCCGCCCTGCGACCTTCGCCAGCCAAACCCGTCCTCTCCGCCGCCTTCGCTGGACGGGATCCATGCTCCCCACACCCCCCTGGACTGGCCCTAATTATACTATCCCCTTTAATTATCCATCCAATCCTGTATCGGCCGCTCCGTTCTCTCGCCTGGGAATCACGGACCTTCCTGGTTCAGACACCCCAGAACAAAATTACCCCTTTCTGCCGTGTTCGCTCCGATTCAAGCTGTGATCGGCTCTAAGCCCCGGGGCCTTTTCAGCCCGGCCACCACCTCGCTGGTTGTTTGGTCGCTGGGCGTTTGATTTTCCTTCCGGCGTGCGGTTCCTCGCGCTGGTGTTTACTGAACTGAATCTGGTGGATTTCGGGCCAATTTCTCCGATTTGTCAAGGTTGGTTTGAATTCTGACCCTCTCCTGCAAAATGCTTAAGTGAGCACGTGACGTGATGACGGCAACCATTTTTCCCAAATACAGAACAGAGATAATTATTAAACACTTCTGCCGTCTCTGCCTTATTACTGATGGTAATTCTACCATTTCCCTCTTGTAATGGACCAGTACCATTGTCAGAATTTCTTTTTGTTCCTAATGTACTTTTGAAAACACCTTTCTTTGTCCTTAACTGTGCCAGTCGCAGATTTCTCCTGGTGTCCCTTTGCTTCCTTTATCAACTTTCTACAATTCCTAGCTTCGGATCCATTTTTCATTACAACCAACTTGCCCTTGCTTCCAGTTATTTATTTTTACTTTTTATAGCTGCCTTCACTTCCCCCTCTAAACCAGGTTGGTTTTTTAACCAATGCGCACTTCTTCCTTTCGATTGTGGAAATGTGGTTTTTTGAGTATCATTCACGTTTTTTCCTAATTCAATTTTTCCTCCCAGCGGAGGTCGGGCAGAATTGTCTTCCGCCGTGTGAAACGGTCTCGAGCTAGGGAATTGTCAGCGATAAGGCTTAGAAAGTCCAAGGGTGTTTTAGCGCCAGCAGCACGAGATCTCCAGGAGACGTCGTGATTCGGCAGCTTCCCCCCCGCCCGCCTCCCCCCCTTGCCACGCCACGTGGAGAGATGCCCAAGGAGCCGGTCGTCCCGTTCCCTAGTGTCTGTAGCAGACACCAGCTACCACCCGCTCTTGGGCATTACGGGTTAGACGCTGACCCATGAGCCGTCGAGATCGTTTTCTCCCTGAGCAGCCGTAACGAAGGAGGGTCGAGTGGTTCCTCCCGACCGGCTGGCAGCCCTGCGGGCCCCGCACGGACACACGTACACAGCTGTGCTCTGCCCCCCCGTGCGGCGTGATTCCAACATCTGCCCACCGGTGTGCAACTCGCACGCCTGTGCACCCCCACGCACCATCCCACCATGCACCGGGCTTGGCCGTCCCCCAATGCACCGGGCTTGGCCTTCCCGTGATGCGCCTGCTGTACCTTGACCATCCCACAATGCACCGGGCTTGGCCTTCCCAGAATGCACCGGGCTTGGCCTTCCCACGATGCACTGGGCTTGGCCGTCCCACAATGCACCTGCTGTACCTTGACCATCCCACAATGCACCAGGCTTAGCCATCCCACAATGCACCGGGCTTGGCCTTCCCACAATGCACCAGGCTTAGCAATCCCACAATGCACCGGGCTTGGCCTTCCCACAATGCACCAGGCTTGGCCTTCCCACAATGCACCACAATACACCAGCCTTCCCACGATACACTGGGCTTGACCATCCCACAATGCACCGGGCTTGGCCGTCTCACAATGCACCGGGCTTCACTCTCCCACAATGCACCGGGCTTGGCCTTCCCACCATGCACTGGGCTTGGCCGTCCCACAATGCACCTGCTGTACCTTGACCATCCCACAATGCACCGGGCTTGCTGCTGACTCTGGACCAGCTCAGTCCAGAACAGAGGGGCTTTCATGAAGTGGGGGTGTGTGTGTGGGGGGGCTGCCCTGGGCTGTGGGGGGGCTCGGAGACCCCAATATGAAGCCCACCCAGCCCCCGACGTGGAGATGCTGTGTCCCCGTGGCCGGGTGTGCCCGTTGCGTTGCGTGCCCTGCGTGTGTACGGGGCGCCGAGCAGTGTTGTGAGTCCGGTGTGCGCCGTTTCTGGGGGCCCTTCGGCACTGCGGGGTGTCCCCAGTGCCTGGCGTGTTGTGTGGCTGTGGGGTGTGTGGGGAGGGGTTGTGCTGGAGCTGCCCGCCTGGTGCATTGTGGGAGGGAGGTGGTTGCATTGCAAATTGTGTGGGTCAGGTGAAGGGTGTGTGTGTGGCTGCAGTGTGTCCATGGGCGTTCGTTAGCAACCTGTCTGCTTGATGCATGGTGTAGTGTTGTGCATTGCCGTGCGGGCCAGGGCTTTGTGTGTTTGTGTGTGTGTGTGTGTGTTGCACCACAGTGCAGTATCTGGTGTGCTGGGGCCGTGTGTTCTGGAGATACCAGGGCGGTTGTTCTGTGTGTGTCCGGGGATGGGTGTCGGGGTTGTGCGGGGGCCTTGTGGCAGAGAGTGTGTGTCCATTGTGCACTGGTGCAGCTGTGTGTCGCGGTGCTTTGCGTGCCGTGTGTGTGGCTGTGGACGTGTGTTGTGTTGTGTGTTGCAATGTGTTGCATTCTGCCTATGCTGGCACAGTGGGTGTTCCTTGCACTGTGTTAGTGTCGGGGGGTGTCTGTGTGTGCGTGTGTGTCTGTGTGGTTGTGTCTGTGTGTGTGCCATGTGCATGTGTGTGTCTATGTGTGTGTGGGTGTGTGCGTGCATGTGTGTGTATGTTTGTGTCTGTGTGTGTCTGTGTCTGTGCGTCTGTGTGTGTGTGTCTGTGTCTGTGCGTATGTCGTGTGTGTGTCTCTGTGTCTGTGCGTCTGTGTGTGTGTGTGTGTCTGTGTGTGCCTAACCTCCATCCAGCCCCCCTCCCTGTGGACTCTGACTGCCCCGTGTGTGGTGTGGCCAGGGCTCAGTTGTGTGTGTGTGTGTGTGTGTGTGTTCCCGTGCACCACGGATCTGTACCGCGCCCTCGCCGGGAGCGGGACACGCCAGCCGGGACGAGGCAGGCGTGACCCTGGTGACCCGGGGCTGGCCTGCCTGGCCCAGGCCGTGCGAGGGCTTCGCACGGGGCCGGGCGTGCGAGGACAAGGGACCGGCCCTGCGCGGTGTGGTTAGCCGCCGCCGCCAGCCGGCCTGTCTGTGAGGCCGGAGAGGTGGGGCTGGCGCGGGCAGGGCCCCGGGGCGCGCGGGGCACGTGGGAGGCGGCGCTTTCCTGTTCGCCGGCGAGGGGGGAAGCGAAAGCTGCGATTGCTGCTGCCTGGGCTCCCGCGGCGCCATGGCCGGGCCGGGCCGCTTCCCGCTCCTCGCCCTGCTCCTCGGCCACTGCCTGGACACCGGTCAGAGCAGGGGCCTGGGGGCCAGGACGCCTGGGTTCTCTGCCCGGCACTGGGAGGGGAGTGGGGGCTGGTGGGTTAGAGCAGGGGGGCTGGGAGCCAGGACTCCTGGGTTCTCTCCCTGGCTCTGGGAAGGAAGTGGGGGCTGGTGTGTTAGAGCAGGGGGGCTGGGAGCCAGGACTCCTGGGTTCTCTCCCCGGCTCTGGGAGGGGAGTGGGGGCTGGTGGGTCAGAGCAGGGGCCTGGGGGCCAGGACGCCTGGGTTCTCTGCCCGGCACTGGGAGGGGAGTGGGGGCTGGTGGGTTAGAGCAGGGCGGGGCTGGGAGCCAGGACTCCTGGGTTCTCTCCCTGGCTCTGGGAGGGGAGTGGGGGCTGGTGGGTTAGAGCAGGGGGGCTGGGAGCCAGGACTCCTGGGTTCTCTCCCCGGCTCTGGGAGGGGAGTGGGGGCTGGTGGGTCAGAGCAGGGGCCTGGGGGCCAGGACGCCTGGGTTCTCTGCCCGGCACTGGGAGGGGAGTGGGGGCTGGTGGGTTAGAGCAGGGCGGGGCTGGGAGCCAGGACTCCTGGGTTCTCTCCCTGGCTCTGGGAGGGGAGTGGGGGCTGGTGGGTTAGAGCAGGGGGGCTGGGAGCCAGGACTCCTGGGTTCTCTCCCCGGCTCTGGGAGGGGAGTGGGGGCTGGTGGGTTAGAGCAGGGGGGCTGGGAGCCAGGACTCCTGGGTTCTCTCCCCGGCTCTGGGAGGGGAGTGGGGGCTGGTGGGTCAGAGCAGGGGCCTGGGGGCCAGGACGCCTGGGTTCTCTGCCCGGCACTGGGAGGGGAGTGGGGGCTGGTGGGTTAGAGCAGGGCGGGGCTGGGAGCCAGGACTCCTGGGTTCTCTCCCTGGCTCTGGGAGGGGAGTGGGGGCTGGTGGGTTAGAGCAGGGGGGCTGGGAGCCAGGACTCCTGGGTTCTCTCCCCGGCTCTGGGAGGGGAGTGGGGGCTGGTGGGTTAGAGCAGGGGGGCTGGGAGCCAGGACTCCTGGGTTCTCTCCCCGGCTCTGGGAGGGGAGTGGGGGCTGGTGGGTCAGAGCAGGGGGGGCTGGGAGCCAGGACTCCTGGGTTCTCTGCCCGGCTCTGGGAGGGGAGTGGGGGCTGGTGGGTTGGAGCAGGGGGCTGGGAGCGAGGCAGGGGGACCAGTGGTTCTGGGGGGGGTCTAACCCCTCTCCTCTCTCCCCCTCAGGGACCAGCAAGGCAGGGCTGAAGCTCTGGGCCGAGGACCCCATGGCCCTGGGGTCCCCCCTGGAGCTTCATTGCACCTTCCTGGGCCGGGAGCACATCACCCTGGTGAGCTGGTGCCGCTGGGGCCAGAACCGGAGCCGTGAGGACCTGGCCGTGATACACCCCACGCATGGGGCCCACGTGCTCCCTGCTGTCCGGGGCCGCCTGTGGGTCACCAACGTGTCCGACGACGGGCGGGTGGGGCTCACGGTGCCCAGCCTGGACCTTCAGCACAACGGGACCCGCTACTGCTGCAAGTTCTCCACCTTCCCCTCGGGGGTGTCGGAGCAGTGCCTGCCGGTCCTGATCCTGGAGCCCGGTGTGTGGGGGGCCGGGGGTGGAAGCGGGGTGGGGAGGGAGGGAGGGAGGGAGGGAAGCGGGGTGGGGATGGAGGGATGGATGGAAGTTGGGTGGGGAGGGATGGAGGGATGGAAGCGGGGTGAGGAGCGAGGGATGGAAGCGGGGTGGGGATGGAGGGATGGATGGAAGTTGGGTGGGGAGGGAGGGAGGGATGGAAGCGGGGTGAGGAGCGAGGGATGGAAGCGGGGTGGGGATGGAGGGAGGGATGGAAGCAGGGATGGAAGCGGGGTGGGGAGGGATGGAAGCGGTGTGGGGAGGGATGGAGGAATGGGAGCGGGGTGGGGATGGAGGGACGGATGGAGGCATGGAAGCAGGGTGGGGAGGGATGGAAGCGGGGTGTGCAGGGATGGAAGCGGGGTGCAGAAGGATGGAGGGATGGAAGTGGGGTGCAGAGGGAGGGATGGATGGAGGGATGGAAGCGGGGTGGGGAGGGAGGAATGGAAGTGGGCTGGGGATGGAAGTGGGGTGTGGAGGGATGGATGGAGGGATGGAAGCGGGGTGCGGAGGGAGGGATGGATGGAGGGATGGAAGCAGGGTGGGGCGGGAGGGATGGAAGCAGGGTGGGGAGGGAGGGAGGGATGGAAGTGGGGTGGGGATGGAAGTGGGGTGGGGAGAGAGGGATGGAAGCGGGGTGCAGAGGGTGAGAGGGAGGGATGGTGGGATGGAAGTGGGGTGCAGAGGGAGGGATGGAGGGATGGAAGCGGGGTCAGGAGCGAGGGATGGAAGCGGGGTGGGGAGGGAGGGAGGGATGGAAGTGGGCTGCGGAGGGATGGAGGGATGGAAGCGGGGTGGGGAGGGAGGGATGGAAGTGGGGTGCAGAAGGATGGAGGGAAGGAAGTGGGGTGGGGATGGAGGGATGGAAACGGGGTACAGAGGGAGGGATGTAAGCGGGGTGCAGAGGGAGGGATGGATTGAGGGATGGTGGGATGCTCTCCATCCCGGGATGCTCACCAATCCATCTCCCCCCGCCGCAGCCGCTGAGCCCTCCCCGGCCCCCCACTCCTTGGGCGGCGCCTTCCTGCGCCCCGACGTGCTGGGGACCCTGGGGGCTGGGGGCTTCTTCCTGCTGGGCACCGTCCTGCTGCTGGGCCACCTCCTGCGGGAGTGGACGAGGAGGCGGAGGTAGGAGACGCAGGACCCCCCCCTTGATCCCAGCACCCCCCACAGCAGGGCCGGGGAGGGGACAGGACACACCTGCCTTTGGGGGGCGGGCTGGGAGCCAGGACGCCTGGGTTCTTTCCCCAGCTCTGGGAGGGGAGTGGGGGCTGGTGGGTTAGAGCGGGGGGGCTGGGAGCCAGGACTCCTGGGTTCTCTCCCCAGGTCTGGGAGTGGAGTGGGGGCTGGTGGGTTAGAGCAGGGTGTGGGGGGCTTGGAGCCAGGACTCCTGGGTTCTCTCCCCACTCCCTCACTGTACCCCCTCTCTTTCTCTCCAGGAAGCTGAGGGGCTGTCGTCCCTACCCCGACCTGTCCAGCTCTCAGGTGACCCCACCTTGCTCTCCACGGGGTTGGGGGGTGGGATGGGACTGGGGGCCCCGACAGCGGGAAGGATGACACCTCATGCACATTGTCTCCTGGCCTGGGGCACCCAGGACCTCCGTGGCCAGTCCTCCATGGGGCAGAGGGGTCAGTAGGAGCCAGCCCCCGTGTGGGGGGTGTCACGGGCATTAGCTCACAGAGCAGATGGGCTCAGCCCCCGTGTCTATTCCCCCCACCCCCCATCGCCCTAGATACCTGCTGGAAAACATTGGCCGCGGCGTCACTGAACAGGAAACCGCCCCTGGTTTCAGTTCCTCGCCTGCCGCTCGGCTCAGACCCGCCCCCTCCCTGCCCCCACAGCCTGGGTCCCGCAGGGCCCCCGCGGGGCACGGGGTCCGGGCTGAGGCCTGAGCCCCCCCAGCCCCCAGCCCCTGCCCAAGAACGGGCACCCCCTGGGACTACGTATCCCATGGTGCAGCGGGATGCCCTGCTCCATGGCAGCGCCCTGCTCGGCTTCCATTGCATGCTGGGAGCTGTAGTGTCCTTGGGCTGCCCCTGGGTCAGAACCCCCAATCCCTCCGGCTGGCGTGGGGAACGGCGCTGCGCTGGGCCCCGTTGCATGCTGGGAGTTGCACCCCCCTCGGGGGGGCACAGGTGGGCCCTGTTGCATGCTGGGAGTTTGCACTCTCAGTGGGGCACAGCACGGCCCCATTGCATGCTGGGAGTTGTATTCTCAGTGGGGGCACAGATGGGCCCCATTGCATGCTGGGAATTTGCAGGTCCCAGGGGGCCCAATTGCATGTTGGGAGTTTGCAGCCCCCAGGGGGCCTCATTGCATGCTGGGAGTTTGCAGTCTCTATGGGGCACGCTGGGCCCCATTGCATGCTGGGAGTTGTAGTCTCAGTGGGGGGCAGGACTCCTCCCAGGCGTCCGCAGGTGTCTGGGGTTTCTGGCAGGGTGCGGGCTGGGGCAGGGGCTCTGCTCTAGGGGGAGCGGTACGTGGGGCAGGCCCCCCTCCCTAATGCTCGTCTTGCATTACCAGGAGACCCCCATGGCTCTGTGGGTGCAGCAGGGGCTGCCGGGCCGGCACGACTGTTTCTCCGCCCCCTACGTGCTCATCAACTTGGACTACTTCACCCCCCCGCCCAGCGCCATGGCCCACGGGGGCCCCCTGCCCCCTCCGGTGCCCCCCCGGCCCAGCCGGGACAGAGGGCAGGGCCCGGAGCAGGGCAGGGCCCCGCGCTGGGAGCAGGGGCATGAGGAGCCGCGCCCGGGCCGCCGGCACAGGACATGACGCTGGCTTCCTTCCCCTCGGGACTCGGCGCCCTGCAAAGCGTGAGGGGCCATCCCCTCCTCGGCGAAGACAGGACACCGTCCACCCCCGCGCGCAGGGCCTCACGGCTGGAGCCGACCCCTCCCGGGGCCGCCCGCCCCGCAGCCGTCGTGACAGGATGGGAATTTTCTGCAACGTTTTCGGTGACGACGGGGTGTGTGCCTCAGTTTCCCTGTGCCTCAGTTTCCCCTATACTGCGGTGGGGAAAGGCGGCTCGCTCTCGTGGGGGGTAACCGGCTCCTGGCTGTCTTGGGTCTCTGGAGACAACAGCAAAGCCAGTCACCGGGACATTTCGTGCCTAGCCCCGAGCGACCATGAACGAGCAGAGTGGGGCAGAGTCTCCCCCAGGGACTGGCGCTCACGGAGGGCAGCGCGGGGGGCGGTGAAGCCGCGTGGCCGACCCTGGAGGAAGGGGGAGACCCCTCGGGGGTCTGGCCAACTGACGGGTTCCTCCTAGAGACCGCGAGAGCCGTCCCCTCCCGGTGCCACGCCAGGGTCGCACGTTCATGCCCTCGTGCGACGCCGTGAGACACCGATTAATTCCCCGCCCCTCTGTGGTGCCCGGGGCATTCTGGGCTGTCTCGGGCCCCGGGCCCGCCTCGGGCCCTGGGCCCGCAGGGGGATGATCTCGCCCCGGTTCCTGGGAGGGTCGTGGGGAATGGGGACAGCTGCCCCTCCCCCCAGCCCCGAACACCTGGGTCCGTTTCAGAGCAGGGCCTCCGCAGCAGCGGGTGGTTTCCTGCCCTGGCCCCGGGGGCGCGAAGATGCTGCTGATTTGTTGTGTCGCATCCTGTGGTGGTGGCCGATTGCTCCCCGCGGGTGCGTCACCAGCGCCGCGGCTCCTCGCAGCTCCGGCCCTGAGCGTCCGTCCGTCTGTCTGCTGCCTTCTGCCCACCCCTTCCCCTGGGCCCTGCCGCTCGGGGGGGAAACCGGTGTCAGCCAGGCCCCCCCGTTCCTGTAGGTCCTACAGATAAACACGCTGGCTGATTCGCTGTCTCGGCCCGGGGGACGGTGCTGTGTTTGGTACCCACCTCCCGCCACCGCTGCGTTCATTGCTGGTGGGCGCAGGGAGCCGCGGGGTGCCCCGGGTACCAGGGCCCCCACAGTGCATCCTGGGAGATTCCCAAGCGCTGCGGGGGATGGGAACGGGAGGCGGAGCGGGGCCAAGCGGGAGGGCGGCGGCTTCGGACAGACGGGTGGGCACGAGGGCCTTTCAAATCGGCGGGACGGGGGTGGGGGGGAGGTTTTGTTTGTGCTCTTTGTGCGGTTCTCTCTGGGATGAGAGAGAGACCAGGGCAGGAAAAAGACATCTCCTAGGAACATACCGGAGACGAGCCTCTAAGCTTACAAAAATTGTAAGTAACGCAAGGAAAGGCGTTAGATTATCTTTTGTTTTAGCTTGTGAATGTTCCCTATGCTAAGAGGGAGGTTTAGTCCTGGTTTTGTAACTTTGAAGTTGAGCCTAGAGGGGAATCCTCTGTGTTTTAAATCTTTTTATTACCCTGTAAAGTTATCTTCCATCCTGATTTTACAGGTGTGATTGTTTTACTTTAAAAAAAAAATCAAATTATTCTTTTAAGAACCTGACTGATTGCAGTGTCCTGAAGACCCAGGGGTTTGATCTGTGCTCACTTTGTAACCAGTTGGTTAGTCTATTATTCTCAAGCCTGCCCAGAAAAGGGGGTGAAAGGGTTTGGGGGGATATTTGGGGGAGATAGGGCTCCAAGTGGCCCCTCCCTGAATGTTTGTTTAAATCACTTGGTGGTGGCGGGGTCCCGTCCAAGGACAAGGGAAGGAATTTGTGACTTGGGGAAGCTTTTAACCGAAGCTGGTGGAATATAAGATTAGGGGTTTGTTCATGCGGGTCCCCACATCTGTACCCCAGAGTTCAGAATGGGGCGGGAACCTTGACACACCCCCTTCTATAGGTTTGGCACAAGGCGGGAATCTTTTGTCTCTGTGGGTCCCCACCCCTCCTTCTAAATGGAAAAGCCCCAGGTTGAAGATGGATTCCAGTACCGGGTGACATGGTCCCATGTCCCGTGAGACCCCCCAGCCTCCATTCTTCCCGGCCTGACTCACAGGGAGGTTTGCAAGTAAACAGAGACATCTACAGACAATTCTCCTGGTTAATGGGAGCCATCAAGATCCCGAATCGCCATGAATGGCCCACACTTTGCATAATGACAATAGGACCTCAGAGTTATATTTCATATGTCTAGCTTCAGATACAAGAGTGACACATTTATACAAATGGGATGGACACACTCAGTAGATGATAAACTTTGTAATGATACCTGACAAGAGATCAGTTGCATGAAGCATATTCCAGTTACGTCATATTCACACTCATTAGAATATTTTAATAAAATCATATGGAGTGCAACGTCACACCCCCTCTATCTATCTATCCCCACCCACCCCCTCTATCTATCTATCTATCCCCATCCACCCCCTCTATCTATCTATCCCCACCCACCCCCTCTATCTATCTATCTATCTATCTATCCCCACCCACCCCCTCTATCTATCTATCTATCTATCTATCTATCCCCATCCACCCCCTCTATCTATCTATCCCCATCCACCCCCTCTATCTATCTATCTATCTATCTATCCCTATCCACCCCCTCTATCTATCTATCTCTCCCCATCCACCCCCTCTATCTATCTATCTATCTATCTATCCCCATCCACCCCCTCTATCTATCTATCTATCTATCTATCCCCACACTCCCCCCCTCCCCGTCTATTATCCATCCCTCTCTGCTCTGGCTAGCGGGTGTTTCGCTGGGGGATAACAGCCATTCTACTGCTGCCGGACGGTGTCACTCCCTGGGGATGCTCGGCGGAGAGCTCTGCGCCAGGGAGGTGAGTTCGAATCCCGACGCCGACGGTGCGTCTCTCCCTGACTCCAGCCCGGTGAGGCTCTCTGGGCTGTGACCCCAGCCCAGCCGCCGGCCCAGGACAAAGACCACGACGCAGACGCCGGCCTTGGAAAGCGCCAGGACGAGGCCGATGGGGACGAGGTGAACGGTGTCAATGTGCCAGGGGTAGGTTCTCTCGGCACCCCCCAGGCCAGCAGTGACCGTTTCTGTGTGCTGCGTCCTGTCCGTGGGTCTGGGAGCTTCCCGCCATGGGGAGGGAGCAGGGAGGAGACAGCGGGTGAGTCCAGGGTCCCCTGGAAACTCTGTCCCCCCAAACCCACCCCCTCCCTGGCACGAAGGGTGCAGTGACCCCTTCCCCCCACCCAGCCCTCTGGATATGGGGGGGCCCTGCTCCCCTTTAAGGTGCCCAAGGTATGGGATACCCTGCCTTGCCCCACAGCCCCCTGGATATGGGGGGACCCCGAATCCCCCCACTACCGCCTCCATATGGGAGACCACCCTTCTCCTGGATGTGGGGTATCTGTGCCCAGTAGCAGCTCTCTCTCTCTCTCTCTCCCGCTATGGCATCCCAGTGCCCCCCACGGCTCATCCCCTCACCTGTCACTGTGAGGTGGGTCCCAGGGTTCCCGCGCCATCGCTCCCATTCGCCGTTGTTCTTCTGCACCCTGACTTGGCAGACGTACTCGCTGGTGTCTGTCTCCCGCAGCCGGTTGATGCGGATCGAGGCCGTTCGGCTCCCCCGCGGGTCCCCGACCAGGACGATGCGGCCCCCGTAATCCGGGTGGGTGAACCCCTCGGTGTGATCATAGATAAACTCGCCATAGAACCCCCCTCGTCTCCAGGAAACCCGGACGTCCCCCAGTGGCTCAATGTCGCGGGGGTAGGTGAAGTTGCAGGGCAGAGTGACGGGGCCCCTGGCCGGCGCCGACAGGGACACGGGCTGGGTCACCTGGTACCAGGGATCGTGGGCAGCCGCTGCAAAGACCCCCAGAGACACAATCCCATCACCGCAGCCGGCCTGGGGTCCCACCCACAGCCAGCGGGGCACAGACCCCCCCAGCCCCTCCCTGTGCCCCCACCCCGTTCCCTGCCCCCTCCCCTTTCACCCCACCCTAGCCAGCCCCTCCCTGTGCCCCCGCCCTGTTCCCCTGCCCCCTCCCCCTTCACCCCACCCTCAGCCAGTGGGGCACAAACCTTCCCCAGCCCCTCCCTGTGCCCCCGCCCCGTTCCCCTGCTCCCTCCCCATTCATCCTGCCCCGACCTGTCCCCCCATCTCCCCCTGCTGTTCGGGTCTCCCCAGTGACAAGGGGGCTGCGCCCCAGTTCTGTTCCCCCCGTGTCCCGCCCCAGGGCACTCACCCCCCGCCAGAGGCAGCAGAAGCAGCAGCAGCTCCCAGCTCATGGCCCCAGAGGAGGTGACTCCGGCCCCACTGGCTCTGCTCCCCCCCATGCCACCCCCCCGCCCCCGCTGCTCATTGGAGGAAGCTGGTGACACCTTGGTTCTTCCTGTATGAAATCCTCATCCTGCCCTGGGCCAATGAGACACTGCACGGCGGAGTGGGTGGGGGAGCAGGGGTCAGGACTCCTGGGTTCTCTCCCCGGATCTGGGAGGGGAGTGGGGGCTGGTGGGGTAGAGCAGGGGGGGCGGGTTGGGGGGCCAACTGGAGTCAGGGGCTGGATCGGTGGGATTGAGGGAACCGGCAGGGAGCAGGGTCTCATGCTGGCTGGGTCAGCGGGATTGGGGGAACCGGCGGGGGGCAGGGGAGGGGTCTGGCTGGGTCTGGGGGGTTGGGGGAACCGGCAGGGGGCAGGGGCTGGTGCTGGCTGGGTCGGGGGGGTTGGGGGAACCGGCAGGGGGCAGGGGCTGGTGCTGGCTGGGTCGGCGGGATTGGGGGAACCGGCGGGGGGCAGGGGAGGGGTCTGGCTGGGTCAGGGGGGTTGGGGGAACCGGCAGGGGGCAGGGGCTGGTGCTGGCTGGGTCGGGGGGGGTTGGGGGAACCGGCAGGGGGCAGGGGCTGGTGCTGGCTGGGTCGGGGGGGGTTGGGGGAACCGGCAGGGGGCAGGGGAGGGGTCTGGCTGGGTCAGGGGGGTTGGGGGAACCGGCAGGGGGCAGGGTCTCGTGCTGGCTGGGTTGGGGGAACAGGCTGGGGGCAGGGACAGGGGAGGGGTCTGGTTGGGGGGGTTGGGGGAACAGGCTGGGGGCAGGGTGGGGGGTGAGGCCGACTCCCCATCACAGCCTAGTTCTTGGGGCCTGCTTCCCGGTGAGGTTTGGTTTCACACCAGTGCACAAGCGCTAGTGACCCTGGGGCGACCTGTGTGCCGGGGGCTGGTCCCCGGGGACGGGGGCGGCCAGGACTGAGAGGAGACCCAGACACCCAAGAAGGATGGGTCGATCCAGTTCTGTGGGGACTATCGGAAGCTCAGTGCCATCACTGTATCTGATGCCTACCCCATGCCCTGGCTTGACGAGCTCCTAGACAAGCTGGGAGGGGCTCGGTACCTTACCACCATGGATCTTACAAAGGGCTACTGGCAACCTCTACACCACTGATAGAGAGATATGCACCGCTGTTTGCTCCCCCAGGAATTAATCACTTACTCTGGATTAATTAATAAGCAAAAGTGATTTTATTAAGTATAAAAAGTAGGATTTAAGCGGTTCCAAGTAATAACAGACAGAACAACGTAAGTTACCAAGCAAAATAAAACAAAAACACGTCAGTCTAAGCCTGATAAAGAAGGAAACTGATTACAGATAAAATCTCACCCTCAGAGATGTTCCAATAGCTTCGTTCACAGACTAGACTCCTTCCTAGTCTGGGCCCAATCCTTTCCCCTGGGACAGTCCTTGTGTGATGGAGTAGGGAGCGAGATGGATTTGACCTGGGAGACTTGCGGGGGAGGTTCCCTGGGACCTGCTGCATTGGGGATGGGAGACTTTACCTGAGGCTGTAACATGAGCCAGGACGGGGGTTGGGAGGTGACACCTTTGGCTGGGAGAATGGACACAGGCTAGAGGAGGGGCCCCGGAGGAGGGGAAGAGCCTGCTGGAGGGTTTGGCACAAGGCGGGAATCTTTTGTCTCTCTGAGTCCCCACCCCTCCTTCTAAATGGAAAAGCCCCAGGTTGAAGATGGATTCCAGTACCAGGTGACATGAACACATGTCCTGAGAGACTCCAGCCTCCATTCTTCCCGGCCTGACTCACAGGGAGGTTTGCAAGTAAACAGAGACATTTACAGTCAATTGTCCTGGTTAATGGGAACCATCAA
This sequence comes from Macrochelys suwanniensis, assembly GCA_033296515.1. NCBI lineage: Eukaryota > Metazoa > Chordata > Testudines > Chelydridae > Macrochelys > Macrochelys suwanniensis. The sequence goes on along the minus strand of CM065798.1, from coordinate 15,883,550 downwards.
GATTCCAAACCGCCATGAATGGCCCACACTTTGCATAATGACAGTAGGACCTCAGAGTTATATTTCATATGTCTAGCTTCAGATACAAGAGTGACACATTTATACAAACAGGATGACCACACTCAGTAGATGATAAGCTTTGTAATGATACCTGACAAGAGATCAGTTGCATGAAGCATATTCCAGTTACGTCATATTCACACTCATTAGAATATTTTAATAAAATCATATGGAGTGCAACGTCACACCCCCTCTATCTATCTATCCCCATCCACCCCCTCTATCTATCTATCTATCTCATAGACTCATAGACTTTAAGGTCAGAAGGGACCATTATGATCATCTAGTCTGACCTCCTGCACAATGCAGGCCACAGAATCTCACCCACCCACTCCTGGAATAATCCTCTCACCTATGTCTCAGCTCTTGAAGTCCTCAAATCATGGTTTAAAGACTTCAAGATGCAGAGAATCCTCCGGTAAGTGACCCGTGCCCCATGCTGCAGAGGAAGGCAAAAAACCTCCAGGGCCTCTGCCAATCTACCCTGGAGGAAAATTCCTTCCCCACCCCAAATATGGCGATCAGCTGAACCCCGAGCATGTGGGCAAGACTCACCAGCCAGACACCCAGGAAAAAGTTCTCTGTAGTAACTTCTAACATCCCATCGTTGACCATTGGTCCTATTTACCACTGATGGCAATTAATTGACCTTTGACTAAGATCATGTTATCCCATCAAACCATCCCCTCCATAAACGTATCTAGCTTAATCTTGAAGCCAGTTAGGTCTTTTGCCCCCACTGCTTCCCTTGGAAGGTGTCACGGAGTATAGGGGAGTCCGGCCCTGCACCCCTCTTCCCCGGATTCACTGGGAGTCTCAGCCAGCCAGTAGAACAGAAGGTTTATTAGAGATGCCAGGAACACAGTCCAACCAGAGCTTGTCAGTACATCCAGGACCCCTCAGCCGGGCCCTTCCGGGGGGCAGGGAGCTTAGACCCCAGCTCGGGGCTCCCTGCATTTCACCCCACAGCTCCAAACGGAGGCAGGGAGGCCAGACCCTGTCTGCCTCTCTCCCCTCTTCTCCGGCCAGCTCCAAACTGCAACTCTCCAGCCCCTCCTCCCCCTTTGTCTCCTTCCCGGGCCAGGAGGTCACCTGATCCCTTTGTTCCAACACCTTCAGCTCTCACCTTTGCAGGGGAGGGGCTGGGCCATCTGTTGCCAGGAGACAGGGCCATTCTCTGTGTCCAGGCCTCTGCCCACCCCTGCCTTCCAGGGCTTTGTAACACTGCATAGGGGAAACCGAGGCACCCACACAGTACTCAGGGAAACCTTAACAACAGTCCTAGTTCGTCACAGAAGGCTGTTCCAGAACTTCACTCCTATCTATCTATCTATCTATCCCCACCCACCCCCTCTATCTATCCCCACCCACCCCCTCTATCTATCTATCTATCCCCATCCACCCCCTCTATCTATCTATCTCTCTATCTATCTATTCCCATCCACCCCCTCTATCTATCACCATCCACCCCCTCTATCTATCTATCTCTCTATCTCTCTATCTATCCCCATCCACCCCCTCTATCTATCTATCTATCCCCATCCACCCTCTCTATCTATCTATCTATCACCATCCACCCCCTCTATCTATCTATCTATCTATCTATCTATCTCCACATGCCCCCACTCCCCCATGCGCACTATCCATCCCTCTCTGCTCTGGCTAGTGGGGGTTTCGCTGGAGGATAACAGTCATTCTACTGCTTCTGGACGGTGTCAATCCCTGGGGATGCCTGGCCCAGAGCTCTGTGCCAGGGAGGTGAGTTCGAATCCTGATGCTGATGGTGCGTTGCTCCCTGACACCCGCCTGGTGACACTCTCTGGGCCGTGACCCCAGCCCAGCCGCCGGCCCATGACAAAGACCAGGATGGAGATGCCAGCCTTGGAAAGCGCCAGGACGAGGCCGATGGGGACGAGGTAAACGGTGTCGATGCGCAGGGGATAGGTTCTCTCGATGCCCCCCGGGCCAGCTGTGACCCTTTCTGGGTGCCGCCTGCTCTCCGTGGGCCTGGGAGCTTCCTGCCCTGGGGAGGGAGCAGGGGACAGGGGGTGAGTCCAGGGTCCCCTGGCAAATTCTGTCCCCCCAAACCCACCCGCTCCCTGGCTCAAAGGGTGGAGTGACCCGTTCCCCCCACCCAGCCCTCCGGATATGGGGGGTTGTGACGTTATTGACATAATCTGTAACTGTACAGATCATTGTTGCAACCACTGTTCTATATTTGCAGCAAATATTGTACAAAGGTTGTAGTGTGAGGTGTCTAAGACAAGGTTATGGTTTGCTGGTCATGATTATGCTGTCTGTATGTGTGTATCATTTTTGTAGTTGAAGTCATGAATACTGGCTCTAGACTGTATTTCAAACTTGTGCTGTGATTCTGGGTGAATGTAGAGAAATCTCTGTATTAAGTATCTTTCTGTATTAAGTATCTTTATGACGTTGCATCGTGTTATTTTGTATTTCATATGACTTGGCCTTGTGCTTTTCTATTTTCATACAACTTTGTATTAGATCCCTATATAGAAAACTTGTAGAAAACTTTGTATGAGATGTTCTAGCCCCTAAGGATAGTAGAGTTAAAGTAGAAGAAAAATGTCTTTTTGCTAGGAGTAGAATCAGATCTTCCCCCTACTCTGTAATCAGTTGCCCTGTTGACTGAACGAGGTGTGAATGAGTGAGGCTGGGAAGACACCCACCTCCAGACACTGCGACAGTTGGAGGGGTTGGGAGCCAGACCCAAGGACAATACAACTTGTCAAGTGGGCTCAATAAAGAAGAACAGACATACTGACGGCCTTGGGGGTTAGAAGCCAGCACCTTCTTTGGGACAACCCCCAGAGAAGCAGCACGAAGACCAACGGACACAGACCCACATTTTGAAGCTGGGATAGAGTCGCACGAGAGGGGAGCTGCTATAGAAGTGAGGTGTCTGGCAGGGGACCCCGGGTCTCGGTTCGTCACCGTCGGAGCATCGATCCGGATCGGCTCCACCCCTCCCCCATCTAACTCACCTGGCCAGTGACGTTAAGGGGGAGCAACTCGTTGGTAACAACAGCAAGACTGAGTGAGTGAGTGTGAGATCATATGCGGGGGTGAGGGAGGGATAGCTCAGTGGTTTGAGCATTGGCCTGCTAAACCCAGGGTTGTGAGTTCAATCCTTGAGGGGCCCATTTGGGGAGCTGGGGCAAAAATTGGGGATTGGTCCTGCTTTGAGCAAGAGGTTGGACTAGATGACCTCCTCAGGTCCCTTCCAACCCTAATGTTCTATGATTCTATGCTAGAGTGTTGATCGATACCTGTATTACTAATAAATGTGGCATTTTGCCTTAATCCCCCTGAAAAGATCCTGTATACTACTTTGAGTACAACATGAAACCCCAGACAAGTTGGTGTCAGCTCTCCCAGGCCTGCTGGGTGGCCCATTGAGGCCCATCAGCTACACAGTTGACCCACTGAGAGAAGGCAGATACATCTTGTGACTTGGCAAGGTCTGCAGGGACCTGCCTAGGGACCGAACGCTGAGGTGTTTCTAGGCCACGTGCTGGGCAGCTCATCCTTGGGACAAAGAAATCAGAGACCACATGGCAAGAGACTAGAAAAGGCTGATGCCTCATCTCCATCTTGTCTTCAATCCTGCTCCTTACCTCTGGGGGGACTTTGCTACAAACCGAAGCTCTGGACAAAGGACTGAAGGACCCATCCCAGCTGTGGATGGTCCAGAGACTTGATTTCAACCTGCAGCTTATTCCATCCCTGAACCAAGAACTTTGCCATTGCTGAAATTGATTCCTTTTAACCAATTCTAGCTCTCATCTCTATTTCTTTCTTTTTATGAATAAACCTTTAGATGTTAGATTCTCAAGGATCGGCAACAGCGTGATTTGTGGGTAAGATCTGACATGTGTATTGACCTGGCTCTGCGGTCTGGTCCTTTGGATCGGGAGAACCTTTTTTCTTTTACTGGGGCATTGGTTTTCATAACCAGTTGTCCCCATACCGAGTGGCACTGGTGGTGAGACTGGGAAACTGGAGTGTCTTAGGGGATTGCTTGCGATAACCTGTGGTTAGCCAGTGGGATAAACCCAAAGTCTCCTCTGTCTGGCTGGTTTGGTTTGCCCTAGAGGTGGAAACACCCCAGCCTTGGGCTGTCACTGCCCTGCTTGGAGCAATTTGTCCTGAATTGGCACTCTCAGATGGGTCCCGCCAGAACCAGCATCGTTGCAGGGGTCCCTGCTCCCCTTTACAGCCCCCAAGGTGTAGGAAACCTGGCTTTCCCCTACAGCACCATAGATATGGGGGGACCCTGCTTCCCCCCCACTTCCTCTCCGGATATGGGAGACGCCCCCCAGCCCCTGGATGTGGGGGATCTGTGCCCGCTAGCAGCTCCCTCTCTCTCTCTCTCTCCCCCTGTGGCATCTCGGTGCCCCCGATTCATCCTCTCACCTGTCACCGTGAGGTGGGTCCCAGGGTTACCGCGCCAGCTATCCCATCTGCCGTTGTTCTCCTGCACCCTGACTTGGCAGACGAACTCGCTGGTGTCTGACTCCCGCAGCCGGTCGATGCAGATCGAGGCCGTTCGGCTCCCCGGCGGGTCCCCGACCAGGACGATGCGGCCCCCGTAATCCGGGTGGGTGAACCCCTCGGTGTGATTGTAGATAAACTCGCCATGGAACCCCCCTCGTCTCCAGTAAACCCGGAGACCCTGCAGCGGCTCGATCTTGGGGGGGTAGGTGAAGGCGCAGGGCAGAGTGACGGAGCCCCCGGCCGGCGCCGACAGGGACACGGGCTGGGTCACCTGGTACCAGGGATCGTGGGCAGCCGCTGCAAAGACCCCCAGAGACACAATCCCGTCACTGCGGCCGGCCTGGGGTCCCACCCGCAGCCAGCGGGGCACAGACCCCCCCCAGCCCCTCCCTGTGCCCCCACCCCGTTCCCTGCCCCCTCCCCCTTCACCCCACCCCAGCCAGCCCCTCCCTGTGCCCCCACCCCGTTCCCTGCCCCCTCCCCCTTCACCCCACCCCAGCCAGCCCCTCCCTGTGCCCCCGCCCCATTCCCCTGACCCCTCCCCCTTCACCCCACCCCAGCCAGCCCCTCCCTGTGCCCCCACCCCGTTCCCCTGCCCCCTCCCCCTTCACCCCACCCACAGCCAGCCCCTCCCTGTGCCCCCCACCCCTGCCCCCTCCCCATTCACCCCACCCCACAGCCAGCCCCTCCCTGTGCCCCCGCCCCGTTCCCCTGCCCCCTCCCACTTCACCCCACCCACAGCCAGCCCCTCCCTGTGACCCCGCCCCCTTCCCCTGGCCCCTCCCCCTTCACCCCACCCACAACCAGCCCCTCCCTGGGCCCCCGCCCCCTTCCCCTGGCCCCTCCCCCTTCACCCCACCCACAACCAGCCCCTCCCTGTGCCCCCGCCCCATTCCCCTGACCCCTCCCCCTTCACCCCACCCACAGCCAGCCCCTCCCTGTGCCCCCGCCCCGTTCCCCTGCCCCCTCCCACTTCACCCCACCCACAGCCAGCCCCTCCCTGTGACCCCGCCCCCTTCCCCTGGCCCCTCCCCCTTCACCCCACCCACAACCAGCCCCTCCCTGGGCCCCCGCCCCCTTCCCCTGGCCCCTCCCCCTTCACCCCACCCACAACCAGCCCCTCCCTGTGCCCCCGCCCCGTTCCCCTGCCCCTCCCCCTTCACCCCACCCCACAGCCAGCCCCTCCCTGTGCCCCCGCCCCATTCCCCTGACCCCTCCCCCTTCACCCCACCCACAGCCAGCCCCCTCCCTGTGCCCCCGCCCCGTTCCCCTGACCCCTCCCCATTCACCCCACCCACAGCCAGCCCCTCCCTGTGCCCCCGCCCCGTTCCCCTGACCCCCCCTTCACCCCACCCACAGCCAGCCCCTCCCTGTGCCCCCACCCCATTCCCCTGACCCCCCCCTTCACCCCACCCACAGCCAGCCCCTCCCTGTGCCCCCACCCCATTCCCCTGACCCCCCCCTTCACCCCACCCACAGCCAGCCCCTCCCTGTGCCCCTGCCCCATTCCCCTGACCCCTCCCCCTTCATCCCACCCCACAGCCAGCCCCTCCCTGTGCCCCCACCCCTGCCCCCTCCCCATTCACCCCACCCCACAGCCAGCCCCTCCCTGTGCCCCCGCCCCGTTCCCCTGACCCCTCCCCCTTCACCCCACCCACAGCCAGCCCCTCCCTGTGCCCCCGCCCCATTCCCCTGCCCCCTCCCCATTCACCCCACCCACAGCCCCTCCCTGTGCCGCTGCACCGTTCCCCTGACCCCTCCCCCTTCACCCCACCCACAGCGAGCCCCTCCCTGTGCCCCCACCCCGTTCCCCTGCCCCCTCCCCATTCACCCCACCCACAGCCAGCCCCTCCCTGTGCCCCTGCCCCGTTCCCCTGACCCCTCCCCCTTCACCCCACCCCGACCTGTCCCCCCATCTCCCCCTGCTGTTCGGGTCTCCCCAGTGACAAGGGGGCTGCGCCCCAGTTCTGTTCCCCCCCGTGTCCCACCCCAGGGCACTCACCCCCCACCAGAGGCAGCAGCAGCAGGAGCAGCTCCCATCTCATGGCCCCAGCGGAGGCGACTCCGGCCCCACTGGCTCTGCTCCCCCCGCCCCCCATTTGAGGAAGCTGGTGACACCTTGGCCCTTCCTGTCTGAAATCCCCAGCCTGCCCTGGGCCAGTGAGACACTGGGGA
>CM065798.1:15724027-15876594 GCA_033296515.1 Macrochelys suwanniensis | reverse complement strand
TTAACCCCAAATGGGGGCTGGAAACTGGGGGGGGGGAGTGGCCATGGGCCCCGGGTCCCCGGACCCCCGGCTCGGCCCCAAACCCCTGGCAAGAGAGGGGGGCCGGTCAAACGGGAGGTGACGCAGGAGAAACCGCCCCGCGGCCGGCAGCTCCGTCCACCCCCCCCTGGATACGCCCCAGCGGGATTTTCTATCTGGGGGCTGGCCCCCCCCCCCTTGCATTCATAAGACCTGACGCATCCCCCCCTCCCCTCCCGCGCATCTCGTCACCCTCCCCCCGCCCCCCGCGGCAGATGAACAGGGTCTGTTTTTAGCCGGGCGCTGAGGACGTGACGCAGACGGCGCGGAGAGGTGCCAAACGCCGACACCTCCAAAACCGAAGCCCTCCCCGAGGTGGGGGGGGGCAGGCAGGGATGTGGGGGGGGTCACAGCATCTTCCCAGCCCCCCCTCTCCCCCCGGGTGACCCTAAGGGGAAGGCCAGGAGAACAGGGGCACAGAGTGGGGTACCCCCATTCCTTTGCCATAGGGCATCAGCCCCATGGGCCCACCCAGGCTGGTACCCCTTCCCTCCCCCCCCAGTTCAGCCCCACGGGTCTGTATCCCCCCCAGCCCAAAGCAGATCCAGGGGTGTCTATGGGGCGGGTGGGCGCACAGGGGCTCGGGGGGCCGGGGAGATAGGGAGGATGAGGGAGCTGGGTGGGAAGGAGTGCTTTTCCATGGAGCCCTGGGATAGCAGGCGCCAGACGCCAGGGGGATGGCCCCAGGCTGGGGAGGGGGAGGGGAACCAGCCCGACCTGTCTGTCCATGACAAGGGGACCAATGGGGCGGGAGGTGCCAGCCTGGGGGGAGGGGGTGAGCTCCCCCACCCCATCCGCCCCTCCCCCAGCCCTGGGGGGAGGGAGGTCCCAGAAATGGCCCTGCCCCACAGCTGCCCCCCTCCTGTGTCAGGCCCCCCAGTTCCACGTCTGCAGCCCCCCCTTAGAATTGTAGGCACATCTCTCCTCCCCCCCCCCCCCCGTGAGAGGGGCACGAACCCCGGGGTAGGGCAGGAACCAGCAGAATGGAGACAGGGTGGGGATGGATGGCTATGGGGGGGGGGGGCTGGAGTGGGGTGCACCAGAATGGATGTGGGCCCTGCCCCCCAAGAGTTTGTATCACCTATGGGGGGGCCGGGATGAATATTTCGGGGGGGGCAGCGGGTCGGGTTCCCAGGCCAGACGTTTCCATCTCGCATGGCCCGGCCGGCCGCCTCGGGTTCCCTTTAATATTAATGGCCAGCTCCCGGCGCGGTGAAACCAGAGACCCCCCCACCCCCACAACCTGCCCAGGCTGCGGCCACTCAGGGGAGACGCCTGCTCCGAGGGGCGGGGAGGGGGGGGAGCCCAGGGCTGGGCTAGCAGGGGCTGCGGGTCGGGACTGAGGGGACTGAGCAGAGCTTGGGGGGGGGGGTGCACCAGCTGCCCATCAGCCCCACCCCTGTGTGTCCCCCATCAAACCTCACTTGGACACAGAATTAATCTTCACTTCCCCCCTCATTGCATCTCAGCGCTGGGCGAGGGTCCCCGCGTCCCCGCCCCGCCCCAGAGGTGGCCGCATCTCAGCGCCGGGCGAGGGGTCCCTGTGTACCCAGCTGCCCCGCCCCAGAGGTGGCCGCATCTCCGCGCTGGGCGAGGGGTCCCCGGGTAACCAGCCGCCCCACCCCAGAGGTGGCCGCATCTCAGCGCCGGGCGAGGGGTCCCCGGGTAACCAGCCGCCCCGCTCCAGAGGTGGCCGCATCTCAGTGCCGGGCGAGGGGTCCCTGGGTCACCAGCCGCCCCAGAGGTGGCTGCTTCTCAGAGACTCACCCAGTGTCGGTGAGCGCGGGGTGGGGGTGTGTCCGTGGATGTCCCCCACCTGCAACGGTTTCATGGTGTTGTACTCAAAGTACTATATGGGATCTTTTCGGGGGGATTAAGGCAAAACGCCACATTGATTAGTAATACAGGTATCAGTCCACACTGTATCCCATGCATATGATGCATATGATCTATCTCTCTCTCTCGCACACTCACATGCGCGTCGTCTTGCTGTTGTTACCAGCTCTTTCCTCCCCTTAACGTCACTGGCCAGGTGAGTTAGATGGGGGAGGGGTGGAGCCGATCCGGATCGATGCTCCGACGGTGACGAGCCGAGACCCGGGGTCCCCTGCCAGACACCTCACTTCTATAGCAGCTCCCCTCTCGTGCGACTCTATCCCAGCTTCAAATGTGGGTCTGTGTCCGTTGGTCTTCGTGCTGCTTCTCTCCGGGGGTGTCCCAATGCTGTTCAAAGAGGGGGTTTTCCCAAAGAAGGTGCCGGCTCCTAACCCCCAAGGCCGTCAGTGTGTCTGATCTCCTTCTCCTTGACAAGTTGTATTGTCCTTGGGTCTGGCTCCCATCCCCTCCCCAACTGTTGCCGTGTCTGGGGTGGGTGTCTTCTGCCCTCCTCATTCACACCTCGTTCAGTCAACAGGGCAACTGATTACAAAGGGCGGGCGAGAGCTGATTCTGCTCCTTTTTCTTCTGCTTTAACTGCCCTTAGGGGCGAGAACAGCGAGGTCTCTACACACGTTTTCTCTATAGGGTTTTCTCTAACCCAAAGTTCCCATATCGGAGAGCTTGATACGAGGGTGCATGGCGAGGCCCAAGGCCAAGTCAGCTGAAACGCTGGGCAGATGCAGAGATTGACCCTACACTGGCTTTGCTCTCCCCCCACCGCAGCCCCGCTAGCCAGGCGGCATGAAGCTGGAGCCGGGGCTTGGCAGCGACCCGCCGCTGCAGTTCGTGGTGGCGACGGAGAAGGAGTTTGAGGAGATCCTGGCCATGTCGAAGGGCATCTACGGGGGCCTGGATTATCTCCCAGCCGCTTCCACACCTGGATCCGCGAGCCCAACCGCACCGTGGTGCTGGCCAAGAAGAACGGGGCCGTGGTGAGTGGGGCCGCGGGTGAGGGGGTCCCCGTGTAAAAAGACCCCAGATGCTACACTGCAGAGGAGGGCGCATCTTGGCGCCGGGCAAGGGTCCCTGTGTCACCAGCCACCCCGCCCCAGAGGTGGGCGCATCTTGGCGCCGGGCGAGGGGTCCCTGGGTCACCAGCCACCCCGCCCCAGAGGTGGGCGCATCTCAGCACCGGGCGAGGGGTCCCTGTAAAACCAGCCACCCCGCCCCAGAGGTGGGTGCATCCCAGCGCCGGGCGAGGGGTCCCTGTGTACCCAGCCTCCCCACCCCAGAGGTAGGCACATCTCGGCGCTGGGCGAGGGGTCCCCGGGTACCCAGCTGCCCCGCCCCAGAGGTGGGCGCATCTCAGCACCAGGCGATGGGTTCCCGGGTAACCAGCCGCCCCGCCCCAGAGGTGGGCGCATCTCAGCACCGGGCGAGGGGTCCCTGTAAAACCAGCCGCCCCGCCCCAGAGGTGGGCGCATCTCAGCACCGGGCGAGGGGTTCCTGTGTACCCAGCCTCTCCGTCCCAGAGGTGGCCGCATCTCAGCGCTGGGTGAGGGGTCCCTGGAAAACCAGCCGCCCCGCCCCAGAGGTGGCTGCATGGCAGTGCTGGGTGAGGGGTCCCTGTGTAAATAGCCCCCCGGCTCTCCACCCAGAGGTGGCTGCATGTGGAGTCTGTATTCCTGCCATCCCCCTCACCGTGTAGCTTGCAATAGCACCCCCCCCCCGGTTGGCTGCATCCCAGCGATCCACCCCCGCACCTCCCCCAGCACGGCCCCTCCCCCTGCCCCATTTCTCGCCTCCCGGCGGGCTCCGCGCTCTGACCTGCTTTGAGCTGCAGCGGGATCGACCCATGTCCCTCCCTGGCTGTTCTAGATCCGCCTCCCGCTGGTGTCAGAGCCGGAGGTAGGCGCATCGCCGGCGAACCCCACCCCTGATTCCGGCCCCGGGTTCGGGTCTCGGCTCCACCGAACCGCGCGAAACCTGAGCCGGGCCCGGCTGGTCCGGGGGCAAGAATCCCCTGGCTCCGGCGGCGGGGGGGAGTGAACCGAACGCGGCTTCAGCTCCGGCCTCAAGCCCCCGGGAACGGTCGGCGTGAGGCTCGGCCAATGGGGGACTGGGGTGGGAGCCGTGTGACGTCCAGGGGTCCATCATATAAAAAGCCCCCCCCCCACATGCCCCGCCCCAGAGGTGGGCACATCTCAGCAATGGGCCAGGAGTTCCATGTCACCAGCCGCCCCGCCCAGAGGTGGCTGCATCTCGGCGTCGGACGAGGGGTCCCTGGGTCACCAGCCACCCCGCCGCAGAGGTGGCCGCATCTCGGCAACGGGCGAGGGGTCCCCGGGTCACCAGCCGCCCTGCCCCAGAGGTGGCCGCATCTCAGCGCTGGGCGAGGGGTCCCTGGGTAACCACCACCCCGCCCCAGAGGTGGGCGCATCTCGAGGGGTCCCTGTGTCACCAGCCGCCCCACCCCAGAGGTGGGCGCATCTCGAGGGGTCCCTGTGTCACCAGCCGCCCCGCCCCAGAGGTGGGCGCATCTCGAGGGGTCCCTGTGTCACCAGCCGCCCCGCCCCAGAGGTGGCTGAATCCTGTGACTGGGGGAAATAGGCTGATATTCAGCCTCTGGTCATATATAGCCTGGTAATGCCTCAAAGCCCGGCCCGGCCCAGCCCACAAGGTCTTTTACACCTGCCCCGGGCGTCGCCAGCCCAGCCCCCGGCTGGTGGATTGGCTGGAGCCTAGCGCAGGAATGAGTCATCCCGGCATGTGGCTTAATCAGGCTGTAATTAAGGGATGACTCACCCCCCCCCCCCCCCCCTCCAGTGCCCGTTGTGCTGGTGGCCACTCAGACGCCCCCCACTCCCCGAGATCAGGGTCCCCCGTCACGCCGGGCGCTGCAAGCCGGGGGGCGACTGATTTAACTCCTCGATGGTAGGGCTTTTCCGTTTGTAGGGCAGCCCTTTTCCCAGCGCAGGGGGCGTTGGCGCGGGCCGGCTCTGTCCCCCGGTCAGGGGTCGGGTTTCTCTCGCGTCCCCCCGAGTTTACCCCTCCCTTCGAAACGACGTCCTCGCAAAAAAACGGGCACCGAAATACCGAAGGGTCCCAGCCCCGCTCTGAGTGAAACGTGGCTGAGTTCCTCATGGGGACCAGTCTAAAATCAATCTAAACTCATCGTTACCCGTCTCAAATCCATGACCTGGAATGGAAATATCGGACGCCCGTTTCGGTGTATCGTACCCGAGTCATTGTCCGTGTGAATTTTCCGTTCGTACGGACGCTGCTAGTGTTGATGTCGCCAGTTGTGAAACCAGGCAAATCTCCCCTGAGCGGCTGCACCCCGAGGTGCTGAGAAGCCAGGGGGATTACAGCTAACCGGGGCCATGCCGGGACCGTGGGTCCGGCCGTTTGCTACGCAGGGAGCTTCGCTAGGAGGCTGTTCAGCATTGAAGCCGGGGGCTTCACTCACCGTGCGTTCTGGGTCAGGCACCGGTGCCGGGGAAAGTTTTGCCCCTGGGGAAGTTTTCAAATACGCCAAAGTGAGCGGAGCTGCCGGCGTGGCTTGGAAATCAGCCGTTCTCAAGCAGGGGCACGCGTACCCCTGGGGTACACGGAGATCTTCCGGGGGGAGGGCAGCAACTCCTCCAGAGAGAGGCTGCAGAAAAAGCCCCGGCAAAGGCAGGACGAACGAAACATTCCCGCAGACAGTGGCTGGTTTCTCCCGCGCTGGGTACGGTACACTGGGATGTGAGCCCGATACGTCTATCCCGGCCGAGCGATTTGGTAATTACAGGGTAACCGCGAGAAAGCAAGAAGCAGTTTGTCACTAGCAGCGACACGTCCGTATTCCGAGGGCTGGTTTTGTCCGCACGTCGTTTTTAAGCCGGGGGACGCGAGACCAGTTGGACGCCAGCAAGGGGCCCGTCGGTCGGGACGGGTTGAGAGCCGTAAGCTCCTTCGCCGGACCTCGTTCATAAAGCGTCACCTCCCCCATCCTGTTTTTAGTGCAGCGTTTGAAGGGATAATAAATACGTTCGAGGCCTTAACAAGATTTTTTTTTATTCAATTGAAATTACATTTTAAATCAGTTTATTTTAATTTTTGTTTACAAAAGGAAATACAGAAGTCAGTTGAAATAAAAAATCCAACCTGATCCAAGCTCGTGCCCCGCCCCCAGCATTGTTGCAGGCGCTGCACAGACCCCCCCCAGACCGAGATCGGGGCTCCCCTCGTTGGGCCGGGCGCTGTACAGACCCCCCCGCGGGTTGCTCCGTGGGGCAAGCCCCCAGCCCTGCTCCAGCTGCGTCTCTACCGTGGCTGTTTCAGTTTCACGCTGGATTGTCTAAATCCCCGGTGGCGCGGGGGGAGACTGGCTGAATTTTGCCCATGTGGGTTTGCGGGGTGCCCCCCCCCATGACAGGTGTCAGTCAGAGGGTGGGTCAGCATCTGGGGGGGAAGGGGGGGCAGGCTGTCACACCACCAGACCCTGCCCAGCTGTTTCTGCTGCCCCGCCCCGGGGAAAATGTCTCTAGCCCCCGCGGCTACCAGGTCTGTTCCCGCCCTGGGTGCTAACCCGCTGCCCCCCCTCGTTAATTCCAGCGGTGGGTCTGTCCCCCCCCTTGTTAATTCCAGGGGTGGGTCCGTTCCCCCCCCTCGTTAATTCCAGCGGTGAGTCTGTCCCCCCCCTTGTTATTTCCAGGGGTGGGTCCGTTCCCGCGCGGCCGGTGCTAACCCGCTCCCCCCCGCTCGTTAATTCCAGGGGTGGGTCCGTTCCCTCCCCTCATTAATTCCAGGGGTGGGTCCGTCACCCCCCCCTCGTTAATTCCAGGGGTGGGTCCGTTCCCTCCCCTTGTTAATTCCAGGGGTGGGTCCGCTCCCTCCCCATGGTAATTCATGGGGTGGGGCCGTTCCCCCCCTTGTTAATTCCAGGGGTGGGTCCGTTCCCTCCCCTTGTTAATTCCAGTGGTGGGTCTGTTCCCATCCCGGCCGGTGCTAACCCCCGCCCCGTGTGCTCCCCAGATCGGGCTGCAGTCGGTCTGCGTGGTGGACGCTGGTGAGACGGCGCTGGTGGAGGGGCTGCGGGTGGCCCCCTGGGAGCGGGGGAAGGGCGTGGCCGGGGTCCTGCAGCGGTTCTGCACCGAGCTGGTGAAGCAGCAGCACCCCGGCGTCAAGGTGTCGCGGCTGACGCGGGACGATGCGCTGGGCCCCAAGGACTTCAAGAAATACCGGCTGATCGCCACGCAGGTAGACGCCGCAGGAGGAGCGGGTATTAAGTGCATTACGGTAGCGGCGGGGGGGCGGGGATCGGGGCCCCCTTTCTCCTGGGCACCACAAACCCGCCCGCAACGAGAGAAGAACCGTCTGCCCCGCTGACGGGGAAACTGAGGCCCAGCGCTCAGCGGCTGATGGGCCGGCTCTGGGCCGCCTAGGGTCAGTCTGCCCATCACCCTGGTATCTGGCTCCCGGGAAGGTCGCGGTGGCTGCTGACCCACTTTCTCCAGCCACGGGAGCCGGCTGAGCGGTGCCAGGCCGGGGGGGTTAGTTCAATTAGTGGAAATCGGTCGTGTCATGTGATACCGGGAGAGAAAAATGGAGCAGCAGCCACGGGGGGGAGGGGGCGAGCAGAGGGAGGAGCCAGGACTCCTGGGTTCTCTCCCCAGCTCTGAGAGGAGAGTTGGGGGCTGGTGGGTCAGAGCAGGGGGGCTGGGAGCCAGGACTCCTGGGTTCTCTGTCCTGGAGGGGACAGGCCCTGGGCCCCATTCCCCCTCCCTGAGCCAGCCAGTGCCCGCCGTGGGGCCGGGTGGGAGCCAGCGCCCCCTAGAGGGGACAGGCCCCTGCCCCATTCCCCGCCCCCCTGAGCCAGCCAGTCCCCGCCCTGGGGCCGGGTGGGAGCCAGCGCCCCCTAGAGGGGACAGGCCCCTGCCCCATTCCCCGCCCCCCTGAGCCAGCCAGTCCCTGCCCTGGGGCCGGGTGGGAGCCGGCGCCCCCTAGAGGGGACAGGCCCCGGCCCCCCATTCCCCGCCCCCCGAGCCAGCCAGCCCCCAGCGGGGGGGGGGGGGGGTGTCCCCGGGCCCCCCAGCCGTCTCACCTGCGTCTCTCCCCCTCCAGGGCATCCTGCAGGTGCGGTTCAACGCGGCGGAGGTGCTGGGCCGGCTGGAGGCGGCGGTGGCCCGGCTGCGGGCGGGCGGCTTCCAGCCGGTGCCCACGGAGGTGCTGGAGCCGGGCGAGGTGCGGGGCCTGGTGCTGAGCCCGGCCTTCCAGAGCGAGGCGCTGCCCGGCCGCACCGTCATCCAGGACTGGCAGCCCTACCGGCCCAGCGAGCCCAACCTGGCCCTGCTGCGGGAGAAGCCCCTGCTCTGGGTGGTGGACTGCAAGGCCCGGCCCACGGCCGCCTCCCTGAGCACCCAGCCCTTCCCCATCCCGCTGGGCGAGGGCTGGGTCTACCTGGGCGTCGACGCCTTCGGCCGCCACCCCGCCCAGCTCAAGAGCCAGCTGCTGCACCACCTGCGGGCCCGGCTGCCCGGCCTGCGCGGCGACGTCACGTGCCAGGTCTTCCTGCCGCCCGGGCTCTGGGGGGAGCTGGCCGAGTTCTGCCGGGCCGGCCTGGGGCTGGAGCTGGCCAAGGGCTACACCGAGCAGTACCTGCTGGAGGCCGATATCTAGGGGGGCGGGGGGGGGGAGACACTCGTCGTCCGTCCCGTCCCCCCCACACGCACTTCCCGGCCCCGCAGAAGCACTTTCTGAGCCTCGTTTCCCATCCCTGCCCCCACCCCAACCCGTTCCTGGCCCCCTAGAGGAGCTCCCCTAGGTGACTTGACCCCCCCGCCACCGCTTGGCAAGCCCTAGCGACGGTCGATGGAGCTGAGCAACGGTCGGCGTGGCGATGGAACCGAGTGATGGTTAGTCCGGCGACGGAGCCCAGTGATGGTTGATGGAGCCTAGCAACAGTTGACACGGTGATGGGGACCAGTGATGGTTGGCATGGTGACGGAGCCCAGTGATGGTTGGCATGACGACGGAGCCCAGTGATGGTTCATGGAGCCTAGCAACAGTTGACACGATGATGGAGCCCAGTGATGGTTGGCATGACGACAGAGCCCAGTGATGGTTGATGGAGCCTAGCAACAGTTGACACGGTGATGGGGACCAGTGATGGTTGATGGATCCTAGCAAGGGTTGATGTGAGGATGGAGCCCAGTGATGGTTGGCATGACGACAGAGCCCTGTGATGGTTGATGGAGCCTAGCAACAGTTGACACGGTGATGGGGACCAGTGATGGTTGATGGATCCTAGCAAGGGTTGATGTGAGGATGGAGCCCAGTGACGGTTGGCATGGTGACGGAGCCCTGTGATGATTGATGGAGCCTAGCAACGGTTGACACGGTGATGGGGACCAGTGATGGTTGGTATGGTGATGAAGCCTAGTGATGGTTGATAGAACCTAGCAACGGTTGATGTGAGGACGGAGCCTAGTGACTGTTGGCATGGTGACGGAGCCCAGTGATGGTTGATGGAGCCTAGCAACAGTTAACATGACAACAGCGCCCTCCAATGGTTGACAGACCCTCCCCCAGGCTGCTGGAGCCCTGCGATGGTCACCATGTCGACGGAGCCCTGTCAATGGCTGATGGAAACCCGTGTACAGGGCTCAGCTCTCCCCTTCCCCCCAAAAAACCTGCCTGGAAGCCAGGCCTAGAGCCCCCTCCCCCCCCCCGCCCTCCTAGTGATGCCTCTAAACCGAGTAACGTGCAATATAGAGTCTCATAAACGGAGATATATTTATAAAGTCTCCTGCAACAAGAATCCTCCCCCACCACCATCGCACCACTAGATCCCCCCCCCCCAGTGCTAGACCCCCCCCCATCCTGCCGCTGGACCCCCCCGGCATTTCAAGCTGCAACTCCCTGTCCATAGCCGCCCCCCCCAGTGCATTCTCCCCCCCGCCCCCCAGGAGGTCAGGAGCAGGGATCCTGCCTCCCTCCCTTGGTGCAGGGACTTGTGGGGGGGGGGGGGCCCTCCCCCCCTGCTTTGGCTTTGCTGTCCCAGGCCGGGCCGAGCCCACAGTATTAGTAACGCGAGTCTCTGATCCAGGTTAGATCAGCGAACCCCCCCTCCCCTCCCCTGCTCCAGGGCTGGCACAGAATGGGGGGGGCTGGGAGCCCTGGTTTCTTTCTGTCACTAACCCCCCCCCAGGTTACCCCGCAAGCTGTGATTCCCTCCCCCCATCCCCCATGTGGCAATAAACCCCTCTCCCCTCCGCCCCCTGCCTCGCCTCTCATTTCTGCTCAGGGCCCGGAAACTCCCCCGGCTGCCCTGCAGCGGTGGGGCGCCACCGTGGGGCATGGGGGGGGTCACACTGCGGGGCCGGGCGGGGGGAAGGGGTAGCCCAGCGGCTGCTTTGTCCAGTGTCTGAATCTGGGGTGAGAGCCCAAGACCAGGGGAACGTGGACAATTGTAGGGAACCATCACAGACACACCCCACATGTGCCCCATTCCCCGGCCCCCCGACCCAGCCAATCCCTGCCCTGGGGCCGGGTGGGAGCCAGCGCCCCCTAGAGGGGACAGGCCCCTGCCCCCTTCCCTGCCCCCTTCCCCGCCCCCCTGAACCAGACAGTCCCCGCCATGGGGCTGGGTGGGAGCCGGCGCCCCCTAGAGGGGACAGGCCCCTGCCCCATTCCCCACCCCCCTGAACCAGCCAGTCCCCACCATGGGACCGGGTGGGAGCCGGTACCCCCTAGAGGGGACAGGCCCCTGCCCCATTCCCTGCCCCCCTGAACCAGCCAATCCCTGCCCTGGGGCTGGGTGGGAGCCGGCGCCCCCTAGAGGGGACAGGCCCCTGCCCCATTCCCTGCCCCCCTGGGCCCCCCAGCTGTCTGCGGTCGTTGGGCCTTTATCTGCCGTGGGGATCAGATGGGGGGGCGGGGGCTCACACAGGGCATCCTTCTCACACCAGCACCAGCTAATTTCACCCCCCAGGGTGGGGACAGGGGTGTGTGTGTGTCTGGGTGCACAACCCCCCGGTTGATTTTTCCCCAAGCCATATAGACAAGGGGGCACTCAGACGGCCCCCCCCCCAATGCCGCAGAGAGGGAAACTGAGGCACCAGCTTGCCCAGAAGTCACGGGCACACACTGGGGAGTACACACACACACACAGGTGCTCTCATGCGCGCACACAGATCCCAGACCGACACACGGGCTCCCTCCCACCCTTCTGTCAACTCACCACGAGGGGGCCCTTGGGTCTGGCTTTTGCGGCTGCCTCCATCCATCTCTGGCTCCTTCCGGCTCTTCACCGCCTGGCTGGGAGCTGGGGTTCAGGAGCTGAGATGCGGCCACCTCTCGGGCAGGGTGGCTGGGTACCCGGGTTTGACTCTAACCCACCAGCCCCCACTCCCCTCCCAGAGCTGGGGAGAGAACCCAGGAGTCCTGGCTCCCAGCCCCCCCTGCTCTGACCCACCAGTCCCCACTCCGCTCCCAGAGCCAGGGAGAGAACCCAGGAGTCCTGGCTCCCAGCCCCCCCTGCTCTGACCCACCAGCCCCCACTCCCCTCCCAGAGCTGGGGAGAGAACCCAGGAGTCCTGGCTCCCAGCCCCCCCTGCTCTAACCCACCAGCCCCCACTCCCCTCCCAGAGCCGGGGAGAGAACCCAGGAGTCCCGGCTCCCAGCCTCCCCTGCTCTGACCCACCAGTCCCCACTCCCCTCCCAGAGCCGGGGAGAGAACCCAGGAGTCCTGGCTCCCAGCCCCCCCTGCTCTAACCCACCAGACCCCACTCCCCTCCCAGAGCCGGGGAGAGAACCCAGGAGTCCTGGCTCCCAGCCCCCCCTGCTCTGACCCACCAGACCCCACTCCCCTCCCAGAGCCGGGGAGAGAACCCAGGAGTCCTGGCTCCCAGCCCCCCCTGCTCTGACCCACCAGCCCCCACTCCCCTCCCAGAGCCGGGGAGAGAACCCAGGAGTCCTGGCTCCCAGCCCCCCCTGCTCTGACCCACCAGACCCCACTCCCCTCCCAGAGCCGGGGAGAGAACCCAGGGGTCCTGGCTCCCAGCCCCCCCTGCTCTAACCCACCAGCCCCCACTCCGCTCCCAGAGCCGGGGAGAGAACCCAGGAGCCCTGGCTCCCAGCCCCCCCTGCTCTGACCCACCAGCCCCCACTCCGCTCCCAGAGCCGGGGAGAGAACCCAGGAGTCCTGGCTCCCAGCCCCCCCTGCTCTGACCCACCAAACCCCACTCCCCTCCCAGAGCCGGGGAGAGAACCCAGGGGTCCTGGCTCCCAGCCCCCCCTGCTCTGACCCACCAGCCCCCACTCCCCTCCCAGAGCCGGGGAGAGAACCCAGGAGTCCTGGCTCCCAGCCTCCCCTGCTCTGACCCACCAGCCCCCACTCCCCTCCCAGAGCTGGGGAGAGAACCCAGGAGTCCTGGCTCCCAGCCCCCCCTGCTCTAACCCACCAGCCCCCACTCCCCTCCCAGAGCCGGGGAGAGAACCCAGGAGTCCTGGCTCCCAGCCCCCCCTGCTCTAACCCACCAGCCCCCACTCCCCTCCCAGAGCCGGGGAGAGAACCCAGGAGTCCTGGCTCCCAGCCCCCCCTGCTCTGACCCACCAGCCCCCACTCCCCTCCCAGAGCCGGGGAGAGAACCCAGGAGTCCTGGCTCCCAGCCCCCCCTGCTCTGACCCACCAGACCCCACTCCCCTCCCAGAGCCGGGGAGAGAACCCAGGGGTCCTGGCTCCCAGCCCCCCCTGCTCTGACCCACCAGCCCCCACTCCGCTCCCAGAGCCGGGGAGAGAACCCAGGAGCCCTGGCTCCCAGCCCCCCCTGCTCTGACCCACCAGCCCCCACTCCGCTCCCAGAGCCGGGGAGAGAACCCAGGAGTCCTGGCTCCCAGCCCCCCCTGCTCTGACCCACCAAACCCCACTCCCCTCCCAGAGCCGGGGAGAGAACCCAGGGGTCCTGGCTCCCAGCCCCCCCTGCTCTGACCCACCAGCCCCCACTCCCCTCCCAGAGCCGGGGAGAGAACCCAGGAGTCCTGGCTCCCAGCCCCCCCTGCTCTGACCCACCAGCTCCCACTCCCCTCCCAGAGCCGGGGAGAGAACCCAGGAGTCCTGGCTCCCAGCCCCCCCTGCTCTAACCCACCAGCCCCCGCTCCCCTCCCAGAGCCGGGGAGAGAACCCAGGAGTCCTGGCTCCCAGCCCCCCCTGCTCTGACCCACCAGCCCCCGCTCCCCTCCCAGAGCCGGGGAGAGAACCCAGGAGTCCTGGCTCCCAGCCCCCACTGCTCTGACCCACCAGCCCCCGCTCCCCTCCCAGAGCCGGGGAGAGAACCCAGGAGTCCTGGCTCCCAGCCCCCACTGCTCTGACCCACCAGCCCCCCCTCCCCTCCCAGAGCTGTGATAGGTTCCCCCCCCACCCCGCTTTCCCCAGCTGTTTCTCTGCCTGTAAACACATGAGTCACTGCTGCAGAGAGCAGGGTTGTCCCCAGCCCCCCCATATCTCCTCCCCCCCACCCCGGTGCCCGCCCCCCTCCGGCTCCCGGCCTCCTCGCACAGCTTGCTGTGGGGCTGGTTGTGCTGACGTGCTCCTGGGCCAGCAATTCTGGGAATCCCCCCCCCAATCTGGGCAGTGCCCCCCCCACCCCAGCAGTGCTGGGAAGGCCGCCTGGGGAGCCATTCGCCAACTGCGCGGCTGCTGGCAGCGCTGAGTGTGCGAGTGTGTCTGTGAGTGTGCACGTGTGGGGGGAGTGTGTGCGTGCATGAGTGTGCGTGCACGTGCGTGGGTGTGTGTGCACACGGTGTGTGCTTGCATGTGTGTGTGTGTGTGTGTGTATGTGCCTGTGTGCGTGCGTGGATGTGTGTGCGAGTGTGTGCGTAGGTGAGTGTGCACGTGCAAGAGCCAGACGCCCCCATCCTCTCCACGCCCCCCCCGTCACCCCATCGCTCCGCACCAACCGCACGGCTGCCCCCCCACCCCCCATTGCTGCTGAGACGGAGCTGTGTGTGTGTGCGTGTGTGCATGTGTATGTGTGTGTCTCTGTGTGTGTGTGTGTGTGTGCAGGTGTGTATGTCTGTGTGTGCGGTGTGTGTCTGTGTGTGTCTCTGTGTATGTGTGTTTGCGTGTGTGTCTGTGCACGTGTCTGTGCATGTGGATGTGTGTGTCTCTGTGTGTGTGTGTGTGTGCATGTGTATGTGTGTGTCTCTGTGTGTGTGTGTGTGTGTGCAGGTGTGTATGTCTGTGTGTGCGGTGTGTGTCTGTGTGTGTCTCTGTGTATGTGTGTTTGCGTGTGTGTCTGTGCACGTGTCTGTGCATGTGGATGTGTGTGTCTCTGTGTGTGTGTGTGTGTGTGTGCAGGTGTGTGTGTGTCTGTGCACATGTGTCTGTGCTTTTATGTGTATGTGTGTGTATGTCTGTGCATGTGTATGTGTGTCTCCCTGTGTGTGCGGGTGTGTATGTGGGTGTGTGGGGGATGCTGGGTCCCTGATTGAATTGGCCTTTTCTCCATCCCTGCCCCCACCTGGGCCGCTCCCCCAGCTCCTGCCCCCCCCGGATGGAGCCCCGACTCAGTTTCCCCCTCAGACCAGGGGCTCTGCTCCCGGCCGAACCCCGAAACGGGCCCCGGGGCTCCCCCCCCCGGGAGTTTTCCCAGGGCCCCAGCACCCGCCGCAGGATCCGGCTCCCCCACCTCTCCATGTGCAGACCCCCGGCTCCCCCCCCCCTCACTAGCCCCTCGGCTGCAGCCCCGCCCAGGTGACGGATCCTCGGTGGGGCCCCGAAGCATGGGGGGGGGGGTTGCCTCGGAGACAAGGGAGGGGGGGTCGCCCCCCCACTCTGTTGGCATTGCTCCCCGGCTTCCCATCAGCCCCCTCCCTCCTGCGCCCCTCCCCCTTCCCGTGTGCCCCCCAGTGCCCTCCCTTCTGAACCCGTCCCCCCTCCGTGTGCCCCCCAAGTCCCCTCCCTCTTCCGCCCCTCCCCCTCCCGTGTGCCCCCAGCCCCCTCCCTCCCTCCTGCGCCCCTCCCCTGTCCCCCCAAGTCCCCTCCCTCTGCACCCCTCCCCCTCCGTGTGCCCCCCAAGTCCCCTCCCTCTGCACCCCTCCCCCCTCCGTGTGCCCCCCAAGTCCCCTCCCTCTGCACCCCTCCCCCTCCGTGTGCCCCCCAAGTCCCCTCCCTCTGCACCCCTCCCCCCTCCGTGTGCCCCCCAAGTCCCCTCCCTCTGCACCCCTCCCCCCTCCGTGTGCCCCCCAAGTCCCCTCCCTCTGCACCCCTCCCCCCTCCGTGTGCCCCCCAAGTCCCCTCCCTCTGCACCCCTCCCCCCTCCGTGTGCCCCCCAAGTCCCCTCCCTCTGCACCCCTCCCCCTCCGTGTGCCCCCCCAGCCCCCCCCCGCGGCACGCGCTATATTTAGCGCCCCTCGCGCCGCTCCCGGAGCCGGGGGGTGACTCACTCGCTGCCGCCGCTTCTTGCGTCAGAGCCGAGGAGGCGGGGGCCGGAGCGGGGGGAGGGGTGGGGGGGCCTCTATTGGCTGCCCCGCGGCCCCCTCCCCCGTGCGTGAGGGAGATGGGGGAGGGGCCCCTCAGCGCCGGGTGTGCAAATCAGTGTGCAAACACCCCCCCACACACACTGGGCGTGTGAGCCAGCCCCCCCCCGCCTTGCTGCGTGTGCAAATGAGTGTGTAAAACCATCACCGGTCAGTGGACAATAGACCCCGCCCACGTGAGAGTGCAAATACGTGTGCAACCCCCCCCTCGACACGTGTGCAAAATACCCACCCCCCACTTCACGGGTGTGAAAGTCTCCATGATCTCAGCCGGGTCTGGGCAGCGCCGGCCCCACGGGGCCCCGATCTCGGCTGGGTCTGGGCAGCGCCCGGCCCCACGGGGCCCCGATCTCGGCTGGGTCTGGGCAGCGCCGGCCCCACGGGGCCCCGATCTCAGCTGGGTCTGGGCAGCGCCGGCCCCACGGGGCCCCGATCTCGGCTGGGTCTGGGCAGCGCCCGGCCCCACGGGGCCCCGATCTCGGCTGGGTCTGGGCAGCGCCGGCCCCACGGGGCCCCGATCTCAGCTGGGTCTGGGCAGCTCCAGGCCCCACAGGGCCCCGATCTCGGCTGGGGTCTGGGCGGCGCCCGGCCCCACGGGGCCCCGATCTCAGCCGGGTCTGGGCAGCGCCCGGCCCCACGGGGCCCCGATCTCAGCCGGGTCTGGGCAGCTCCAGGCCCCACGGGGCCCCGATCTCAGCTGGGTCTGGGCAGCGCCCGGCCCCACGGGGCCCCGATCTCGGCTGGGTCTGGGCGGCGCCCGGCCCCACGGGGCCCGGATCTCAGCCGGGTCTGGGCAGCGCCCGGCCCCACGGGGCCCCGATCTCGGCTGGGGTCTGGGCGGCGCCTGGCCCCACGGGGCCCCGATCTCGGCTGGGGTCTGGGCGGCGCCCGGCCCCACGGGGCCCCGATCTCGGCTGGGTCTGGGCGGCGCCGGCCCCACGGGGCCCCGATCTCGGCTGGGTCTGGGCAGCGCCCGGCCCCACGGGGCCCCGATCTCGGCTGGGGTCTGGGCGGCGCCTGGCCCCACGGGGCCCCGATCTCGGCTGGGGTCTGGGCGGCGCCCGGCCCCACGGGGCCCCGATCTCGGCTGGGTCTGGGCGGCGCCGGCCCCACGGGGCCCCGATCTCGGCTGGGTCTGGGCGGCGCCCGGCCCCACGGGGCCCGGATCTCAGCCGGGTCTGGGCAGCGCCTGGCCCCACGGGGCCCCGATCTCGGCTGGGGTCTGGGCGGCGCCCGGCCCCACGGGGCCCCGATCTCGGCTGGGGTCTGGGCGGCGCCCGGCCCCACGGGGCCCCGATCTCGGCTGGGTCTGGGCGGCGCCGGCCCCACGGGGCCCCGATCTCGGCTGGGTCTGGGCAGCGCCCGGCCCCACGGGGCCCCGATCTCAGCCGGGTCTGGGCAGCTCCAGGCCCCACGGGGCCCCGATCTCGGCTGGGTCTGGGCACCGCCTGGCCCCACGGGGCCCCGATCTCAGCTGGGTCTGGGCAGCGCCCGGCCCCACGGGGCCCCGATCTCAGCCGGGTCTGGGCAGCTCCAGGCCCCACGGGGCCCCGATCTCGGCTGGGTCTGGGCACCGCCTGGCCCCACGGGGCCCCGATCTCGGCTGGGTCTGGGCAGCGCCCGGCCCCACGGGGCCCCGATCTCGGCTGGGGTCTGGGCGGCGCCTGGCCCCACGGGGCCCCGATCTCGGCTGGGGTCTGGGCGGCGCCCGGCCCCACGGGGCCCCGATCTCGGCTGGGTCTGGGCGGCGCCGGCCCCACGGGGCCCCGATCTCGGCTGGGTCTGGGCAGCGCCCGGCCCCACGGGGCCCCGATCTCGGCTGGGGTCTGGGCGGCGCCTGGCCCCACGGGGCCCCGATCTCGGCTGGGGTCTGGGCGGCGCCCGGCCCCACGGGGCCCCGATCTCGGCTGGGTCTGGGCGGCGCCGGCCCCACGGGGCCCCGATCTCGGCTGGGTCTGGGCAGCGCCCGGCCCCACGGGGCCCCGATCTCAGCCGGGTCTGGGCAGCTCCAGGCCCCACGGGGCCCCGATCTCGGCTGGGTCTGGGCACCGCCTGGCCCCACGGGGCCCCGATCTCAGCTGGGTCTGGGCAGCGCCTGGCCCCACGGGGCCCCGATCTCGGCTGGGGTCTGGGCGGCGCCTGGCCCCACGGGGCCCCGATCTCGGCTGGGGTCTGGGCGGCGCCCGGCCCCACGGGGCCCCGATCTCGGCTGGGTCTGGGCGGCGCCGGCCCCACGGGGCCCCGATCTCGGCTGGGTCTGGGCAGCGCCCGGGCCCCACGGGGCCCCGATCTCAGCCGGGTCTGGGCAGCTCCAGGCCCCACGGGGCCCCGATCTCGGCTGGGTCTGGGCACCGCCTGGCCCCACGGGGCCCCGATCTCAGCTGGGTCTGGGCAGCGCCCGGCCCCACGGGGCCCCGATCTCAGCCGGGTCTGGGCAGCTCCAGGCCCCACGGGGCCCCGATCTCGGCTGGGTCTGGGCACCGCCTGGCCCCACGGGGCCCCGATCTCGGCTGGGTCTGGGCAGCGCCCGGCCCCACGGGGCCCCGATCTCGGCTGGGGTCTGGGCGGCGCCTGGCCCCACGGGGCCCCCGATCTCGGCTGGGGTCTGGGCGGCGCCCGGCCCCACGGGGCCCCGATCTCGGCTGGGTCTGGGCGGCGCCGGCCCCACGGGGCCCCGATCTCGGCTGGGTCTGGGCAGCGCCCGGCCCCACGGGGCCCCGATCTCGGCTGGGGTCTGGGCGGCGCCTGGCCCCACGGGGCCCCGATCTCGGCTGGGGTCTGGGCGGCGCCCGGCCCCACGGGGCCCCGATCTCGGCTGGGTCTGGGCGGCGCCGGCCCCACGGGGCCCCGATCTCGGCTGGGTCTGGGCGGCGCCCGGCCCCACGGGGCCCGGATCTCAGCCGGGTCTGGGCGGCGCCTGGCCCCACGGGGCCCCGATCTCGGCTGGGGTCTGGGCGGCGCCCGGCCCCACGGGGCCCCGATCTCGGCTGGGGTCTGGGCGGCGCCCGGCCCCACGGGGCCCCGATCTCGGCTGGGTCTGGGCGGCGCCGGCCCCACGGGGCCCCGATCTCGGCTGGGTCTGGGCAGCGCCCGGCCCCACGGGGCCCCGATCTCAGCCGGGTCTGGGCAGCTCCAGGCCCCACGGGGCCCCGATCTCGGCTGGGTCTGGGCACCGCCTGGCCCCACGGGGCCCCGATCTCAGCTGGGTCTGGGCAGCGCCCGGCCCCACGGGGCCCCGATCTCAGCCGGGTCTGGGCAGCGCCGGCCCCACGGGGCCCCGATCTCAGCTGGGTCTGGGCAGCGCCCGGCCCCACGGGGCCCCGATCTCGGCTGGGTCTGGGCACCGCCTGGCCCCACGGGGCCCCGATCTCAGCTGGGTCTGGGCAGCTCCAGGCCCCACGGGGCCCCGATCTCGGCTGGGTCTGGGCACCGCCTGGCCCCACGGGGCCCCGATCTCAGCCGGGTCTGAGCAGCGCCCGGCCCCACGGGGCCCCGATCTCAGCCGGGTCTGGGCAGCGCCCGGCCCCACGGGGCCCCGATCTCAGCCGGGTCTGGGCAGCTCCAGGCCCCACGGGGCCCCGATCTCGGCTGGGTCTGGGCAGCGCCCGGCCCCACGGGGCCCCGATCTCAGCCGGGTCTGGGCAGCGCCCGGCCCCACGGGGCCCCGATCTCAGCTGGGTCTGGGCAGCGCCGGCCCCACGGGGCCCCGATCTCGGCTGGGTCTGGGCAGCGCCGGCCCCACGGGGCCCCGATCTCGGCTGGGGTCTGGGCAGCGCCTGGCCCCACGGGGCCCCGATCTCAGCCGGGTCTGGGCAGCGCCGGCCCCACGGGGCCCCGATCTCGGCTGGGTCTGGGCAGCGCCCGGCCCCACGGGGCCCCGATCTCAGCCGGGTCTGGGCAGCGCCCGGCCCCACGGGGCCCCGATCTCAGCTGGGTCTGGGCAGCGCCGGCCCCACGGGGCCCCGATCTCAGCTGGGTCTGGGCAGCGCCGGCCCCACGGGGCCCCGATCTCGGCTGGGGTCTGGGCGGCGCCCGGCCCCACGGGGCCCCGATCTCAGCTGGGTCTGGGCAGCGCCGGCCCCACGGGGCCCCGATCTCGGCTGGGTCTGGGCAGCGCCGGCCCCACGGGGCCCCGATCTCGGCTGGGGTCTGGGCGGCGCCCGGCCCCACGGGGCCCCGATCTCAGCCGGGTCTGGGCAGCGCCCGGCCCCACGGGGCCCCGATCTCAGCCGGGTCTGGGCAGCGCCCGGCCCCACGGGGCCCCGATCTCGGCTGGGTCTGGGCAGCGCCGGCCCCACGGGGCCCCGATCTCGGCTGGGGTCTGGGCGGCGCCCGGCCCCACGGGGCCCCGATCTCAGCCGGGTCTGGGCAGCGCCCGGCCCCACGGGGCCCCGATCTCAGCCGGGTCTGGGCAGCGCCCGGCCCCACGGGGCCCCGATCTCAGCCGGGTCTGGGCAGCGCCCGGCCCCACGGGGCCCCGATCTCAGCCGGGTCTGGGCAGCGCCCGGCCCCACGGGGCCCCGATCTCGGCTGGGTCTGGGCAGCGCCCGGCCCCACGGGGCCCCGATCTCAGCCGGGTCTGGGCGGCGCCCGGCCCCACGGGGCCCCGATCTCAGCCGGGTCTGGGCAGCGCCCGGCCCCACGGGGCCCCGATCTCAGCCGGGTCTGGGCAGCGCCCGGCCCCACGGGGCCCCGATCTCGGCTGGGTCTGGGCAGCGCCCGGCCCCACGGGGCCCCGATCTCGGCTGGGTCTGGGCAGCGCCCGGCCCCACGGGGCCCCGATCTCAGCCGGGTCTGGGCAGCGCCCGGCCCCACGGGGCCCCGATCTCAGCTGGGTCTGGGCAGCGCCGGCCCCACGGGGCCCCGATCTCGGCTGGGTCTGGGCAGCGCCGGCCCCACGGGGCCCCGATCTCGGCTGGGGTCTGGGCAGCGCCTGGCCCCACGGGGCCCCGATCTCAGCCGGGTCTGGGCAGCGCCGGCCCCACGGGGCCCCGATCTCGGCTGGGTCTGGGCAGCGCCCGGCCCCACGGGGCCCCGATCTCAGCCGGGTCTGGGCAGCGCCCGGCCCCACGGGGCCCCGATCTCAGCTGGGTCTGGGCAGCGCCGGCCCCACGGGGCCCCGATCTCAGCTGGGTCTGGGCAGCGCCGGCCCCACGGGGCCCCGATCTCGGCTGGGGTCTGGGCGGCGCCCGGCCCCACGGGGCCCCGATCTCAGCTGGGTCTGGGCAGCGCCGGCCCCACGGGGCCCCGATCTCGGCTGGGTCTGGGCAGCGCCGGCCCCACGGGGCCCCGATCTCGGCTGGGGTCTGGGCGGCGCCCGGCCCCACGGGGCCCCGATCTCAGCCGGGTCTGGGCAGCGCCCGGCCCCACGGGGCCCCGATCTCAGCCGGGTCTGGGCAGCGCCCGGCCCCACGGGGCCCCGATCTCGGCTGGGTCTGGGCAGCGCCGGCCCCACGGGGCCCCGATCTCGGCTGGGGTCTGGGCGGCGCCCGGCCCCACGGGGCCCCGATCTCAGCCGGGTCTGGGCAGCGCCCGGCCCCACGGGGCCCCGATCTCAGCCGGGTCTGGGCAGCGCCCGGCCCCACGGGGCCCCGATCTCAGCCGGGTCTGGGCAGCGCCCGGCCCCACGGGGCCCCGATCTCAGCCGGGTCTGGGCAGCGCCCGGCCCCACGGGGCCCCGATCTCAGCCGGGTCTGGGCAGCGCCCGGCCCCACGGGGCCCCGATCTCAGCCGGGTCTGGGCAGCGCCCGGCCCCACGGGGCCCCGATCTCAGCCGGGTCTGGGCAGCGCCCGGCCCCACGGGGCCCCGATCTCAGCCGGGTCTGGGCAGCGCCCGGCCCCACGGGGCCCCGATCTCGGCTGGGTCTGGGCGGCGCCCGGCCCCACGGGGCCCGGATCTCAGCCGGGTCTGGGCGGCGCCCGGCCCCACGGGGCCCCGATCTCGGCTGGGGTCTGGGCGGCGCCCGGCCCCACGGGGCCCCGATCTCGGCTGGGGTCTGGGCGGCGCCCGGCCCCACGGGGCCCCGATCTCGGCTGGGTCTGGGCGGCGCCGGCCCCACGGGGCCCCGATCTCGGCTGGGTCTGGGCGGCGCCCGGCCCCACGGGGCCCCGATCTCGGCTGGGGTCTGGGCGGCGCCCGGCCCCACGGGGCCCCGATCTCGGCTGGGGTCTGGGCGGCGCCCGGCCCCACGGGGCCCCGATCTCGGCTGGGTCTGGGCGGCGCCGGCCCCACGGGGCCCCGATCTCGGCTGGGTCTGGGCGGCGCCCGGCCCCACGGGGCCCGGATCTCAGCCGGGTCTGGGCAGCGCCTGGCCCCACGGGGCCCCGATCTCGGCTGGGGTCTGGGCGGCGCCCGGCCCCACGGGGCCCCGATCTCGGCTGGGGTCTGGGCGGCGCCCGGCCCCACGGGGCCCCGATCTCGGCTGGGGTCTGGGCGGCGCCCGGCCCCACGGGGCCCCGATCTCAGCCGGGTCTGGGCAGCGCCCGGCCCCACGGGGCCCCGATCTCGGCTGGGTCTGGGTGGTGCCAGGCCCCACGGGGCCCCGATCTCAGCTGGGTCTGGGCAGCGCCCGGCCCCACGGGGCCCCGATCTCGGCTGGGGTCTGGGCAGCGCCCGGCCCCACGGGGCCCCGATCTCAGCCGGGTCTGGGCAGCTCCAGGCCCCACGGGGCCCCGATCTCAGCTGGGGTCTGGGCAGCTCCAGGCCCCACGGGGCCCCGATCTCAGCTGGGTCTGGGCAGCGCCCGGCCCCACGGGGCCCCGATCTCGGCTGGGGTCTGGGCAGCTCCAGGCCCCACGGGGCCCCGATCTCGGCTGGGGTCTGGGCGGCGCCCGGCCCCACGGGGCCCCGATCTCAGCCGGGTCTGGGCAGCGCCCGGCCCCACGGGGCCCCGATCTCGGCTGGGTCTGGGTGGTGCCAGGTCCACGGGGCCCCGATCTCGGCTGGGGTCTGGGTGGCGCCCGGCCCCACGGGGCCCCGATCTCAGCTGGGTCTGGGCAGCTCCAGGCCCCACAGGGCCCCGATCTCGGCTGGGGTCTGGGCGGCGCCCGGCCCCACGGGGCCCCGATCTCAGCTGGGTCTGGGCAGCGCCCGGCCCCACGGGGCCCCGATCTCAGCTGGGTCTGGGCGGCGCCCGGCCCCACGGGGCCCCGATCTCAGCTGGGTCTGGGCAGCGCCCGGCCCCACGGGGCCCCGATCTCGGCTGGGGTCTGGGCAGCGCCCGGCCCCACGGGGCCCCGATCTCAGCCGGGTCTGGGCAGCTCCAGGCCCCACGGGGCCCCGATCTCGGCTGGGGTCTGGGCAGCTCCAGGCCCCACGGGGCCCCGATCTCGGCTGGGGTCTGGGCGGCGCCCGGCCCCACGGGGCCCCGATCTCAGCCGGGTCTGGGCAGCGCCCGGCCCCACGGGGCCCCGATCTCGGCTGGGTCTGGGTGGTGCCAGGTCCACGGGGCCCCGATCTCGGCTGGGGTCTGGGTGGCGCCCGGCCCCACGGGGCCCCGATCTCAGCTGGGTCTGGGCAGCTCCAGGCCCCACAGGGCCCCGATCTCGGCTGGGGTCTGGGCGGCGCCCGGCCCCACGGGGCCCCGATCTCAGCCGGGTCTGGGCAGCGCCCGGCCCCACAGGGCCCCGATCTCGGCTGGGGTCTGGGCAGCGCCGGCCCCACGGGGCCCTGATCTCAGCTGGGTCTGGGTGGTGCCAGGTCCATGGGGCCCCGATCTCGGCTGGGTCTGGGCAGCTCCAGGCCCCACGGGGCCCCGATCTCGGCTGGGGTCTGGGCAGCTCCAGGCCCCACGGGGCCCCGATCTCGGCTGGGGTCTGGGCAGCTCCAGGCCCCACGGGGCCCCGATCTCGGCTGGGGTCTGGGCGGCGTCCGGCCCCACGGGGCCCCGATCTCAGCCGGGTCTGGGCAGCGCCCGGCCCCACGGGGCCCCGATCTCAGCCGGGTCTGGGCAGCGCCCGGCCCCACGGGGCCCCGATCTCGGCTGGGGTCTGGGCAGCGCCGGCCCCACGGGGCCCCGATCTCAGCTGGGTCTGGGTGGTGCCAGGTCCATGGGGCCCCGATCTCGGCTGGGTCTGGGCAGCTCCAGGCCCCACGGGGCCCCGATCTCGGCTGGGGTCTGGGCAGCTCCAGGCCCCACGGGGCCCCGATCTCGGCTGGGGTCTGGGCGGCGCCCGGCCCCACAGGGCCCCGATTCCTGAATGAAGTTCTTAGCTGGGCCCCTGATGTTAAATATTTCACCGTCTCTCCGTCCTTCCATCTGTCCGTCCTGCTCTCCGCCCGCGCGGGTCCCACAGCGACGGGGTGTGTGTGTGTGTGTGTGTGTGTGTTATGGTGCGTGGCTCACTAGCCTTTATGTGAGTGACTCATGCCCATGCAGCGTGTCCCCCCATCCCTGTGGGGCAGCCCCGCTCGGCTGCAGAGAGCTCAGCTCCGGGCCACGGCTTGAACCAACTCAGGCCTGTGCCCCCCCAAGCCTGCGGCCCCCTCTGTCCCTCGGCTGCCCCCCGCCTGCCTCGCCCCTGCCAGCCCCCCACTCCCCGGCGGTGCCGCATCCGCTGCTTATTGCAGTTTTGAGTCGGCATGAAATTGTCCTTCGTGATTCATCCTCCTAAAGCCATAAACAGGGATTAGCTCCGGTGTGACGTGTGCACAGAGACACACACACACACACGGAGACACACACAGACACGGAGACACACACACACAGACACACACAGATACATGGAGAAAGAGACATGGAGACAGGAGACACACAGACACACACACACAGACACATGCAGATACACACACGCAGACATAGACATGGAGAAACACACACAGACACAGATACAGACACACAGACACACACACAGATATGGACACACACACACACACACACAGAGACACATAGACACACACACAGACAGAGACAGAGACACAGAAACACAGACACACACACACACGCACACATGGAGACACACACAAACACAGAGAAATGGAGAGAGAGACACAGAGACACACACAGACAGACATGGAGACAGACAGACAGACACACAGAGACACACACAGATATGGACACACACGCACACAGAGACACAGAGACACACACAGAGACACATAGACACAGACTTGGAGACACAGACAGACACACACAGAGACAGAGAAAGAGACACAGAAACACGGACACACACACACACACACACACACACACACAGAGAAATGGAGAGAGAGAGAGAGAGACACAGAGACACACACACAGACATGGAGACAGACAGACACACAGAGACACACACAGATATGGAGACACGATGTGACGAACTAGGACTGTTGTTAAGGTTTCCCTGAGTACTGTGTGGGTGCCTCAGTTTCCCCTATGCAGTGCTTGAGTATCTAGGTGGTGGGACGACGGTGCATGATTGTTACAAAGCCCTAGAAGGCAGGGGTGGGCAGAGGCCTGGACACAGAGAATGGCCCTGTCTCCTGGCAACAGATGGCCCGGCCCCTCCCCTGCAAAGGTGAGAGCTGAAGGTGTTGGAACAAAAGGATCAGGTGACCTCCAGGCCCGGGAAGGAGACAAAGGGGGAGGAGGGGCTGGAGAGTCTCAGTTTGGAGCTGGCTGGAGAGGAGGGGAGAGAGGCAGACAGGGTCTGGCCTCCCTGCCCCGTTTGGAGCTGTGGGGTGAAATGCAGGGAGCCCCGAGCTGGGGTCTAAGCTCCCTGCCCCCCGGAAGGACCCGACTGAGGGGTCCTGGATGTACTGACAAGCTCTGGTTGGACTGTGTTCCTGGCATCTCTAATAAACCTTCTGTTCTACTGGCTGGCTGAGACTCCCAGTGAATCCGGGGAAGAGGGGTGCAGGGCCGGACTCCCCCACACTCCGTGACACACACACACACACACACACACACACACACATAGACACAGACATGGAGACACAGACAGACAGACACACACAGACACACAGACATGGAGACACAAACATGGAGAGACACACACACACACACACACAGAGATATGGAGACAGACACACACACACACATACACAGACACAGAGATGCGGAGACAGACAGACACAGACATGGAGACACACACAGACACACACACACAGATATGGAAACAGACAGACAGACACACACACAGATACACACAGACATGGAGACACAAACATGGAGAGACACACACAGACACACACACACAGACACAGACACAGAGATGCGGAGACAGACAGACAGACAGACAGAGACATGGAGACACACAGAGACACACACACAGATATGGAGACAGCCAGACAGACAGACAGACACACACACACAGATACACACAGACCTGGAGACACAAACATGGAGACACACACACAGACACACACACACAGCTATGGAGACAGACACACACACACACACACAGACACAGAGATGCGGAGACAGACAGACAGACAGACACACACCCGGATACACACAGACATGGAGACACAAACATGGAGAGACACACACACACAGCTATGGAGACAGACACACACACACATACACAGACACAGAGATGTGGAGACAGACAGACAGACACAGACATGGAGACACACACACACACACACACAGATATGGAGACAGACAGACACACACATACACAGACACAGAGATGCGGAGACACACACACACACACAGACATGGAGACACACACAGACACACACACACAGATATGGAGACAGACACACACACACATACACAGACACAGAGATGCGGAGACACACACACACACACACACACACAGAGACATGGAGACACACACAGACACACACACACAGATATGGAGACAGACACACACACACATACACAGACACAGAGATGCGGAGACACACACACACACACACACAGACATGGAGACACACACAGACACACACACACAGATATGGAGACAGACACACACACACATACACAGACACAGAGATGCGGAGACACACACACACACACACACACACACACACAGACATGGAGACACAGAAGACGGGCGGATGGATCTTGCCAGACTTCGAGAACTGTTCTGTGTCTATCCCCCGCTCGCCCCCCCCCCCGTATCCAGCTGTCTCCTGGGTGTGAACGTGCCCCACCCCCTGCCCCACCCCTGCCATCAGGTGCTGCTGGCCGCGTTGCTGTGCCGGCGCGGGGTGGGGGGCGGGGGGCGCAGGCCTGACCCCCTCCACAGGCCGGGTAAAGTCCTGGCACTCGCTCCGGCACTGGGGGGGCGGCTCCGTGTGGGTGAGAGTCCTGGGCTCCCCCCTCAAGAGCCATTGGGGTGCTACAGGGAGGGGGAGGCTAGTCCAGCGGGGGGGCCCACCACCATCCCCTGGCTTTGCGGGAGGGCGTGGGGCAGAGGGAGGAGACCCCCACAGCTCCCTCGGATTCCCCCAGCTTGTCAACACCATGGGAGTCAAGACCCCTGGGTTCTCTTCCTGGTTCTAGAGCTCAGAGCTCCTGGGTTCTCTTCCTGGTTCTAGAGCTGAGAGCTCCTGGGTTCTCTTCCTGGTTCTAGAGCTCAGAGCTCCTGGGTTCTCTTCCTGGTTCTAGAGCTGAGAGCTCCTGGGTTCTCCTCCTGGTTCTAGTGCTCAGGACTCCTGGGTTCTCCTCCTGGTTCTAGTGCTCAGGACTCCTGGGTTCTCTTCCTGGTTCTAGTGCTCAGGACTCCTGGGTTCTCTTCCTGGTTCTAGAGCTCAGAGCTCCTGGGTTCTCTTCCTGGTTCTAGTGCTCAGGACTCCTGGGTTCTCTTCCTGGTTCTAGAGCTCAGAGCTCCTGGGTTCTCCTCCTGGTTCTAGTGCTCAGAGCTCCTGGGTTCTCTTCCTGATTCTAGAGCTCAGAGCTCCTGGGTTCTCTTCCTGGTTCTAGAGCTGAGAGCTCCTGGGTTCTCTTCCTGGTTCTAGAGCTCAGAGCTCCTGGGTTCTCTTCCTGGTTCTAGAGCTGAGAGCTCCTGGGTTCTCCTCCTGGTTCTAGTGCTCAGGACTCCTGGGTTCTCCTCCTGGTTCTAGTGCTCAGGACTCCTGGGTTCTCCTCCTGGTTCTAGTGCTCAGGACTCCTGGGTTCTCTTCCTGGTTCTAGTGCTCAGGACTCCTGGGTTCTCTTCCTGGTTCTAGAGCTCAGAGCTCCTGGGTTCTCCTCCTGGTTCTAGTGCTCAGAGCTCCTGGGTTCTCTTCCTGGTTCTAGTGCTCAGGACTCCTGGGTTCTCTTCCTGGTTCTAGAGCTCAGAGCTCCTGGGTTCTCCTCCTGGTTCTAGTGCTCAGGACTCCTGGGTTCTCCTCCTGGTTCTAGGGCTCAGGACTCCTGGGTTCTCTTCCTGGTTCTAGGGCTCAGGACTCCTGGGTTCTCTTCCTGGTTCTAGAGCTCAGGACCCCTGGGTTCTCCTCCTGGTTCTAGGGCTCAGGACTCCTGGGTTCCACTCCTGGTTCTAGATCACCTGGGTTCTATTCGTGGTTCCAGGGCTCAGGGCTCCTGGGTTCTATTTGCACGGAGACAAAGTGACCTTCCCTTCCCTGGGTCTCACTTTCCCCAGCTGTGAAATGGGGAATCGTCTTTGTCTGGGTAGGAAGCGGCAGAGGCCTGATCTCGGCCGGGTCTGGGCGGCGCCCGGCCCCACGGGGCCCCGATCTCGGCCGGGTCCTTCAGAGGGAATCTCGGCGGCAGTCGGGGCAAGACGCTGCCCCGGCGCCCCTTTCTATTCGGGGAGCCGGCGAGAGGCTGGCACCCGACACCCCGGCATATGGAGACCAAGGGCAGAGGGGGAATCCGGGTGTCGGGTCCACCTCCCTTGCTCAGCACTCACCGTGAATCGCGCCCAGCTGGTGTGCCAGGGTGCCGGCAGGGGCCAGCCGGGCGCCGCGGGGCCCAGAAACATCAGGGGCCAGACATGGGACCCACCATGGAGAGTCTGAGAGAGAGAGAGAGAGAGAGAGAGAGAGAGAGAGAGAGTACGGGGCTAGCTGATAGAGGGGTGTCTGGGGATGGATAGATAGATAGAGGGGTGTCTGGGGATGGATGGATAGATAGAGGGGTGTCTGGAGATGGATGGATAGATGGGGGTGTCTGGGGATGGATGGATAGATAGATAGAGGGGTGGATGGGGATAGATAGATAGATAGATAGATGGGGGTATCTGGGGATGGATGGATAGATAGATACTGGGGGTATCTGGGGATGGATAGATAGATAGAGAGGTATCTGGGGATGGATAGATAGAGGGGTGTCTGGGGATGGATGGATAGATGGGGGTGTCTAGGGATGGATGGATAGATAGAGGGGTGTCTGGGGATGGATAGGTAGATGGGGGTGTCTGGGGAAGGATGGATAGATAGAGGGGTATCTGGGGATGGATGGATAGATGGGGGTGTCTGGGGATGGATGGATAGATAGAGGGGTGTCTGGGGATGGATAGATAGATGGGTGTCTGGGGATGGATGGATAGATGGGGGTGTCTGGGGAAGGATGGATAGATAGAGGGGGTGTCTGGGGATGGATGGATAGATAGAGGGGTATCTGGGGATGGATGGATAGATAGAGGGGGTGTCTGGGGATGGATGGATAGATGGGGGTGTCTGGGGAAGGATAGCTGGACAGACAGACGGAATTACGGCCCTGCTCTCCCAGAGGGCGGGAGGGAGCCCAGCAGCATGGGAGGAGAAGGGACGAAAGGATGTTACTGACTCTCAGCGCCCAGCGCTCCCGCCCCCCCCCCCAACCCCGGCTCCATCAGCTGCCCACGTCCTCTCTGCCAGGTCCGTCCAAGCATGAAATTAAATCCGGCCGCCCACCTGGAGCAGCCGCTGGGCCTGGCTGCAGCCCCCCCCCCCCCCGCTCCTTCTGGGGGGACGCAGCGAGAGCAGGGCCTGACCCCACCGTGATGGGCACCTGCCCATTGACGCCAGGACAGCGTCAGCTGCCTGTCCCCGGCTGGGATCCGGCCCCACTGACCCCACGGGGCAACAGCCCCACTGACCCCAGCTGGGATCCGGCCCCACTGACCCCATGGGGCAACAGCCCCACTGACCCCGCAGGGCAATGGCCCCACTGATCCCAGCTGGGATCTGGCCCCACTGACCCCACAGGGCGACGGCCCTTCGACCCCGGCCAATGGGCCTCTGAAGGGGGCACGGATAGCTCAGTGGTTTGAGCATTGGCCTGCTAAACCCAGGGTTGTGAGTTCAATCCTTGAGGGGGCCATTTAGGGATCTGGGGCAAAAATTGGGGATTGGTCCTGCTTTGAGCAGGGGGTTGGACTAGATGACCTCCTAAGGTCCCTTCTAACCCTGAGATTCTGTGATTCCACAGGGAGCGAGGTGGATTTGACCTGGGAGGTTTGCGGGGGAGGTTCCCTGGGACCTGCTGCATTGGGGAGTGAGAGACTTTACCTGGGGCTGTGACATGAGCCAGGACGGGGGTGGGGAGGTGACACTTTTGGCTGGGAGAATGGTAAAAGGCTAGGGGAGGGGCCCCGGGGGAGGGGAAGAGCCGCTGGAGGGTTTGTCTGGTGGGTTTCAGTTTGGAGCTGTGGGGTGAAATGCAGGGAGCCCCAGGCTGGGGTCTAAGCTCCCTGCCCCCCGGAAGGGCCCGGCTGAGGGGTCCTGGATGTACTGACAAGCTCTGGTTGGACTGTGTTCCTGGCATCTCTAATAAACCTTCTGCTCTACTGGCTGGCTGAGACTCCCAGTGAATCCGGGGAAGAGGGGTGCAGGGCCGGACTCCCCCACACTGTGACAGCCCCAGCTGGGATCCAGCCCCATTGACCCCACGGATGGGCCCCAGCTGGGATCCGGGCAGCACCCGGCCCCACGGGACCCCAATCTCGGCCGGGTCTGGGCAGCGCCCGGCCCCACGGGACCCCAATCTCGGCCGGGTCTGGGCAGCGCCCGGCCCCACGGGGCCCCGGTCTCGGCCGGGTCTGGGCAGCGCCCGGCCCCACGGGGCCCCGGTCTCGGCCGGGTCTGGGGTGTCCCTGGCCAGCAGGCAGGGGGTACAGGGAAGGGGGGGGCCCTTGGCTCTGGAAGTTGGATTTTCTCCTGTGCGGGGTTTGGGTGGGTTCCCGCGCTTGGCAGGTGCCGCTGGGAGATCCCCGGCCAAGGCCTGGCACATGGCGGGTGGGGGGGGGGCGGGGCGGGGAAGGTGGGGGGGGAGGGGCAGGCAGGGGTGGGGGCCTCGGAGCGGGGGGGGAGGGGACTGGATGCGGAGAGGGGGGCGGACATGGGGGAGGGAAGGAAAAAAATCAACAGGAGAGAAAGAAACGATTAAAATTCTCCCGTCTCTGCTTTCAAGCCCCACTCACCACTTGCTGCCCCCCCCTTCCTCAGCGCCCCCCCCCCCCCCCGCAGCAGCACCCACGGGCTGCGGAGGAATTTTTGTCGTTAGAGCCATTTATTCCCCCCCCCCCCAGTGGGAGAATGTGCTCGGGGGGGGGGGGTGAGTCCAGCACCAAGGACATGGCGGGGGGGCCCACTGGACCCACGTGCGACACCGCTGTCGTCAGCCCCCCCCCCCCCCCCCCCCCGTGGGATCCTTCTACTGCAGGGTGAATCATCCAGGGACCTGGTTGCGCCGGGGGGGGGGGGCGGGGAGAGCTGGGGAGGGGGGAGGGGATGCTTACCTCCTGGATTAGCTGCCTCTGCAGGGCCCCCCCAATCGCTGCCCCCCAGCATCAGCTGCCCATGCAGGCCCCCCCCAACCCCTGCCCCCCCCCCCCCCGGATTAGCTCACTATGCAGGGCCCCCTCCCAGGAGCTCTGAGCCTCTGTTCACGTCTCTTTGCCTTTTAATAGCAATAAACCTGGGGGGGGGGTGAGAATCTCAATAGGAGAGCGGGGGGGGGGGGGGCGCTGCTGCAATTACTGACTCATCCTGCCTGCCCCCCTCCCCGCCGGAAAATGTCATTAGAAAGAGCCCTTCCCCCTCCCCCGGGATGTGTGTGTGTGTGTGTGTGGGGGGGGTTATAGCCACAGAACGGGGAGATCTCACCTCATGATGGATGGCATGAGAGGGGGGCGGTGGTGGATGGGGATAGATAGATAGATAGATAGATAGATAGAGGGGGTGGGGATAGATAGATAGATAGATAGATAGATAGAGGGGGAGGATGGGGATAGATAGATAGATAGATAGATAGAGGGGGAGGATGGGGATAGATAGATAGATAGAGGGGGAGGATGGGGATAGATAGATAGATAGATAGATAGATAGAGGGGGTGGATGGGGATAGATAGAGGGGGAGGATGGGGATAGATAGATAGATAGATAGAGGGGGAGGATGGGGATAGATAGATAGATAGATAGATAGATAGATAGATAGATAGATAGATAGAGGGGGTGGATGGGGATAGATAGATAGATAGATAGATAGATAGATAGATAGATAGATAGAGGGGTGGATGGGGATAGATAGATAGATAGAGGGGTGGTTGGGGATAGATAGATAGATAGATAGATAGATAGATAGATAGATAGAGGGGGTGGATGGGGATAGATAGATAGATAGATAGATAGATAGATAGATAGATAGATAGAGGGGGTGGATGGGGATAGATAGATAGATAGAGGGGGTGGATGGGAAGGGGATAGACAGACAGGGGTGTGTGTGGGGACTGATGGGGGGGCAGGGAACAGACCACAACCACACACACAGAGTGCGATACCCATCACACACACACACTGATACACACGGTCTTCTGGCTGGGGCCTCTCACCCCCCCCCCCCGACACACACTGGCGGACAAAGGCAGCCGCACAACGCCACAGGCCCAACGACAAAGACACACCCGCTCCCCTCTCACACAAACACGCAGGGAGACAGTTGCAGTGTCCCCCTGCCCTCCAGCCAGCCAGACCCAATACAGGGACACACACCCAATTACACACACACACACACACACTCAGACATGAGCAGCCACGCAACCCCACCGAGCACACAGCTACACACCCCAGCACACACACAACCCCACGGAGCACACACACACACACACACACACACAGAGTCTCACTCAGCGCACACACACTACAATCATACACACAATTACACTCAGCACCTCCCACAATCCCACCCAGCACACACTCCCAGCAGACACACTCACACCCCAACCCAGCACACACACGATCCCACCCAGCACAAACACATTCCTACACACACACAATCCCAGCCAGCACACATTCCTACACACACAACACACACACAATATCCCAGCCAGCACAAACACATTCCTACACACACAACACACACACACAATCCCACCCAGCACAAACACACAATCACAAACACACACAAAATCACACCCAGCACGTACACACACACACACACACACACACACTGCAGCAGCTGCGCCGCACCCATGGCACAAACCAGCCCTAGAATTCCGGGGGGGGTCCCGCTCACCAGCCCCCCCCCCCCCCCCGCTCTTCCCTGGGGTTGGGGAGATACATTATCTCCATGGCTCATTGCTCCCTCCCCCCCATTCAGCTTTTCATTCATTGCTCCCCCATTGAGCCCCTCCCCGCTTCCTTTCATTCATTCATTCATTCCGAGGCAGACCGGCGCCCCCCAGCACCTCCGCGCATGCGCGAGGCTCCCCTCCTCCCCCTCCCTCCAATCCCGGTCGGATTTATGAATGGGCCATTGACGTCAATGGAGCCCCCTCCCTCCCCACGTGGGCTCGCGCCAGTCTATAAAGGCGGCGCGCGGCGCCTGTCCAGGGTGCTGAAGGCAGATCGCGCCCAGCTCTGGGGAGGGGGACGGACACAGCCCCGCCGCACGGCCGGTAAACAGCCCCCCCCCCCGCCCCCTGCCGCCCGGGCGTGGGGCGGGGTGTCAGTGGGGATCCCCCTCCCTTTGCTGCATGTGTCGGGTGGGTCCCCGGGAAGGGAAGGGGGACCCCGCTGGGGGAATTGGGGGGGTCCCTGATACAGGGTGCTGGGAAGGGGGACCCCGCTGAGAGAATTGGGGGTCCCTGATATAGGGTGCTGGGAAGGAGGACCCCGCTGCGGGAATTGGGGGGTCCCTGATAAAGGGGAGCTGGGAAGGGGGACCCCGCTGGGGGTATTGGGGGGTCCCTGATACAGGGTGCTGGGAAGGGGGTTCCCGCTCGGGGGGGTCCCTGATACAGGGTGCTGGGAAGGGGGTCCCCGCTGGGGGAATTGGGGGGTCCCTGATACAAGGCGCTGGGAAGGGGGACCCCGCCGGGAAGATGCGGTTGGAGGGAGCCAAGGTGGGGATTCCCTCATGCCGGGAAGCGGCTCTCGCCGCAGACCCGCATGCGGGGGCGGGTAGGGCGGGGGGAAGGGAAGCGGGCAGGAGGCAGGGCGGAGGGGGGGGGGTGTTCCCCTTCCCCGTGGGAAGAGAGGCGGGGGCAGCACTCCCCCTCAAGTCTTCCGCCACCCCCGACATCCCCTTTCCCCTGCACCCCTCCTCTGCACCCCCAAACCCTTCCCCCTCTGCACCCCCAAACCCCTCCCCATCTCCCCTCTGCACCCCCAAACCCCTCCCCATCTCCCCTCTGCATCCCCAAAACCTTCCCCCTCTGCACCCCCAAACCCCTCCCCATCTCCCCTCTGCACCCCAACCCCCTCGCCACTGCATCCTCGCCCCTAGCCCCCCTCCACAGCCCCCCCACGCCCCTCCCCACCTCCCGTCTGCAGCCCCCACCCCTAGCCCCCCTTCCCTATTTCCCCTCCTCAGACCCCCCCCCGTCCTTCCCCATCCCTGCTAGGGCGGGGCGAGCCGCAGGTTGCATTACACGGGGCGGGGCGGGGGCAGCAGGGACGGGAAATCCTGCAGGCTGAGTGGAGGGATGGGGGTGAAAAGATAGGCGTGTAATTGTGTGAGCGCGTGAGCTACCGTGTGTGTGCGCGTGCCCCCCCCCGTGAGAAGCGCTGGGCGTGTAATTGTGTGAGAGCGTGGGGGTAGTGCGTGTGTGTGCGCGTGCCCCCCCCGTGAGAGGCGCTGGGTGTGTAATTGTGTGAGCGCGTGGGCTACCGTGTGTGTGCGTGTGCCCCCCCATGAGAGGCGCTGGGTGTGTAATTGTGAACGCGTGGGCTAATGCGTGTGTGTGCGCGTGCCCCCCCGTGAGAGGCGCTGGGCGTGTAATTGTGTGAGCGCGTGGGCTATCGCGTGTGTGTGCATATGCCCCCCCCCCGTGAGAGGTGCTGGGTGTGTAATTGTGAACGTGTGGGCTATCGCCTGTGTGTGCATGTGCCACCCTCGTGAGAGGCGCTGGGCGTGTAACTGTGAGAGCGTGGGCTGGTGCACGTGTGCGCGCGTGCCCCCCCAGTGAGAAGCGCTGGGCGTGTAATTGTGAACGTGTGGGCTAGTGCACGTGTGCGTGCATGCCCCCCCGTGAGGTGCTGGGCATGTAATTGTGAATGTGTGGGCTAGTGCGTGTGTGTGCGCGTGCCCCCCCATGAGAGGTGCTGGGCGTGTAACTGTGTGAGCGTGGGCTAGTGCGTGTGTGCGCCCATGCCCTCCCGTGAGAGCGTGGGCTAGTGCACGTGTGCGCGCGTGCCCCACCAGTGAGAGGCGCTGGCCGTGTAATTGTGAACGTGTGGGCTAGTGCATGTGTGTACGTGCCCCCCCCCGTGAGAGGCGCTGGGCGTATAATTGTGAACGTGTGGGCTAGTGCGTGTGTGCACGCACATGCCCCCCCTCCCAGTGACGGCTTTGGGCGTGCAGCGGCCAGGGCACCGTGCGTGTCCACGGACGTGTCCTAGCGCTTGTGCACACAAAGCTCGGCGAGCGTGGGTCGGGCACGAGGGGGCGGGGCTGGAGGCGGGGCTCTGGGGAGGTGGGGAAGCGCGTCTCCCCTGCCAACGAACCGGGGGGCTGGACATGGCCCCTCGGGAAACGGCCACGCCCGTTTCTCAGCAGGGACGGCAGAGCCAGCGGCCGGGCTGGGCGATCGCTGGGGGGAACCCCTGGGGCTCTGCCTTTGCGGTGCCGGGTCCCCCCCCACCGCTGGGTTGGGGAGGGGGGGCGCGGCTCTGAGCCAGCGGGGGACTGACCCTGCCTGCACCCCACCCCCTCTGTCTCCCCTGCAGAAGCACCATGCTGGGTTTCCACGCCCCGCTCAGGGGAGCCGCCCTGCTCCTCTCCATCAGCCTCCTGACCCAGGGCCGCCTGCACGCCGCCCCCCTGCCCCCGGGGGAGGACGCCCGCCCCGAGGCGCCCCGCCCGCCCAGCCCCGCGCCCCCGGGCAAGGAGGTCCGGGCGAGAGCCCTGCCCGCCGAGGAGGAGGACGAGGACGAGCTCTTCCCGGACGTGGACCCCGAGGCCCTGGCCGCCGTCCTGCTGCAGGCCCTGGGCAACGGGGGGCACAACTCCCCGGACAAGCGCCGGGCCCCCGACGAGGA
Organism: Macrochelys suwanniensis; assembly: GCA_033296515.1. Taxonomy (NCBI): domain Eukaryota; kingdom Metazoa; phylum Chordata; order Testudines; family Chelydridae; genus Macrochelys; species Macrochelys suwanniensis. The sequence goes on along the minus strand of CM065798.1, from coordinate 15,840,779 downwards.
GTGGGTACGGAGCCAGAGCCGCCGCCGCCGCCTGGGGGCGGGCCGGGCCCGAGGGCAGCCGCCGGCGGAGGAAGAGGAGGAGGAGGAGGAGGAAGGCAGGGACGGCGGCGCCCGGGAGCTGGAGAGCCTGCAGGCCTTTCTGCGCGAGCTGCGGCCGGCCCAGCCGGCGCGGGCCCCGGGGGAGGCCGGCCGCGGCACGGTGCTGGAGGAGCTGGAGGAGTACGAGCGGCTGCGGGCTGGCGCCAAGCGCCGGGCCCCGCCGGCCGAGCCCTGGGCCGGCGCCAGGAAGCTGAGGCAGCAGCAGCAGCTGGAGCACCAGCTCCTGCAGCGGCGCTACGAGGAGCTGGCCGAGAGCCGGCGGCAGGCCGAGGAGGCCCGCAAGGCGGCCGCCGAGGAGGAGCGGCTGGCCGACATGGCCTCCGACCTGCTGCTGCAGTACCTGCTGAAGGGGCGGGAGGACGAGGGCGAGCCGGGGGCCGACGCCCGCGAGGAGGAGGAGGAGGAGGAGGAGGAGGAGGAGGAGGGCAGGTTCCGGGGCGGCCGCGCCAAGGGCAGCCCCTTGCTCTTCGAGGATGAGGAGGGCAATGTGGCGGAGGACAAGCGCTCCGACGAGGAGGAGGAGGAGGACGACGCCATAGACCCCAACACCATCGACCAGCTGATCGAGCTCTCCACCAAGCTGCACCTGCCCGCCCAGGACGTCGTGGACATCATCCACGACGTGGAGAAGAAGAAGAAGGAGGCGGCGGCGGCGCCGCCCAAACACCCGGCCGAGGCGGCCCCCTACACCCCGGCCGCCCCCTGGCGCCGCCCCAAGCCGGACGAGCGGGACTGGAACGAGGTGCTGCCCGGGCACGGCTACCCGGCCCCCAAGAGGTACGCGGCCCAGCAGAGCGACGTCTCCAACTACATCCTGCCCAGGGCCTTCCAGCTGCCGCGGCCGCGGCCACCGCCGGCTTACCCCCGCGGCCGCCACCTGCCGGGCCCGCTGGCGCCCAGGGACGAGGCCGCCGCTGCCGGCCGGGCCCGAGAAGACGAGATGGAGAACTACATCGAGCAGGTGCTGATGGACCACGCCCCGGCGTTCCCGTGAACCCGCCCCGAACTCTCATCCCCGCCCCCCCCATCTCCCCATGGAGACGCGTGGTCATTCTGAGTGTCCCAAGCATTTCAGGTTGTGCATGAGTCAGGAGAAGAAACCCCCCCGCCGCCCCTCCCCTGCGCCCACGAGGCCCCCTGCCCGCCCCAGACTTTAGGATTCCCGGGCCCCACCGAGCCGCTGTGCTTGAAGGAACGGGGGGTTGTGGAAGATGCGGGATATCGGGGGACATGCCTCCCCCCCTCCTTTCCAGGAGACGCTTGGTGCAGGTGACAGGAGGCGCCAGCCCCGGGGAGAAGCCGATCCCGACTCTCTTCTCCGAGCCCCCGGGGACAAATTCCCCAGTGTGTCGTCAGCTCTTCTCCAAAGCCAGTGGCCCCAGCCCCTCCTAGTGCAGACATGAAGAATGTCCCCAAGCCCCAGTCAGAAGGGCAAGAGGGGGCAACTCGCTCACGATCCTAAACAGCAGCCACTGAGGGAGTGAAAAAACCCCTAGACCGGGTCCCTGAAAACAGAGCAAAGACCGAACAGACTCCAAAATTACCGTCCCACCAGGACTGTCCCTCGGCTTCAGTGCGTTTCCTTCTCTGGTCTCAGCAATTTCCCACCCTCCTCCCTTCTGTACGATTCTCAAAGACGAAGGCAGGACAGGGTTTGTTTCCACATGAACGTCTGGCCAGTCTTCGCAGGAGAAAGCCAGGGAGAGTCCTGAGGCGGCGGGAGGAGGGGGGGGGGATTTATTGACTCGGGGGAAACCCAGCCCCGCGGGCGGGTAAAATCGGCACCGCTCCGTTGACTTTAAGGAACCGGCGCCTTGGCTGCAGGGGTGCCCGTCCTAACATTTACAGGCGCTGCCAACGGGTTTCAGAGCCATCCTGTCTGCGCTCTTACAGGACCCAGGCGCCGCTCAGACACCCAGCCCATATCTGGTGGCTGAGCTAGGGTCTCCCTTCGAGAGACTCGTTGAGACGGGCATCCAAGAGGGGCTGCCGATTTAGCCCAGGTTCTCCCAGTTGTTAAAATGCCAGAACCCTTAAAAAAATCCAGAGAGCTGCACGGTAGCACGTTTACAAGCCCAGATCTATGTCACCGACTCACCGTCTCTCTTCTTCGATCCCACACCGATCCTTCCGGTTGTCCCCGAGTTAAGCTTTGCCTGGCGGCCGTCCCCCGGAGCAGGAGCGAGAGATTCCATACCGAACTGCCTTATCAAGCTACCTTTCCACCGGGTTGTTTCTTCCATCCACCGACACCGAAGCTCGAGGTTCAATATCGTGACTTTGCCAGTGTTACGCACCCCAAAAACGTGGCCCCCCGCCCCGCCCCTGCCAGGCATGCCGCGTGCTGTGTCTTGCTGTGACTTCACCACCATCCGAACACTCAGAACCAGCGTCCCAGGGGAACGACCAGCATTTCCAGCCAACCCACAAAGAGGCGAACGTTGACGGCGGGGGGAGCGCACGGGTCGGGGAGGGGCGTTTGCGCGTGTATTTTCACCTGCATCCAGTTTCCGAGTGTGTGAGATTCTTGGCTTTGTGGCGTCCGGTTCCCAGTCCTGTGCCGTTTGTTTCGATGTCCTGACCTCTGTGTTGTACTCAATAAAACCCGTTTGGCCTGTTGTAAATAGCATGTGGAATCACTAGTTTTGCTAAGAAATAAAAGCAACTATTTTATTACGAGTTACTCTCATTATTTAGACGGCACTGGGGTCCCCGAGGAGACACGATGGAGATCCTACGCCAGCGGGCCCGTCTGGCTCAGAACCTGCCTCGCCTCCACCCCAGGCCAATGGGGCCACCCGGGCTGGCATCCCCTCATCCTATCAAACCTAGGGGGCATCTAGCCTGGATCCCCTTGCACCCACCCACTCCTCAGTTCATACCAAGGGCGTATCTAGCCCGGATCCCACCGCCCCCACCAACCCTTCAGTTCATACCAAGGGCACATCTAGCCTGGATCCCACCGCCCCGACCCACCCCTCAGGTCAGACCGATGGGCGCATCCAGCCCGGATCCCACCGCCCCGACCCACCCCTCAGGTCAGACCGATGGGCGCATCCAGCCCGGATCCCACTGCCCCCACCAACCCTTCAGTTCATACCAAGGGCGTATCTAACCCGGATCCCACCGCCCCCACCAACCCTTCAGTTCATACCAAGGGCACATCTAGCCTGGATCCCACCACCACGACCCACCCCCCAGGTCAGACCGATGGGTGCATCCAGCCCGGATCCCACCACCCCGACCCACCCCTCAGGTCAGACCGATGGGCGCATCCAGCCTGGATCCCACTGCCCCCACCAACCCTTCAGTTCATACCAAGGGCGTATCTAGCCCGGATCCCACTGCCCCCACCAACCCTTCAGTTCATACCGAGGGCGTATCTAGCCCGGATCCCACGGCCCCCACCAACCCTTCAGTTCATACCAAGGGCGAATCTAGCCCGGATCCCACGGGCCCCACCAACCCTTCAGTTCATACCAAGGGCGTATCTAGCCCGGATCCCACGGCCCCCACCAACCCTTCAGTTCATACCAAGGGCACATCTAGCCTGGATCCCACCGCCACGACCCACCCCTCAGGTCAGACCGATGGGCGCATCCAGCCCGGATCCCACCGCCCCGACCCACCCCTCAGGTCAGACCGATGGGCGCATCTAGCCCGGATCCCACTGCCCCCACCAACCCTTCAGTTCATACCAAGGGCACATCTAGCCCGGATCCCACCGCACCCACCCACAACCTCAGGTCAGATCAATGGGTGTATCCAGCCCGGATCCCACCACACCCACATACTAGGTGAAACCAATGGGCCTTTTATCTTACTGGTGCGGAGCCATTTGCCTCTCCAGGCCAGTCTCTCCCACAGTGCAGCAGCCAGGACCCGGGGCTCGAGAGAACGCCACCTCACCATCTACCTAGGGAGTGGTACGATCTTCACCCTGCTGTGCATGTGCCCCCCACCAACCGACCCACGCTTCCCGTAGCCTTCTCTCCACTGCCTGGGTTCGGCATGACTGCCGCAGGCTCACAGACCCCAGCCGAGAGCGGGAACCCCACAGGAACTGTCCTGTCCTGCCTGTTACAGCCCCCATGCAGGCGTGTCTGGCTGAGATTCCCTGGCCCGGGGTCCACAGGACGGATGGCCTGTATGAAAACCTAGTAAGCTCTCATGGTAGCGGCTAGAGGCATTAACTTGGCTTGTCACCCAGAAACGCCCCTTGTGCCCGGTGCCGCACAGACCCTCCCCGACCAAGATCGGGGCCTATGCTGTGCCAGACACTTGTCAGACCTCCCCCCATGTTCTGGGTGCCACACAGACTCCCCCTGACCAAAATCGGGGTCCCCCCCCCTTGTGCCGGGCACTGCACAGGCAAAGTGAATGACCGTCTCTGCCTCACAGAGCTTACAATGTACATAGACAAATTCTCCCTATTCGCACATAGGGAAACCGAGGCTGGAGAGATGCAGTGACTCACCCGAGGTGAAAACATCCTCTCAACGGGCAGCGGCAGCCAAAAAAGTGACCAGAATGCTGGGAATCGTGAAGAAAGGGATAGATAATGAGACAGAAAATATCCTGTTGCCTCTCTATAAATCCATGGGACGCCCACAGCTTGAATACTGGGTGCAGATGTGGTCACCCCATTGCAAAAAAGATCTATTGGAATTGAAAAGGTTCAGAAAAGGGCAACAAAAATGAAGAGGGGTGTGGAACGGCTGCCGTATGAGGAGAGATTAATAAGACTGGGACTTTTCAGCTTGGAAAAGAGACGACTAAGGGGAGATATGACAGAGGTCTATAAAATCATGACGGGTGCGGAGAAAGTAAATCAGGAAGTGTTATTTACTCCTTCTCCTAACACAAGAACTAGGGGTCACCAAATGAAATGAATAGACAGCGGGTTTAAAACAAACAAAAGGAAGTATTTTTTCACCCAGCGCACAGCCAACCTGTGAAACTCCTCGCCAGAGGATGTTGTGAAGGCCAAGACTATAACAGGGTTCAAAGAAGAACTAGATCAGTTCCTGGAGGATTGGCCCATCAATGGCTATTAGCCAGGCTGGGCAGGGATGGTGTCCCTAGCCTCTGTTTGCCAGGCGCTGGGAATGGGCGACGGGATGGATCACTTGCTGATTCCCTGATCTGTTCATTCCCTCTGGGGCACCTGACACTGGCCCCTGTCGGCAGACAGGACACTGGGCTAGCTGGACCGTCGGGCTGACCCAGGCCGGCCGGGGGCATCGCACGCCCGCTGCCGGGAGAGGAGCGACAACTTCACCGAGGGGACTGAGAATGATCCGGATGGGCAGAATTCGGGCCTGACCCGAGCGCCACGTAGCAGCCCCAGGGATGGGTGGTTTCAGGGCCAGCCTGCCCAGCCACCTGCTGTCCTGGCATTGGGGGACGGGGGGGGACACAGACCCTTGAGACTGACCCCGGCCGCGGCCTCACTGCACACAGCAGACGGAGGGAGGTAGGCGGGTGCAGACGGACTCACCGGGCTTATCTGGAAACCCCGCCCCCCTCACACACAAAATTCACTCCACATGGCCGAGTTCTCCACACACACTTTATTCCAAAGAGGAGGACCCCGTGTCCCGAAGGTGGGGGGCCACACACTCCCCCACGCCCTGCGCGCCCCGCCCACGGTGACGCCGGGGGAAAGGGGACCCCGGGAGCAGCTGGCAGTGTCCGGGTGATGGCAGGATCACTGCCCAGGCCCCCCGCTGCCCAGGCAGGCCCCTCGCTCCCCGGACCCGGGCTGGGGGGGCTCTGACAGGGTCCCGTGGGCCCCCCGAGTGGTGTGTGTGTATATATATATATATCTATATCTATATTTACACACAGTTCATGGGGCTCACCCCACCCCCCGTCGGCTCCAGGGCGAATTGGTCCCACGTCCAGCTGCTGCCCCATGGCCCCACGGGGCGATGCAGCTGGGGACAGATGTTGGGGGGGGGGGGGCACAGCGAACTGCTCGCTACGCCAGCCCCATCTCCTCCAGCACGCTACGGGGTGACTCATCCTCCTGCAGCACAGAGATAAGGGGGGAGGACGTCAGGGGGCGGGAGACAGAGTCCCTCTGTGCTTAGAGCCCCGTGGCAGAGACGTTTGGGGGGTGGGATTCAGGGGCAGAGCCCCCCACCCCCCAGAGAGGGCAGGGACCCCTGTTGCGGGCAGAGTGGGGCGCTCGGAGAACTCACTTTCCCCCTCCCCCCAATAACCGGGCTGGTCTTCGCCCCCCCGCTCTGTCCCCCCCCACCCCGGGCCAAGCCTCGGCCCCCTGAGCTAGGCCTGTCTAGCGCCCCTGCCCCCGGGATGGCTGGGACCCTGGGAATGTGTCTGGCGTTAACCCCCAGGGCGCCGCAGACGGGCTGGTACTAGCCCCGCCGTGCTGGCCCCACAGCGCCCCCCCGGGGCGGGGCCAGGCATTAACCCCTCGGGCGCCGGCGTTTGCCAGCGAGACGTGGCTGGTTCGTGCCGGCAGCCCGGTCGCCCACGCGGAGAGAGCTGCAGAGCCCGGTGACTCATCCCCCTGCACCACAGCCCAGGCAATGAGACAGCACCTGCAGTGGGAGCAGGGCCCCCACCCCCCCGTGCTGCGACACAGCCGGGGCTGGAGACACCGGGGGGAGTGGGGGGGACAGGATCCCAGCCCCACTTGCTGGTGTGTGCGGGGGTGTGAAGGGATGTGGTCGTGGAAGCAGTGCCCAGGGGAACATGGGGGGCTGCTCGGGGAGGGGGGCAGATCCCTGTTCCTGGGAGCGGGGTTCATGCCCAGCTGGGGGGTGGCCCTGTCTCTGGGGGCGCCGGCGGGGGGTCGGGACGCGGGCAGGACCAGGCCACCCCCAACAGGAACCCAGTGCTCTGCGGCTCGTGGCCAGGCTGTGCTCCAGCCTGGGGGGGGGGGGGAGAGGGGGGCATTGGCAGGTGACCCCCTCTCCCATTGAAAGGCCCCCCCCCCCGCCCCTACCTCCTGCAGCAGGTCGGCCTGCTCGATGGCCTTCAGCACGCTCTTCTTGGAGGTGTCTTGGATCTCCCCGCCCATGAGGAACTCGTCCAGGATGAAATAGGCCTTCTCGAAGTTGAAGATGATATCAAGCTCGCACACCTGGGGGGGGAGTCGGGGGGGGGGGGGGGGTGTCAGGGCTGCCTGGAGCCAGGGAGAGAACCCAGGAGTCCTGGCTCCCAGCCCCCCCTGCTCTGACCCACCAGACCCCCACTCCCCTCCCAGAGCCGGGGAGAGAACCCAGGAGTCCTGGCTCCCAGCCCCCCTGCTCTAACCCACCAGCCCCCACTCGCCTCCCAGAGCCGGGGAGAGAACCCAGGAGTCCTGGCTCCCAGCCCCCCCTGCTCTGACCCACCAGCCCCTACTCCCCTCCCAGAGCCAGGGAGAGAACCCAGGAGTCCTGGGTCCCAGCCCCCCCTGCTCTAACCCACCAGCCCCCACTCGCCTCCCAGAGCCGGGGAGAGAACCCAGGAGTCCTGGCTCCCAGCCCCCCCTGCTCTGACCCACCAGCCCCTACTCCCCTCCCTGAGCTGGGGAAAGAACCCAGGAGTCCTGGCTCCCAGCCCCTGCTCTCCACTGGCCCTCTCAGAGGGAGGGGTGCAGACAGCGGGGAAGGGGGTGAAAATGTGACAAAGTGGGAATTGTTTGTTACACATTTTATGCCCAGCTCCCCAGTGGGGTAACGTACGTCGCTCCGGGGCGGGTGTGGGGTGGAAAATCCCCACCCCGGAGCGACCTGAGCGGCAGGGTCGACGTAGCCTCTGCTCCCACCGGGTCATGAAAAGCACTGGCCACGGCCAATCCAGATCAGCTGAGCGAGCCAGGCCCCAGAGGCACGGCCCCGGCCGGAGAGCGCGGGACAGAGAGGCGCGGGGCGGGGGCCGCGCAGTGGGGGCTTTGGGAGAAGCTAGCAGCTCTCTGCCGGCCTGCCTGGGGGAGGACCTCGGAGAAACGGGGGCTGACACCCCCCGGCCGGGCGGGAGACTCCCGGGAAGCTGGGAGCCTCAGCCTAGGAGGTGTTGAGGCCACGGGAGCTGCCCTGGAGCCGGAGCGGGGCCCTGGGGGTCGGGCTCCGTGACAGGGAATGAGCCGGATTAGGCCGGCCCCCGCTAAGCCCAATTAGCGTTTCTATCCCCTGCGGCTCCCGGCGCCTGCCGGGGGGATTAAGGAGGCAGAGTTAATGCGCCGGGGATTAGCGGGCGTTTGACGCTGCGTGCCAGCGCCCCCCCAAGCCGGCCACACGGATCAGAGCGTCCCGGGGTCAGCAAGTCCCACTGCCCGGCTCCGGGGCACCACGCCCCCCCTAGGGTCACTGCCTGCCCCACGCCCCAGACCCGTCGGGGGCCAGGGGGGCCGCACTCACGCTGCCGAAGTATTTGTCCAGCAGCTCCACGTATCGGTGAATCAGCTCCAGCGTGATCAGCTCGTTGTCCTGGCCTTCGATGGCGCAGCAGAAGTACAGGCTGGCGTACCTGGGGGCACACGGCAGAGGGCTCAGATGTGGGGGGGGGCATGCGTGGGGGTCGGGGGCCGAGATCCCAGTGTACACGGGGTGGGGAAGGGCCTGTGGCGCATCCCCACGCCCCCCTCTCGCCGCTAGGAGGCACAATCCCCACCCCACTTCCCAAACTTCCCCCCGGTCCGGCCCGAACCCATTAGAGCCCTGGGACCCCCCCACAACCAGCTCCAATCCCAGGGCCCCACAGAACGGGCAGAGTCAGAGTCCCCTGCCCCTCCCGGGCCCAGGGCAGGGCAGTGCCCCCCACCCCAGGCTCCCCATGGCTCGTTCGGCCCTCCGATGCCTCTGCTCGGGCCACCAGCACGGGAGGTGGCAGGTGCCCACAGACTGCAGGCTACGGGCCAGCGAGTGGCCTGCAGACGGGGCCAGGGAATGGGGCAGGGGCCTGTCCCCTCTAGGGGCACCGGCTCCCATCCGGCCCCAGGGCAGGGACTGGCTGGCTCAGGGGGGCGGGGAATGGGGCAGGGGCCTGTCCCCTGTAGGGGCACCGGCTCCCATCCAGCCCTAGGGTGGAGACGGGCTGGCTCAGGGGGGCGGGGAATGGGGCCTGTCCCCTCTAGGGGACACTGTGGCATCAGGAAAATTCCCTTCTCCCCTAGGGCGGTGCGGGCTGGAGGAGCTGTGAGTGGAGGGGATTATGGGGGGTCTCTGCGTGTGAGGGGGGAGCTGTGTGCAGTGGGGATTGGGGGGCTCCGTGCGTGCGAGGGGGGAGCTGTGTGCGGAGGGGATTGGGGGGGGTCCGTGCGTGCTAGGGGGGAGCTGTGTGCAGAGGGGATTGGGGGGCTCCGTGCGTGCGAGGGGGGAGCTGTGTGCAGAGGGGATTGGGGGGGGGGTCCGTGCGTGCGAGGGGGGAGCTGTGTGTGGAGGGGATTATGGGGGGTCCGTGCGTGCGAGGGGGGAGCTGTCTGCTTGGGCTGCCCCCCGCGGCTGGGACCCCCACAGCTGGACTAGCTTTTAATGGGCTCCTGGCGCCCCCTGAAGGCCTCTTGGGCCCTGGCACGCACCAGCCAAGGACGCTGAGGGGTGACTGGCAGGGGGGCGGGGAGCACCTGGGCACAGCCTTCAGTGGCCAGATTTTCAAAATGGGGGGGGGCCTCCCTCAAAGTCCCCCGCCCCATCGGGGCCCCGGGGTCGCTGCCTGTCTGCCGGATGGGGCTACGACCGCTCCCCTGCCCTGGCCCCCTCCCTGCTTCACCCCACCCCTGGACCTCGCCCCGGAGGGGTGCGGGGGGGAGGGCGGAAAGGCGGCTGCCGGCGCTGACTCACGCCCGGCCGTGGGGTGGGGCTGCCGCAGCTCCCAGCCCCACTGGGCCCCGGGCGGCGGGGCCGGGCCGCCAGGTGAGCGAGTGGAAGGGAGTGGGGCAGGGGCTGGCCTGGGCCCAGGAACAGAGGGTGTAGGAGCCGGGGGCAGGGGGGGGGCAGCCCCGGGGGGGGAGGGGGGTTCACCTTTTGTAGACCACCTTGAGGTCCCTCCACTCGAGGAAGCTGCACATCTTGGGCTTGCGGGCCAGGACCACCTGCATCAGCTCCCGCACCATCTTCTTCTTCTCCTTGTCCGAGGTGGCCAGGTACCACTTCTGCAGCCGCAGCTTCCCCTGCCGGCTGAACAGCAGCATGAACCGCATCTGCCACCCGGCGGGGCGGGCGGGGGGGAGAGACACCGGGCCGGGGTCAGAGCAGGGCCGCGGGGTGAGCCGGGACGCCTGGGTTCTACCCCCCTCACGTTCCGTGCCTCAGTTTCCCCACCCGGTGTCACTGAGCGCGGCGGGTGGCAGACAGGCGGCTGGGAGCGCAGCAAGGGCCCTAGGGCAGCGGCTCATAAACAGACCCTAACCCCCGGCGGACGGGGTGTCCCCGGGGCAGTGCCCCCCATGCCCCGTGTGAGCCCCAGCCCCGGAAGGGGCTAACGAGGCGGCGCCTGCGGCCGGGCGAGCCGGAAACCGCCTGCTCCGGGCCGGGGAGCCGGATGACGACGTCATCGTCCAATCCCGCCCGGCCCCGACCTGTCCCGTCCCATCCCCCTGCCTTAGTCACCGCGCGCCGACGGCAAACCCGCCCGGCCTGTTCTGTGGGGCAGCCCCACTGCTCTCAAACGGGCTCCGGGGAGGAGCCGCCGCTTGGACCCCGTGGCCTGTCCGCCCGCCAGGCCTGGCCGGACGCTCGGTGCCAGCCGCGCTCCCGCCGCGCAGGCCCCGTCTACACTAGGGGCGGCAAGCGCGTTCGAAGCCCCTGGCAAGCGTGTGACGATCACGGGGGGGTGTGTGTGTGTGTGTGTGTGTGGGGGGGGGGGGGTTGTCGTTCCCCGACACCCTGATCTACACAAACCCTCACGGACACGGCGGGGAGGGAGGGGGAGTTAGGTTAGGCTCCCTGCCGCCCGGACGCCTGGGTCCCTGAGCGCCCAGCGGTCCCAGCCGAGGGTGCCACCCCCCAGCCCCGCCCCGCCCCCCCCCCCAACATGAGCTGACACCTATGGGCCTCCCACCTTCTCCCTGAGCCCACCTCCGCCTCCCCAGGGGTGCAATGCCCCATGGGCTCCCCCCAGCCCAGCCCCCCCCCATGGGCCCAGCCCCCCTACGGGCTCCCCCCAGCCCAGCCCCGCCCCCCCATGGGCCCAGCCCCCCACGGGCTCCCCCAGCCCCACCCCCCCACGGACCCCCCCAGCCTTGCCTCCCCATGGGCCCAGCCCCCCACGGACCCCCCAGCCCCCCACGGGCTCCCCCCAGCCCCGCCCCCCCATGGGCCCCGCCCCCCACGGGCTCCCCCCAGCCTCGCCCCCCCCCATGGGCCCCGCCAGCCCCGCCCCCCCCTCTCACCATGGCGCCGCCTCCCCCCCCGCGCCGTCCCGGTCCGGTCCGGTCCCGCCTCGCCTCGCTTCAACCTGGCCAGGTACCGAGCCCGGGCCCGGCCTCCCCGCGCTGCGCATGCGCCGGGGAACGAGGCGCGGGAGCCACTTCCGGGAGGAGGGGTGGGGGGTGGGGCCGTTTCCCTGGCAACGGGGTCAAGAGGGCGGGGCGGGGAAGCCGTTTCCATGGCAACGGGTGCCGGGGGGGGGGCTCTGTAACTATAGCAACTGTTGCCCCCCCCCCGTTGGAGGGGGCGAGGGACGGGGGGCAGGAGCCACTTCGGGAAAGAGGCGGGGGGGGAGCTGTTTCCATGGCAACGGGGACAGGAGTGGGGGGGGGGGTGGGCGACCTGTAACCACGGCAATGGGGGCAAGAGGGAACCGTTTCCATGGCAACGGGGGCAAGCTGGGCGGGTGGGTGACCTGTAACCATGGCAATGGGGGCAAGAGTTGGCCATTTCCATGGCAACCGGGGCAAGATGGAGGCACAGGGACCTGTAACCATGACAACTGGGGCAGGATGGGTGTGTGGGGGGGTTGGGGGGGCACTGTCTCCTTTGCAAGGGGGAAGGGGGAGTGAGGTGGGGCCCTGGGGAGGGGCAGCGTGTGTCTCCATGGCAACGCAGGGAGGAGGTTGCGGGGGCGGGAAGAAGAGGAATGGGGTGGCGGGGACCAGGGGTCATGGGGGGCTTTAAAGTGAAGGGGGGGGGGAGAGTCCTGGGGGCATGAAGGCAGGGGGGATGGGACGCAGGAGGGGCCCAAGATGGAAGTGGAGAGGGGCCAGGAGGGATGGGGGGCATGGCTGAGTCGAGGGGGCCCATGGGGGCCTGGTGGAGTGGGGGGGGGTCAGGGGGGAGAGGGATGGCAGAGCGGAGGGGGGCCATGGGGGTCAGGTCTGAGTTGAGGGGACCCATGGGGGGAGAGGGATGGAGGCACGGCCGAGGGGGGCCCTGGGGGAGAGCCAGGGTGGGGCACAGCTGGGCCCAGGGTTCTGCCCCCTCTTCCACGGGGGCATCTCGCCTCCCCCCCCCGCCCCCGTGGGTCCCAGCAGCAGGGAGTCAAGCAGTGGGGCCCCCCGGCCCCACACAGGACAGGGTGAGGCGGGTGCCGAAGGCTGCGCTGAGCCCCTCACCCCGGGGGGGAGCCACCCCCTGCCCGTCTGAGGCCCCCACCCTGCCAGCAGGTAAGAAGGCCGAGGGCCTGCCCCATGGTGGAAGGAGGGGGTGGCTGGCCCGCCCCTGCAATCAGTACTGACCCCATGGCTGCCCTAGGGGGCCCACGCCGTGGGGAGCAGGGCTTGGAGGAGGTGGTGGGGTTGGGGGGTTCCCCTTCCAGCTACTGCCGGCCCCAGTGCCATGGGGCAGGGCTGCTCTCCCCGAGGCAGGGCTGACCCTACATTTATCAGACCCCGCCAGAGCCTGTGCCCCCCACGCCCCTTCCCAAGCCAGCGGGCTGGGACCGGGGCTCAGAGCGTGGCACGGGGGCACGTGGATGCGGAGAACGCAGGGTCCCAGGGCCGGAGATAGGGAGCTGGGGGTGGCAGCGAGCGAGGCTGGGGCCGTACCAAGCCGACACCGTGGTTCCAGAGATATTTTTATTGCTTTTCTTACATATCAAAAGTGGCATAGAAACCATTACATCCAAAAATCCCTACACACACCCGCACCGGGGCACACCCCCTACAATTCACCGCCCCAGGACAGAAATCCTGCCGCACGGCCAAGGGGACAGGGGGTCCTAGGGTGACCCGATTCTGTAGGAACAGTCCCGTTTTTGGGGTCTTTTTCTTATATAGGTTCCTATTACCCCCCACCCGCTCTCCCAATTTTTCACCTTTGCTGTCTGGTCACCCTAAGGGGTCCTGGCAAGGAGAGGGGGGTCCCCACGCACCCCAGGCCCCAGAGGGAAAAGGACGTCTTGGCGGCTAACGTCACCCGGCGGCACGTCCCTTTAAGGCACTGCTGAGCGGGATGCTTGGGGGCAGTATTTAAATCCCCACCGCCCCGTCGCGTGCTGTTCGTGTCACCCCCACCGAGGAAGCCGCTAGCGGGGACGGGTAGGAAAACGTGACTGTCCAAGGCCGCCAGCCCCTCAGCTATTTTTAAACAGCTGCTGATTTTTTGTGGGGGCTGCGTGCGGCTGGTGAGGGTGACTCACCCCCGGTCCTTATCGGCACACGCAGCCCTGCCGGCCGCATGTGCCGATTGCTTCACCCGGCTTCCTGAGCCGCGGGGGAGTGACGCAGGCCGCCCCCGCCCCCCCGGCCCACTGTGGGGCTGTGGCTGAGCTGGGGGAAGAGCGGCTCTTGGGGGAGAAACGGGGAGTGTGTGCTCCCACAGTGAACAAAAAGGTGAGAGCGGTACCTGGGGGGCACCCCCCCACCCTCGGCAAACCCCTCAAACGCAAACCAAGCTAGGAATATATTATCTCCTCTACAATATATTAATTACTCTCCCATACATTCATGCCCAGCCCATGGGGGGGGCCCCCAGCCCCCCTGACCGAGAACAGGGTTCCTGACATCCCCCAGAGGAGGGGGTGAGGTAGCAGCCTCCAGTGTAAACCTGTTCGAATCCAGGCAAGTCCCGGGGCCGGACCAGGGGAACCGAGTCGCTGGGGGGCAGACATGAGCCCCAGATGGGCCCTGCAGGGCGACGGCATGGCTGGGGTTCCTGGCCGTCGGGGAGAGCCCAGCGACTGCCTCCGCTGGGTGGGGGACGGACCCCGAGAGTCAAACTGAAGGGAACAGGCATCTCCTCCTCAGGCTGGAAGGGGGGGGGGCGGAGGCACCCCTCACCCCGGAGATGGGCTCGCTTCCCAGTCTGCTCCCAGCGCAGGGGGTTCCCCACGCTCAGGGCTCCATCACCTGTCCCATGAAGAGGATGGCACCTGGGGGGGCAGAGAACAGGGGGTGAACGGGTGGGGCAGTTGGGATGGTCACAGCTGGCCCCCTCCCAACCTTGGCCACCCCACTGCTCCCCCTCCCCCCACCGCTCTCTCCTTCCCGCACCCTAGGGGAGAGGGCGCAGGCCCCACCCCAAGCTGTATGGTGTGGCAGGACGCCAGGGTAGATGGGCCCCACGGCTGAGCCCTTCCTGGGATTCCTCCAGCCTTAGGGAAGAGGCTGGGCTGGGTTCTCTCCCCGGCTTTGAGAGGGGAGTAGGGGCTGCTGGGTTAGAGCAGGGGGGGCTGGGAGCCAGGACTCCTGGGTTCTCTCCCCGGCTCTGAGAGGGGAGTGGGGGCTGCTGGGTTAGAGCAGGGGGGGCTGGGAGCCAGGACTCCTGGGTTCTCTCCCCAGCTCTGGGAGGGGAGCGGGGGCTGGTGGGTTAGAGCAGGGAGGGCTGGGAGCCAGGACTCCTGGGTTCTCTCCCCGGCTCTGGGAGGGGAGCGGGGGCTGGTGGGTTAGAGCAGGGAGGGCTGGGAGCCAGGACTCCTGGGTTCTCTCCCCAGCTCAGGGAAGGGACCGGGGCCCAGCTGTTCAGGACAGGGGGCTGATCCTCACCTGTGGGATTGTGCCGCACCACGAAGAGGAAGGGCCGGTCCATGATGATCTCCAGGGGGGCCATCCGGGCGTAGAGGATGGCAGCTAGAAGAAAGGAACCGGACGTCAGCCCCGGGAGTCGGCTGGGCTGTCGCGCTAACAGTGCCCCCGTGGGATGGGTCGTGGCAGACTAGAGGGGCTCTCCCAGGCTGGCCGGCTCAGGCAAAGCCGCGGGAGGGGGAGCTCCCAGGCCAGCCCCCGGTGCAGCTCCAGGAGCTGTCAGGCCAAGGACCCGCTCACCTGTGGCAGACGAGGCTTTGGTGCCGCTCTCATTCACCTCGATCTTCACCTTCTGCAGGGCCTGGGACACGTACAGAGACTCCTCGGCTGGAAGAGAGACACACAGAGAGAGCCGTGAGCCTGGGGTCCCGGCCCCAGCGCCTCCCCCAGCCCGAGCGGCGATGCACAGGCAGGTAGGCGGCAGGGCGGGCAGCGGGGCGAGGCCCTCACCCGAGAGGCTGGTGAAGTCCGCGGCGCTGGGGCTGAAGACGTCCCTCACGCCCAGCTGCTGCAGGGGCCGGCGCAGGTCCGATTCGCTCTCCAGGGAGAACCTGTCGGGGGGCGAAGAAGGAGCTCAGCACTGGGGGGGGGGAAGAACAGCTGCAGCCCCCCAATGTCTGCCGCAGGAGTGTGGGCACAGAAAACCCCATGAAATACAACAACATCTGCACTAGGGCTTCATCTAGGCCCTGCTGCAGAAATAGCACCCAGGAGTCCTGGCTCCCAGGCCCCTGCTCTAACCCACCAGCCCCCACTCCCTTCCCAGAGCTGGGGAAAGAACCCAGGAGTCCTAGCTCCCAGGCCCCTGCTCTAACCCACCAGACCCCACTCCCCTCCCAGAGCCGGGGAGAGAACCCAGGCGTCCTGGCTTGAGGACAAGGGGGGCGGGTTCTCACTTGGGAAGCACGAGCAGCCGGGGCACTTGGGTCATGTTGGCCTTCCACTCGCCCACCAGCCGGGCGTCGAGGACCCGGGTGAGGGCGGCCAGGGGCACCTCGCGGCGGTACGGGGCAGCGATGAGCATGCTGAGGGTCTCCCCGTGGTACGGCAGTTCCACCACATCGTAGTCCACGCGCTCCGGGGTGAAGAACTCACCTAGGAGGGGCAGGGAGAGCCGGGTTTAACGGGGCAGGGCCGAGCCCGGGCCGGTGGGTGCGGGAGACTCTTCCCCTGGCCATGGGGAGCCGAGGGGGAGACCCGCCAACCACCCGCCCCCCAGCAGGGGGGCGCCACTGACCGTAGTTGAACTTGGCCGTCTGCTCCATCATGGGCACGGAGACGCTGCTCCCGTCCGACTTGTGGAAGACGCGCGGGCGCGTGGCCGCCTCCGGGAAGGGCAGCTTCCAGAGCCCCTTGAAATACACGGCGTTCACCAGCACCAGGCGGGTCAGGTCGTCCACGATGCCCGGCCCCAGGAAGTCACTGATCATGCCTGCAACCATGGGGTGTCATCAGAGGGCAATGGAACCCAGGAGTCCTGGCTCCCAGCCCCCCTGCTCTAACCCACCAGCCCCCACTCCCCTCCCAGAGCCGGGGACAGAACCCAGGAGTCCTGGCTCCCAGCGCCCCTGCTCTAACCCACCAGCCCCCACTCCCCTCCCAGAGCCGGGGAGAGAACCCAGGAGTCCTGGCTCCCAGCCCCCCCTGCTCTAACCCACCAGCCCCCACTCTCCTCCCAGAGCCGGGGAGAGAACCCAGGAGTCCTGGCTCCCAGCACCCCTGCTCTGATCCCCCCAGCCCCCACTCCCCTCCCTGAGCCGGGGGCAGAACCCAGGAGTCCTGGCTCCCTGCCCCCCCTGCTCTGACCCCCCCAGCCCCCACTCCCCTCCCCGAGCCGGGGGGAGAACCCGGGCGTCCCAGCCGCTCACCATGGGTGCTGTCCTGGACCCAGGCGTTTATAATGGAGCGCGCCCGCTCGCCCTCGGTGAAGTTGACCTGTTTGACGGTCTGGTGGAAGACCCGGGCGAACGTCTTCATGAACCCGGGGGCCAGCCCCAGGTCCCGCTGCACGAAGAGCGCGTCGGCCACGTCCACCTTGTCCTGGTTCTTTGGGGCCGTCAGCTCCTTGCGCAGCCACCGCAGGGCCTGGGGGATACCCCGCTCTGTGTGTGGGGACATGGCTTGTCAGGGCAACGAAGGGTTAACGCTAGGAAGGGTCCCTTGCCCAGTGTGGAGATGGGGTGAGGCGGCTGGTGACACGGGGACCCCTTGCCCGGCGCTGAGATGCGCCCACCTCTGGGGCGGGGTGGCCGGATACCCGGGGACCCCTCGCCCAGCGCTGAGATGCGCCCACCTCTGGGGCGGGGTGGCCGGATACCCGGGGACCCCTCGCCCGGCACTGAGATGCGCCCACCTCTGGGGTGGGGCAGCCGGTGACCCAGGGACCCCTCACCCGGCACTGAGATGCACCCACCTCTGGGGTGGGGCAGCCGGTGACCCAGGGACCCCTCGCCTGGCACTGAGATGCGCCCACCTCTGGGGTGGGGCAGCCGGTGACACAGTAGCCCACTAGCACCATGCGAGCGCCCCCTCCCCGCCCCCTCCCCACCCCCTTACCATTGACCCCGTACTCCATGGCCGCCTTGAGCTGACGCTGGCTCTCCCCGGCAGCCGCCATCTGCAGCATGGCCAGCACAGAGGCCACCCCGAAAGGGGAGAAGGCCACGTTCCGATCTGGGGCCGCCGTGGCCACCTCCTGGAAAACCTTCACCCCAAAGTCGGCCGAGAGCTGGGCCACGCGGGAGCCGGTGGGGTGGCGCAGCGGGTCGGCCACACACAAGAGGGCCATGCCGGCCAGAACCACTAGTGGGAGCTGCATCCTAGAGGGAGAGAGCAGGAAGGGTTAGAAAAGAACCCAGGAGTCCTGGCTCCCAGCCCCCCCTGCTCTAACCCACCAGAACCCCACTCCCCTCCCAGAGCCGGGGAGAGAACCCAGGAGTCCTGGCTCCCAGCCCCCCCTGCTCTAACCCGCCAGCCCCCACTCCTTTCCCAAAGCCGGGAGAGAACCCAGGAGTCCTGGCTCCCAGCCCCCCCTGCTCTAACCCGCCAGCCCCCACTTCCCTCCCAGAGCCGGGGAGAGAACCCAGGAGTCCTGGCTCCCAGCCCCCCCGCTCTAACCACCAGCCCCCACTCCCCTCCCAGAGCCGGAGAGAGAACCCAGGAGTCCTGGCTCCCAGCCCCCCCGCTCTAACCACCAGCCCCCACTCCCCTCCCAGAGCCGGAGAGAGAACCCAGGAGTCCTGGCTCCCAGCCCCCCCGCTCTAACCACCAGCCCCCACTCCCCTCCCAGAGCTGGGGAGAGAACCCAGGAGTCCTGGCTCCCAGCCCCCCCGCTCTAACCACCAGCCCCCACTCCCCTCCCAGAGCCGGAGAGAGAACCCAGGAGTCCTGGCTCCCAGCCCCCCCGCTCTAACCACCAGCCCCCACTCCCCTCCCAGAGCTGGGGAGAGAACCCAGGAGTCCTGGCTCCCAGCCCCCCCTGCTCTAACCCACCAGCCCCCACTCCCCTCCCAGAGCTGGGGAGAGAACCCAGGAGTCCTGGCTCCCAGCCCCCCCTTCAAACAGCTCCCGGCTCGCTCCCGCTGCGATGGGGCACCTCCCTCCCCCAGCCAGGGGGTCCCACCCCGGGCCGATTCCTGGCGGGACACCTCACCACCCTCTAAGCAGGGGCTGTACGGGAGCCCGGAACCCAGCCCCAGGGCGGGGGGGGGGGGGGGGTGTGGGGCCGCGCCCCCCCCAGCCGCTGTCCTCACCTGGAGACGTGCCGGGACCCAGAGACTGCGCCGAGCTCCCGGCCCCGCCGCCTTATATGCGCTGTCCGGGCGCCCAGGGCGCAGGAAGCCAGGATGAACTCATCCCCCCCACCGCCTCCTTCCTCCCCCCCCTCTGCGGGGGGGCAACACCCCTCCCCGACTGCAGCCCCTGGGTCCTAGCGCCTGCCCCCGTATGTGTGTGTGGGGGGGATCAGCGATGGGTGCCGGGGGGCCTGTCCCCACTCCCCTCCCCGGGGGTGCCCCGGAGGGCGACCCACCCGCCGTCCTCACCGGGGGGGGGATGCGATACCCCCAAGGCAAAGGGGGGGTATGAGTTCCTGTTGGTGCCCCCAGTGCACAGTGACCCCCCCAGGGCACAGCGCCCCCTCTTGTCACCCCCCCAGTGCATAGCCCCCTTGCTGCCAGGTCTGGCCCTGGGGGGTGGGGCAGAGCTGGGTCAGGGCGGCGGGGCTGTGCTGGGGGGCAGAGCCGGGAGAGGGCGGGGTCGGGGGCAGAGCTGGGTCAGGGCAGCTGGGCTGTGCTGGGGGGCAGAGCTGGGAGAGGGCGGGGTGGGGGGCAGAGCTGGGTCAGGGCAGTGGGGGGGGCTGTGCTGGGGGGCAGAGCCGGGAGAGGGCGGGGTGGGGGGCAGAGCTGGGTCAGGCTGGCGGGGCTGTGCTGGGGGGCAGAGCTGGGAGAGGGCGGGGTGGGGGGCAGAGCTGGGTCAGGGCAGTGGGGGGGGCTGTGCTGGGGGGCAGAGCCGGGAGAGGGCGGGGTCGGGGGCAGAGCTGGGTCAGGGCGGCTGGGCTGTGCTGGGGGGCAGAGCTGGGAGAGGGCGGGGTGGGGGGCAGAGCTGGGTCAGGCTGGCGGTGCTGTGCTGGGGGGCAGAGCTGGGAGAGGGCAGGGTGGGGGGCAGAGCTGGGTCAGGCCGGCGGGGGGTGGGTGGGTTGTGCTGGGGGGCAGAGCTGGGAGAGGGCGGGGTGGGGGGCAGAGCTGGGTCAGGCCGGTGGGGCTGTGCTGGGGGGCAGAGCTGGGAGAGGGCGGGGTGGGGGGCAGAGATGGGTCAGGCCGGCGGGGCTGTGCTGGGGGGCAGAGCCGGGAGAGGGCGGGGTGGGGGGCAGAGCTGGGTCAGGGCGGCCGGGCTGTGCTGGGGGGCAGAGCTGGGAGAGGGCAGGGTGGGGGGCAGAGCTGGGTCAGGCCGGCGGGGCTGTGCTGGGGGGCAGAGCCGGGAGAGGGCGGGGTGGGGGGCAGAGCTGGGTCAGGCCGGCGGGGCTGTGCTGGGGGGCAGAGCCGGGAGAGGGCGGGGTGGGGGGCAGAGCTGGGTCAGGCCGGCGGGGCTGTGCTGGGGGGCAGAGCCGGGAGAGGGCGGGGTGGGGGGCAGAGCTGGGGGACGTTGCTAGGGGAAGCTCTGGAACAAAATAAACAAAAAGCCTGTCCTGGCAGGGTGTGTGTGTGTGTGTGTGTGTGTGTGTGTGTGTCAGACAGGCATGTCCTGGCAGGGTGTGTGTGTGTGTGTGTGTGTGTGTCAGACAGGCATGTCCTGGCAGGGTGTGTGTGTGTGTGTGTGTGTGTGTCAGACAGGCATGTCCTGGCAGGGTGTGCGCCAGACAGGCCCTGTCTCACGTGTGTGTGTGTCAGACAGCTGTGTGTGTGTGTGTGAGGGGTGTGCGCTGGGGCGGATGCAGTGTTTGCCCCGGGAGGTTCTGTGTGTGGGGCAGACGCCTGTTTCTACAGGGAGGAGGTTCTCAGCATGTGAACTTGGGTGTGGAGGGGTGTGTGTGTGTGTGTGTGTGTGTGCAGCTGGGTGTCTCCATGTGTGGCTGGTGTGTGCGTGCGTGTGCGCCTGGGTGTCTCAGTGTTTGGTCGGCTGTCTCCATGTGTGTGTGTGGCTGGGTGTCTCCGTGTGTGCGCGTGTGGCTGGGTGTCTCCGTCTGTGTGTGTGTGGCTGGGTGTTTCTGTGTGCGTGTGTGTGTGCGCGGCTGGGTGTCTCCGTGTGTACGCGTGTGCCTGGGTGTCTCCGTGTGTGTGTGTGCGGCAGGGTGTCTCTGTGTGTACGTGTGTGGCTGGGTGTCTCCGTGTGTGTGTGTGTGGCTGGGTGTCTCCATGTGCGGCTGGGTGTCTCCGTGTGTGTGTGTGCGGCAGGGTGTCTCTGTGTGTACGTGTGTGGCTGGGTGTCTCCGTGTGTGTGTGTGTGGCTGGGTGTCTCCATGTGCGGCTGGGTGTCTCCGTGTGTGTGTGTGCGGCTGGGTGTCTCCGTGTGTACACGTGTGGCTGGGTGTCTCCGTGTGTGTGTGTGCGGCTGGGTGTCTCCGTGTGTACGCGTGTGGCTGGGTGTCTCCGTGTGTGTGTGCGCGGCTGGGTGTCTCCGTGTGTACGCGTGTGCCTGGGTGTCTCCGTGTGTGTGTGTGCGGCAGGGTGTCTCCGTGTGTGTGTGTGTGGCCGGGTGTCTCCATGTGCGGCTGGGTGCCTCCGTGTGCGTGTGTGTGTGTCTGGTTGTCTCCGTGTGTGTGCATGTGGCTGGGTGTCTCCGTCTGTGTGTGTGTGGCTGGGTGTTTCTGTGTGCGTGTGTGTGTGTGCGGCTGGGTGTCACCATGTGTGTGTGGCTGGGTGTCTGTGTGTGTGTGTGACTGGGTGTTTCTGTGTGCGTGTCTGTGTGTGTCTGTGGGGGCTCTGGGTGTCCATAGGAATATCCCCACATCCTTCCCCCCCCAGCCCTGCTGACCCCCCCTTAGAGCCTCATCCTACATGCCCCCACCCCCCAGTCCAGAGTCGCTCTGAGCTCCCTGGATCCCCCTTTCTGGAGCATGGCCCCCCCAGCTCTCCCCCTCCAGCTTAGCACCCTGCAGGGACCCTGCCCCACCCTGACCTGCTGGGGGGGGGGGGGAGCTGTGAGCTTCGGGGGGGCTTCTCCCAAGGGAGCATCACCCCACCACCACCGATCTGCCCCCCCCAGTGCTGAGCCACATATTCCCAGAGCGGCCTGTCATGGGTGAAACCACTGTCCCCCCGATGACCCCCCCGGGGATTTCCCCCCCCCGCAGGGCTGATGTCAGACCCCTTCCTGTGGGGTAACAGGGAGGCCGCCTGTGTGGGGCCATTTCGCAAAGGGGGCAGATTGTTGGCAAAGACTGGCAGGAACGCGGAAGGGGTGGGGGGCGGGGGAAAAGACCGTCTGCGGGGGGAGGGGGGGCATGAACTGGGCGGGGGACTGGGGGGGCATGACCCCCAGATTCTATTTCTGTCCTTGGCTACAGCCCACTTCCAAAAATAGCCTCTGACTTTCACTTCCCTGGAAAACAAACTCACAACCCAGCCCCCACTCCGCCCCGCCCGGACGCCTGGGTTCCACCCCAGCTGGGAGAGGAGTGGGGTCTAGGGGTTAAGAGCTGGGGGCTGGGGGCTGGGAACCAGGACTCCTGGGTTCTCTCCCCAGTTCGGAGTGGGGGCTGGTGGGTTAGAGCAGGTGGGGCTGGGAGCCAGGACTCCTGGGTTCTCTCCCTGGCTCTGGGAGGGGAGTGGGGGCTGGTGTGTCAGAGCAGGGGGGCTGGGAGCCAGGACTCCTGGGTTCTCTCCCCGGTTCGGAGTGGGGGCTGGTGGGTTAGAGCAGGGGATGCTGGGAGCCAGGACTCCTGGGTTCTCTCCCTCTGGTGGGACATGTACCTAGAATCGTGCTGACTGTTCTCCCCCCCCGCCCCCGGATCCCATCACAGGCCTGGCTGCGGGGGGGGGGGGGGGAGGGGCAGGAGCAAGGGGCAGGTGTGTGTGTAGGGGGGTCTGGCAGGCTGAGAGAGTGGGGAGCACCAGGCTTGCTGTGGGGTGGGGGGAGCTGGGGGTCAGTCAGCGCCATGGCCCAGGCTGCCCCCGGGCCTTGTCCCCCCGGCTCCTGAGTCAGAGCGGGCCCCGCACACCCTCAAATTCCCGGCCGCCCTGCCAGGGCTCTGACCCCGGGGGCTGGAATCAGAGGGGCTGGACCCCTCCCTTCCCCACTGGGGCAGCAGCCCCCCCCCCCCCCCCACAGAGCCCTGGGGACTGGCTCCCCTATGGGCCCGCTGTCTCCTGTGCTGGGGGAGGGGGCGGGGCCATGTACAGCCGTTGAGTGGGGGGCAGGGGCTGTGGTTTGGGGGTCACTGACCCCCAGCCTCGCCCCACAGCTGGGACAGGCCTGCGAGCCCCGTGCCTGCTGCCCACGCCAGGCCTGGGCCATTCACATCTGGTCCCCATCTCGCTGCGGCCAGGCCGGTTGCCCAGGGGAGCTGCGGATCCACCAGCAGCCCCCGCAAACCGGGACCCCACTCCCAGCGCTGAGAAACAGGGAGGGGCTGCCGGCCCCCGCCCCACGGCCCCCCCTGCTGCTGTCAGTGACCCCCAGCCCCCACTCCCCTCCCGGAGAGAACCCAGGAGTCCTGGCTCCCAGCCCCCCTGCTCTAACCCCCCAGGCCCCACTCCCCTCCCAGAGCCGGGGACAGAACCCAGGAGTCCTGGCTCCCAGCCCCCCCTGCTCTGACCCACCAGCCCCCACTCCCCTCCCAGAGCTGGGGAGAGAACCCAGGAGTCCTGGTTCCCAGGCCCTCGTGCACGCTGGTGACTGGACGAGGGGGCGACTGACAGAACATTCCATCCTGGCCACTCACCGCTGGCCAGGGTCGCCCCACAATGACCAGGGGCTGAGCCGGCATTCCTGACCCACCGCTCAGAGCCGGGGCCCGGACGGGACGGGGGGCTGGTGGTTAGAGCAGGGGGGGCTGGGAGCCAGGACTCCTGGGTTCTCTCCCCGGCTCTGGGAGGGGAGTGGGGGCTGGTGGGTTGGAGCAGGGGGGGCTGGGAGCCAGGTCTCCTGGGTTCTCTTCCTGGCTGTGGGAGGGGAGTGGGGGCTGGTGGGTGAGAGCAGGGGGCTGGGAGCCAGGACTCCTGGGTTCTCTCCCTGGCTCTGGGAGGGGAGTGGGGGCTGGGTGGGTGAGAGCAGGGGGCTGGGAGCCAGGACTCCTGGGTTCTCTCCCTGGCTCTGGGAGGGGAGTGGGGGCTGGGGGGTTAGAGCAGGGGGGCTGGGAGCCAGGACTCCTGGGTTCTCTGCCCGGCTCTGGGAGGGGAGTGGGGCCAGTAGTTAGAGCCGGGCGTGGCTCTGGGGCTGGGCTGGATCCAAACCCCAAAGCCGTTTCCGCCTCTGACGGTGCTGGGGGGGTGGGGGGGGGTCAGTGGAATCCCTCGAACATCAGGAACTTTCCAGGCGCCGGGAACATGTTTTGGGGGCTATAAATAGGCGGCGAGGCCGTGACATGAGGGCCGGGCCCCACGGAGCCGGCACCGGCCGAGTGAAACCCCACTGTAGACCCCCACCCCCCTCCCTGCCTTCCCCAGCCAGCCTGGCCCCCACCCCAGGGCAGATCCGAGCCGGCACCCCCTACAGAACACCCCAGTCCGGTCCCGCTCTGTGGGGGGGCCCCTTTGGCAACAACCGCAACAGAAAGTGGAAGTGGCCAGGAAGTGGCGGGGGGAGGGGGAGGAAACAGGTGATGTGGGGAGTGCGCCGGGGGGGAGGGGGGCAGGCGGAGCGGGGGGGGGGGGGGGGGGGGACACCAACCCGGAAAAAACAGAGACACTGATCCATAGCAACCCCGCCCCCCAAGCAGCTGGCCCACGGCGGGGATCCCCAGCCTGTCATTCCCTGGAACCGGCGTCTGGGAAACCCCTGAGCCGGGCGGGGTGAGTGAGGCCAAGCCAGAAAGGGGGTCAAGGGGGCACTGGGGGAGCAGCAGGGCAAGGGTGGCTGCTGGGGGGGGGTCACCTACAGAGCGGCAAGTTTGGGGAGTCGGTGGGGGGCCTAGGGCCAACCGGGACACACCTGGCGGAGCCAGGAGGCAAAGATGTGCCCCCCAGTGTCTGGACATCACCCCACATGCCTGCCCCACCCCCCCCCATTCCCAGACACCCCATGTCCCCACAACTCCCCGGCTGGGATCCCCACCCCCCTGCCCCAGGGCGTCCGGGCAGCTGTTTACCCAGCCCAGGGGAGTTGGGCTCCCCACCCCCCTGCCCCAGGATGTGGGGGCCAGCCGGCTCCGGGTGGCTATTTACCCAGCCCAGGGGAGTTGGGATCCCCCCCCCCGCCCCAGGACGTGGGGCCAGCTGGCTCCGGGCGGCTGTTTACCCAGCCCAGGGGAGTTGGGATCCCCGCCCCCCTGCCCCAGGACGTGGGGCCAGCCGGGTCCGGGTGGCTATTTACCCAGCCCAGGGGAGTTGGGATCTCCACTCCCCTGCCCCAGGACGTGGGGCCAGATGGCTCCGGGCGGCTGTTTACCCAGCCCAGGGGAGTTGGGATCCCCGCCCCCCTGCCCCAGGATGTGGGGCCCAGCCGGCTCCGGGCGGCTGTTTACCCAGCCCAGGGGAGTTGGGATCCCCGCCCCCCTGCCCCAGGATGTGGGGCCCAGCTGGCTCCGGGCGGCTGTTTACCCAGCCCAGGGGAATGGGGATCCCTTGCCCCCCTGCCCCAGGATGTGGGGCCCAGCCGGCTCCGGGCGGCTGTTTAGGCAGCCCAAGGGAGTGGGGATCCCTTGGCCCCCTGCCCCAGGATGTGGGGCCCAGCCGGCTCCGGGCAGCCGTTTACCCAGCCCAGGGGAGTTGGGATCCCTGTCCCCCTTCCCCGCCCCAGGAAGTAGGGCCAGCCGACTCCAGGTGGCTGTTTACCCAGCCCAGGGGAGTTGGGATCCCCGCCCCAGGACATGGTGCCAGCCGACTCTGGGTAGCTCTTTACCCAGCCCAGAGGAGTTGGGCTCCCCAGCCCCCTGTCCCAGGACGTGGGGCCAGCCGGCTCCGGGCGGCTATTTACCCAGGCCAGGGGAGTTGGGATCCCTTGGCCCCCTGCCCCAGGATGTGGGGCCCAGCCGGCTCCGGGCGGCTGTTTACGCAGCCCAGGGGAGTTGGGATCTCCACCCCCCTGCCCCAGGATGTGGGGCCCAGCCGGCTCCGGGCGGCCGTTTACCCCAGCCCAGGGGAGTTGGGATCTCCACCCCCCTGCCCCAGGATGTGGGGGCCAGATGGGGTCCGGGCGGCTGTTTACCCAGCCGGGTCAATATTGACCCAGAAGGAGAGTCTGGAGCAGCCGCAGCGGGGCTGGGGGGCAGGGGGCAGGGGGAGCCGTGCCGGGGCCTCCTTGGCAGTGGGGTGGGAGCCAGGACTCCTGGGTTCTCAGCCTGGCCGCTGCGGGGAGGGGGGTGGTTTGCGGTAGGGGGCAGGCCCCCCCCCCCCCCGCACTTTCCCTGCACGCTCCGCCGGATGAGCCAGGCCTGAGTCACCCGGCGCCGGCGGCTCGGCCTCTCGTCTCGACTCAGGGCCGCATCACCCCGGCTGCGATAAGCCAGCTGCCAGGCTGAGCCGGGGGGCCGCAGGCTGGGGGGGCTCACCGTGGGCATGGGTACCTGCACCCCCGTCCCCCCCACTGGGTCTGGGGAGCGCCCGGCCTGACGGGGACCCCGATCTCAGAGCAGCGCCCGGCCCCACGGGCCCTGATCTCTGTGCCCTGTGCCCCATTCCCCGCCCCCCTGAGCCGGCCAGTCCCTGCTCTGGGGCTGGGTGGGAGCCGGCGCCCCCTAGAGGGGACAAGCCCCTGCCCCATTCCTCACCCCTGAGCCAGCCAGTCCCTGCTCTGGGGCCGGGTGGGAGCCAGCGCCCCCTAGAGGGGACAGGCCCTTACCCCATTCCCCGCCCCCCTGAGCCAGCCAGTCCCCGCCCTGGGGCTGGGTGGGAGCCGGTGCCCCATAGAGGGGACAGGCCCCTGCCCCATTCCCCGCCCCCCTGAGCCGACCAGTCCCCGCCCTGGGGCCGGGTGGGAGCCAGCGCCCCCTAGAGAGGACAGGCCCCTGCCCCACTGATGCTGCATGCCCCAGGATAAATTCCCGGCGAGGGGGCGGGCTGGGGATTCCCGGCGCAGGGACGGGTCCCGTCACGTGCGCGCGGTTCCCGAGTCAGCCCCCCAACCCCCCCGCCCCCCGTTAGCTCATCTCCCGGCCCAGACACCAACCCCGGTTTCCTCTCCCCGGTGCAGACGCTTCCTGCCGGGCACCGCTCCCGTGTGTCCCCGGAGCCAGACGCTGGGGGCAGCCAGCGGCCTCTTCCCAAGAACCCAGGTGTCCGGGGGCAGGGTGGAGGGACCCAGGGGGTTTGCGCTCTCCGGCTGCAGCGGCTCCGGCCCCTCCCGGTCCCTGGGCGCTGGCCCCAAATCGGCAGCTCCGGAGTCACGGGAACCCGGCCCGCGGGCAGACAGACGCCGCCTTTGCGCGCCCCACGCGGCGTGGGGGAAAGCGGGGGGGGGCTCCGAAAACGGGGAGTGTGTGGGGAGGTTTGTCACCCCCAAATCCTTCGGGGGGGGGTGTATAAAGTGTCCAAAAAAATCACTGGGGTTTCGTCCCCCAAACTCTGACCCTTTGGAGTTTGGCTGCCAGGACATCTCTCCTGCACCCCCCATCTCCTCACCCTTCCCCTGCCCCACCTCCCTCCTCCACCCCCCATCTCCTCACCCTTCCCCTGCCCCACCTCCCTCCTCCACCCCCATCTCCTCACCCTTCCCCTGCCCCACCTCCCTCCTCCACCCCCCATCTCCTCACCCTTCCCCTGCCCCACCTCCCTCCTCCACCCCCCATCTCCTCACCCTTCCCCTGCCCCACATCCCTCCTCCACCCCCATCTCCTCACCCTTCCCCTGCCCCACCTCCCTCCTCCACCCCCATCTCCTCACCCTTCCCTGCCCCACCTCCCTCCTCCACCCCCCATCTCCTCACCCTTCCCCTGCCCCACCTCCCTCCTCCACCCCCATCTCCTCACCCTTCCCCTGCCCCACCTCCCTCCTCCACCCCCCATCTCCTCACCCTTCCCCTGCCCCACCTCCCTCCTCCACCCCCCATCTCCTCACCCTTCCCCTGCCCCACCTCCCTCCTCCACCCCCATCTCCTCACCCTTCCCCTGCCCCACCTCCCTCCTCCACCCCCCATCTCCTCACCCTTCCCCTGCCCCACCTCCCTCCTCCACCCCCCATCTCCTCACCCTTCCCCTGCCCCACATCCCTCCTCCACCCCCATCTCCTCACCCTTCCCCTGCCCCACCTCCCTCCTCCACCCCCCATCTCCTCACCCTTCCCCTGCCCCACATCCCTCCTCCACCCCCATCTCCTCACCCTTCCCCTGCCCCACCTCCCTCCTCCACCCCCATCTCCTCACCCTTCCCCTGCCCCACCTCCCTCCTCCACCCCCCATCTCCTCACCCTTCCCCTGCCCCACCTCCCTCCTCCACCCCCCATCTCCTCACCCTTCCCCTGCCCCACCTCCCTCCTCCACCCCCCATCTCCTCACCCTTCCCCTGCCCCACCTCCCTCCTCCACCCCCATCTCCTCACCCTTCCCCTGCCCCACATCCCTCCTCCACCCCCCATCTCCTCACCCTTCCCCTGCCCCACATCCCTCCTCCACCCCCCATCTCCTCACCCTTCCCCTGCCCCACCTCCCTCCTCCACCCCCCATCTCCTCACCCTTCCCCTGCCCCACCTCCCTCCTCCCCTCCCAGCACATGGCCCCCAACGTGACCCCGGCCCACAGGCCGTGGCCAGGCCCCCACTCAGCTCCCAACGTGCGGGGAGGCTCCCGGCGCCTGAGTCACGTCCCCTGGGGCCGAGTGCGAGTCACGGCTCCCAGCGCGGGCCTGGCCCCCCTGAGCCCCCCCAGCTCCCTCTGAGACCCCCCTGTCCCCCCTGAGCCCCCCAGCTCCTCCTGAGCCCCCCGAACCACCTGTCCCCCCAGCTCCTCCTGAGCCCCCCAGCTCCCTCTGAGACCCCCCGAGCCCCCTGTCCCCCCTGAGCCCCCCAGCTCCTCCTGAGCCCCCCGAACCGCCTGTCCCCCCAGCTCCTCCTGAGCCCCCCAGCTCCCTCTGAGACCCCCCGAGCCCCCTGTCCCCCCTGAGCCCCCCAGCTCCTCCTGAGCCCCCCGAACCACCTGTCCCCCCAGCTCCTCCTGAGCCCCCAGCTCCCTCTGAGACCCCCCGAGCCCCCTGTCCCCCCTGAGCCCCCAGCTCCTCCTGAGCCCCCCGAACCGCCTGTCCCCCCAGCTCCTCCTGAGCCCCCCAGCTCCCTCTGAGACCCCCCGAGCCCCCTGTCCCCCCTGAGCCCCCAGCTCCTCCTGAGCCCCCCAAACCGCCTGTCCCCCCAGCTCCTCCTGAGCCCCCCAGCTCCCTCTGAGACCCCCCGAACCCCCTGCTCCTCCTGAGCCCCCCAAACCCCCTGTCCCCCCAGGTCCTCCTGAGCCCCCAGCTCCCTCTGAGACCCCCAAACCCCCTTTCCCCCCTGAGCCCCCCAGCTCCTCCTGAGCCCCCTGAACCCCGAGCCCCCAGCTCCTCCTGAGCCCCCAAACCCCGAGCCCCCAGCTCCTCCTGAGCCCCCGAGCCCCCAGATCCTCCTGAGCCCTCCTGAACCCCCCAGCTCCTCCTAAGCCCCCCACGAACCCCGAGCCCCCCAGCTCCCTCTGAGACCCCCTGAGACCCCTGTCCCCCCTGAGCCCCCAGCTCCTCCTGAGCCCCCCACAAACCCCCTGAGCCCCCAGCTCCTCCTGAGCCCCCCTGAGCCCCCAGCTCCTCCTGAGCCCCCCGAATCCCCTGCTCCCTCTGAGCCCCCCAAACCCCCTGTCCCCTCCTGAGCCCCCCAGCTTCTCTGGAGCCCCCACCTCCCTCTGAGCCCCCCTGAACCCCCACCTCCTCCTGAGCCTCCTGGAGGCAGCTCCTGGACGAGCCCAGTGCAGCGGGGCCTGACCCGGGGGGGGGCGGGGAAACTCCCCGTGTCCCCCTCCCACCCAGCCCCACTGAGACCCCAGCGCTTCAGGGCACCAGGGAACGGGTGCCAGGAGCCCAGCCCTCGGGGCGGGGGGTGTCCCTGTGTTTGGGGGTCTTGCCCGATAGCCCCCTCGAACCCCCTGTCCCCTCCTGAGCTCCCCACCTCCCTCTGAGACACGCATAGCCCCTGCCTCTTCCTGAGCCCCCCAGCTCCTCCTCAGCCCCCCACCTCCTGAGCCCCCTGCTCCCTCCTGAACCCACCTCCTGGGCCCTCCCTGAGCCCCCCAGCTCCTGAGCCCTCCCTGAGCCCCCCAGCTCCTGAGCCCCCCAGCTCCCTCCTGAACCCACCTCCTGGGCCCTCCCTGAGCCCCCCAGCTCCTGAGCCCCCTGCTCCCTCCTGAACCCACCTCCTGGGCCCTCCCTGAGCCCCCCAGCTCCTGAGCCCCCCACCTCCTGAGCCCCCTGTTCCCTCCTGAACCCACCGCCTGAGCCCTCCCTGAGACCCCCAGCTCGTCCTGAGCCCCCTGTTCCCTCCTGAACCCACCTCCTGAGCCCTCCCTGAGCCCCCCAGCTCCTGAGCCCCCTGTTCCCTCCTGAACCCACCTCCTGAGCCCTCCCTGAGACCCCCAGCTCCTGAGCCCCCTGTTCCCTCCTGAACCCACCTCCTGAGCCCTCCCTGAGCCCCACACCTCCTGAGCCCCCTGTTCCCTGCTGAACCCACCTCCTGAGCCCTCCCTGAGCCCCCCAGCTCCTGAGCCCCCTGTTCCCTCCTGAACCCACCTCCTGAGCCCTCCCTGAGCCCCCAGCTCCTGAGCCCCCCACCTCCTGAGCCCCCTGTTCCCTCCTGAACCCACCTCCTGAGCCCTCCCTGAGCCCCCCAGCTCGTCCTGAACCCCCCACCCCCACTCCCTGCCCCCCAAGAACTCCTAAGCCCTCTGCCCCCTTGTGGCCTGAGCCCAGGCCCTGCAACCGACCCCCGCCCCATTCCCTGCAGCCCCCCAACCTGTTCCGTGCAGGCCCCTGCCACCCCCCCAGGACAGAGTCAGCGGCTGTAGAATAAAATCCATCTCTTTATTGGTGGGTGGTTCTGGTTTTACACCCGCGAGACACGGGGCGGGGCGGACAGACAGGCCCCCGCCCCCGCCTGCCGGGCCCCTACCGATGCCATAGGTCCCCCCCCCAACCGACCCAGCCGGCTCCTGGACGAGCCCAGTGCAGCGGGGCCTGATCCGGGGTGGGGGGGGACAGGGAAACTCCCCGTGCCCCCTCCCACCCAGCCCCACTGAGACCCCACCGTTTCAGGGCACCAGTGGGCGGGTGCCAGGAGCTCAGCCCTCGGGGCGGGGGGTGTCCCTGTGTTTGGGGGTCTTGCCCAATAGCCCCCGAGGCAGGAGCGTGGGGATGGGGGGGGCCTGTGTCTTGGCTGACATGGGGTGTGGGGGGGGGAGCAGGGCGTGGTCTGTGGCACTGGGAGCTGGAGAGAAAGTGGGCTGGGCTGAGGGGGCAGGGACAGGGGATGGGGGGGTCACCCCCCCACCGCCTTTCCTGGGACCCTGCCCAGAAAAATGCCAGGAGGGGCCCCTGGGGGCCATGGCCCCGTATCGCTTGGCTGCATCCCTGCCCCCCACACCGATTGGCACAAAGTGGGGGGGGGCAGTTTGGGCCTGGTGCCTTTGGGGGCCGTTCTCCCAGCATGCCCACAACAGGGCAAGTCCTCACACACTCAGCCAGAACCGCTGCACACGTGGGCTCACGCTCAGGGCACATTAAGAACATCAGAGCGGCCAGACTGGGTCAGACCCAGGGTCCATCCAGCCCAGTGTCCTGTGTGTGACGGGCCAGTGCCGGGGGCCTCGGAGGGAATGAACAGATCAGGGAATCACCAAGTGATCCATCCCCTGAGCCCATTGCCAGCGCCTGGCAAACAGAGGCTAGAGACACCATCCCTGCCCAGCCTGGCTAATAGCCATTGATGGACCTGTCCTCCAGGAACTGATCTAGTTCTTCTTTGAACCCTGTTATAGTCTTGGCCTTGACAACATCCTCTGGCGAGGAGTTCCACAGATTGACTGTGTGCTGGGTGAAAAAATACTTCCCTTTGTTGTGAACCCACCGCCTATTCATTTCACTCAGTGACCTTTAGTTCTTGTGTTATGCAAAGTAGTAAACTACACTTCCTTATCTACTTTCGCCGCACCCGTCATGATTTTATAGACCTCAATCATATCCCCCCTTAGTCATCTATTTTCCAAGCTGAAAAGTCCCAGGCTTATTAATCGCTCCTCACACGGCAGCTGTTCCAGA
Source organism: Macrochelys suwanniensis (assembly GCA_033296515.1). Classification (NCBI taxonomy): domain Eukaryota; kingdom Metazoa; phylum Chordata; order Testudines; family Chelydridae; genus Macrochelys; species Macrochelys suwanniensis. The sequence continues at coordinate 15,808,909 of CM065798.1, read as the reverse complement.
CCCCTCCTCAGTTTTGTTGCCCTTTTCCAATTCCAATAGATCTTTTTTTGCGATGGGGCGACCACATCTGCACGCAGTATTCAAGATGTGGGGCTACCATGGATTTATAGAGAGGCAATAGGATATTTTCTGTCTGATTATTGATCCCTTTCTTAATGAGTCCCAACTTTCTGTTGGCTTTTTTGACTGCCGCTGCACATTGAGTGGATGTTTTCAGACAACTATCCACAATGACTCCAAGATCTCCTTCTTGAGTGGTAACAGCTAATTTAGCCCCCATCGCTGTATACGTACAGTTGGGATTACGCTTTCCCATGTGCATCACTTTGCATTTATCAGCACTGAATTTCATCTGCCGTTTTGTGGCCCAGTCACCCAGTTTTGTGAGATCCCTTTTGTGACGAACTAGGACTGTTGTTAAGGTTTCCCTGAGTACTGTGTGGGTGCCTCAGTTTCCCCTATGCAGTGCTTGAGTATCTAGGTGGTGGGACGACGGTGCATGATTGTTACAAAGCCCTAGAAGGCAGGGGTGGGCAGAGGCCTGGACACAGAGAATGGCCCTGTCCCCTGGCAACAGATGGCCCCGGCCCCTCCCCTGCAAAGGTGAGAGATGAAGGTGTTGGAACAAAGGGATCAGGTGACCTCCTGGCCTGGGAAGGAGACAAAGGGGGAGGAGGGGCTGGAGAGTTTCAGTTTGGAGCTGGCTGGAGAGGAGGGGAGAGAGGCAGACAGGGTCTGGCCTCCCTGCCCCGTTTGGAGCTGTGGGGTGAAATGCAGGGAGCCCCGAGCTGGGGTCTAAGCTCCCTGCCCCCCGGAAGGGCCCGACTGAGGGGTCCTGGATGTACTGACAAGCTGTTTGGACTGTGTTCCTGGCATCTCTAATAAACCTTCTGTTCTACTGGCTGGCTGAGACTCCCAGTGAATCTGGGGAAGAGGGGTGCAGGCGCTGACTCCCCCACACTCCGTGACACCTTTGTAGCTCTTCCCAGTCTGCCTGGGACTGAACTATCTTCAGTAATGTGGTATCAGCCACAAATTTTGCCACCTCACAGTTTACCCCTTTTTCCAGATCGTTGATGAATATGTTGAATCGGGCTGGGCCCAGTACAGACCCCTGGGGGACACCACTAGTTACCTGTCTCCACTCTGAAACCTGACCATTTATACCTACCCTTTGTTTCCTGTCTTTTAACCAGCTACTGATCCACGAAAGGACCTTCCCTCTTATCCCACGACAGCTGACTTTGCGTAAGAGCCTTTGGTGAGGGACCTTGTCAAAAGCTTTCTGGAAGTCTAAGCACACTCTATCCACGGGGTCCCCCCGGTCCACGTGCTTGTTGACCCCTCAGAGAATTCTAGTAGATTGGTGAGGCCGGATTTCCCGTCACTAACACCAGGTCGACTCCTCCCCAACGAGTTACGTTCATCGACGTGTCTGACAATTCTGTGCTTTACGAGAGTTTCCGCCAGTTTGCCCGTGTTGCTCACACTGACACTAACACACTCATTGCACACACAGACACACACTCCTCAAATACTCCCACTCACAGATCACACAGACACACTAATGCACGCACTAACACACAGGAATGCACGCACCAACACACACTAATGCACACACGCACACACGCGCAGAGTAATGCACGCACTAACACACAGGAATGCACACATACACACACAGAGTAACGTACACACTAACATACACAAACACACAGGAATGCACACACACACACAGAGAGTAACGCACGCACTAACATATACACACACACACACACACAGAGTAACGCACGCACTAACAGACACACACACACACACAGGAATGCACACACACACACACAGAGTAACGCACGCACTAACATACACACACATACACACACAGAGGAATGCACACACACACAGACACACACTTTTCTCAGCTCCCCCCAGCTCCCTGCCCCGGGTACTGGATGCGGAAGAGGTGGACGATGCCATCGCTCAGCGCCACGGCGAAGTGCCCGTCGCCGGTGACGGTGGCCACCCGGGCTCTCTCAATGCCGTGCCGGGCGGTGAGGAAGGGCCCCAGCGGCTCCCCGCCCGCCCCGAACGCCATCACCTTGTTCAGCTCCCGCAGGGCCACGTAGAAGTGGCCCCTGTCGTCGGCGCAGACGGCCCCCGGCTGGCACCGCTCCAGCCGCTCCTCGCCCAGCTCCGCCAGCGGCTGCCCGTGCGTGCCGAAGGCCACCACGCTGCGCCGGTGCCAGTCCGAGGCCACGTAGCGGCCGCGCCGGCCGGCCACGAACACCATGGCCAGACGGTCGTGCCCGTCCGGGAAAATCTTCTCCACCAGCTCCCCCCGGGCGTCGTAGACCTCCAGGTGCCCCGCCACGCTGACGGCCACGGCGTCGCCCCCCTCCGCCGCCGCCACCGTGACGGCGTGGCTGGCCTGGGTGGGGCGCAGGGCCTTCTGCCAGACCAGGGCGCCGTCCCGCTCCGCCAGGTAGAGCCGGGAGCCGGCGGTGTAGGCCACCCGGCCGCCCACGGCCACCACGCTGCAGGGGGCCGCGCCGGCGTGCACCGGGACCACGCCCCGGAAGTCCCCCTGCAGCGAGAAGCGCTTGAGGCTGCGGTTCTCCTCGTCAGCCAGGAGCAGCTCCCCGGGGCCCAGGGGGCAGAGCCCCGTAATCCGGGGCCGGTGCTTGTCACCGGGGACCCGCACCGAGAAGCTGCAGGAGAAGCGGGCGGTGGGGGGGCAGCCGGCACAGCGGCGGATCCGGGGAAGGGGCCGGCGGCGGATCCGGGGAAGGGGCCGGCGGCGGATCCGGGGAAGGGGCCGGCGGCGGATCCGGGGAAGGGGCCGCCGGCGGATCTGGGGAAGGGGGCCGCCGGCGGATCTGGGGAAGGGGCTGGTGGCTCCGGGGCACGGGCGTCACACTGGGCGCTGTCCTCCCCTGGGCCGGCCGGCTCGGCCTCCCCCAGGTCCAGCCGGAAGAGGCCACCCAGGCTCTGGAGATCGGCGCGGACGACCAGCCGGGGCCGCGGCCCCCCCGAGGGGCTCCCAGCGGAAGCCCCGGAGCCGGCCGAGCCGCTGGGCGATCAAGGCCTCCAGCGAGACGATCTCCACCGGCCGGCCCAGGGCCAGCACCCGGCGGGCGACCTCGGCCGTGCCGCGGGCCAGCGTTTCCTGCCGCTCCAGCTCCGCCCGCAGCAGCCCGGCCGCCTCCTCGCGCCCCTCCACGTGGCGCCGCAGGGCGGCCAGCGTCTCCTCCTGCTGGGCCAGCAGGCGGCGGGCCGCGTCGGCGCCGGCCCGCTCCACCACGTCCCGCAGGCCGGCCTTGTGCCGCCGCAGCTGCTCCAGCTCCTCCTCCAGCGCCGCCCGCCCCCGGGCCACCCGCCCCGCCGCCTCCTCCACGCCGGCCAGCAGCTCGGCCAGCCGGGGCCGCCGGGCCTCGGCCGCCTCCTCCAGCGTCTGGCAGGGGTGCTCCAGGTGGGGGCCCAGCCGGCACTCCCGGCAGATGGGCCCGGCGCAGGACCGGCACAGGAAGCGCAGCGGCTCGGCCGGGTGCTCGGGGCACGGCGCAGCCCGGCGCCGCCGGCTCTCCTCGTCGTGCTGCCCGGAGAGGTAGCCCTGCAGGCCCACCAGCCGGTGGGCGTGGGTGAGCCGGGAGCAGCGGTGCCCGGCGGCGCAGGACGGGCACAGGCTGTCGGCGCAGTCCAGGCAGTGGGAGGCGGCCGGGCGCCCGCCCTCCTGCCCGATCAGCGGGCACAGGGCGCAGGTCAGCCCGGCCGCGCCCGCCGGCCGCGCCAGCTCCAGCAGCCCGGCCACGGAGAAGTTGGTCTTGAGGCCGGCCACCCCCTGGGGCAGGGCCACGTCCGCCCAGCACTCGGGGCACCGCAGCCCCGGCCCCTCGCCCACCAGCCCCTCCAGGCAGCCCTGGCAGTAGGTGTGGAAGCAGGGCAGGATCTTCGGCCCCCGCAGCCGCTCCAGGCAGATGGGGCAGGTCAGGAAGTCGGCGGCGATGGCGTCCGAGAGGGACGGGGCGTCCGAGGCCATGACGGGGGGCGGGGGGTGTCGTTCCCACCGAGCCCCGACACCAGCAGAGAGTCTGCTGCAGGCACCTAGGACGGGTATAGGGAGGTTACGGAACTCGGAGCCAGGACTCCTGGGTTCTCTCCCCAGGGCCGGGGGGCGGGGCTCCTGGGTTCTCTCACTGGCTTTGGGAGGGGAGTGGGGGCTGGTGGGTTAGAGTGGGGGGGCTGGGAGCCAGGACTCCTGGGTTCTCTCCCCGGCTCTGGGAGGGGAGTGGGGGCTGGTGGGTTAGAGCAGGGCGGGCTGGGAGCCAGGACTCCTGGGTTCTCTCCCCGGCTGTGGGAGGGGAGTGGGGGCTGGGTGGTTAGAGCAGGGGACACTGGGACCCAGGACTCCTGGGTTCTCTCCCTGGCTCTGGGAGGGGAGTGGGGGCTGGTGGGTTAGAGCAGGGTGGGTTGGGAGCCAGGACTCCTGGGTTCTCTCCCTGGCTCTGGGAGGGGAGAGGGGGCTGGTGGATCAGAGCAGGGGGCGCTGGGAGCCAGGACTCCTGGGTTCTCTCCCTGGCTGTGGGAGGGGAGAGGGGGCTGGTGGGTTAGAGTAGGGGGGGCTGGGAGCCAGGACTCCTGGGTTCTCTCCCCGGCTCTGGGAGGGGAGTGGGGGCTGGTGGGTTAGAGCAGGGTGGGTTGGGAGCCAGGACTCCTGGGTTCTCTCCCTGGCTCTGGGAGAGGAGTGGGGGCTGGTGGGTCAGAGCAGGGGGCGCTGGGAGCCAGGACTCCTGGGTTCTCTCCCTGGCTGTGGGAGGGGAGTGGGGGCTGGTGGGTTAGAGCAGGGGAGGCTGGGAGCCAGGACTCCTGGGTTCTCTCCCTGGCTGTGGGAGGGGAGAGGGGGCTGGTGGGTTAGAGCAGGGGGGGCTGGGAGCCAGGACTCCTGGGTTTTGTCCCCGGCTCTGGGAGGGGAGTGGGGGCTGGTGGGTTAGAGCAGGACGGGCTGGGAGCCAGGACTCCTGGGTTCTCTCCCCGGCTGTGGGAGGGGAGTGGGGGCTGGGTGGTTAGAGCAGGGGACACTGGGACCCAGGACTCCTGGATTCTCTCCCTGGCTCTGGGAGGGGAGTGGGGGCTGGTGGGTTAGAGCAGGGTGGGTTGGGAGCCAGGACTCCTGGGTTCTCTCCCTGGCTCTGGGAGGGGAGAGGGGGCTGGTGGGTTAGAGCAGGGGGGGCTGGGAGCCAGGACTCCTGGGTTCTCTCACTGGCTTTGGGAGGGGAGTGGGGGCTGGTGGGTTAGAGTGGGGGGGCTGGGAGCCAGGACTCCTGGGTTCTCTCCCCGGCTCTGGGAGGGGAGTGGGGGCTGGTGGGTTAGAGCAGGGGAGGCTGGGAGCCAGGACTCCTGGGTTTTGTCCCCGGCTCTGGGAGGGGAGTGGGGGCTGGTGGGTTAGAGCAGGGCGGGCTGGGAGCCAGGACTCCTGGGTTCTCTCCCCGGCTGTGGGAGGGGAGTGGGGGCTGGGTGGTTAGAGCAGGGAACACTGGGACCCAGGACTCCTGGGTTCTCTCCCTGGCTCTGGGAGGGGAGTGGGGGCTGGTGGGTTAGAGCAGGGTGGGTTGGGAGCCAGGACTCCTGGGTTCTCTCCCTGGCTGTGGGAGGGGAGAGGGGGCTGGTGGGTTAGAGCAGGGGGGGCTGGGAGCCAGGACTCCTGGGTTCTCTCCCTGGCTCTGGGAGGGGAGTGGGGGCTGGTGGGTTAGAGTGGGGGGGCTGGGAGCCAGGACTCCTGGGTTCTCTCCCCGGCTCTGGGAGGGGAGTGGGGGCTGGTGGGTCAGAGCAGGGGGCGCTGGGAGCCAGGACTCCTGGGTTCTCTCCCTGGCTGTGGGAGGGGAGAGGGGGCTGGTGGGTTAGAGCAGGGCGGGCTGGGAGCCAGGACTCCTGGGTTCTCTCCCCGGCTCTGGGAGGGGAGTGGGGGCTGGGTGGTTAGAGCAGGGGACACTGGGACCCAGGACTCCTGGGTTATCTCCCTGGCTCTGGGAGGGGAGTGGGGGCTGGTGGGTCAGAGCAGGGTGGGTTGGGAGCCAGGACTCCTGGGTTCTCTCCCTGGCTCTGGGAGGGGAGTGGGGGCTGGTGGGTCAGAGCAGGGGGGGGCTGGGAGCCAGGACTCCTGGGTTCTCTCACTGGCTTTGGGAGGGGAGTGGGGGCTGGTGGGTTAGAGTGGGGGGGCTGGGAGCCAGGACTCCTGGGTTCTCTCCCCGGCTCTGGGAGGGGAGTGGGGGCTGGTGGGTTAGAGCAGGGTGGGTTGGGAGCCAGGACTCCTGGGTTCTCTCCCTGGCTCTGGGAGGGGAGAGGGGGCTGGTGGGTCAGAGCAGGGGGCGCTGGGAGCCAGGACTCCTGGGTTCTCTCCCTGGCTCTGGGAGGGGAGAGGGGGCTGGTGGGTCAGAGCAGGGGGCGCTGGGAGCCAGGACTCCTGGGTTCTCTCCCTGGCTGTGGGAGGGGAGAGGGGGCTGGTGGGTTAGAGCAGGGGGGGCTGGGAGCCAGGACTCCTGGGTTCTCTCCCCGGCTCTGGGAGGGGAGTGGGGGCTGGTGGGTCAGAGCAGGGGGCGCTGGGAGCCAGGACTCCTGGGTTCTCTCCCTGGCTGTGGGAGGGGAGTGGGGGCTGGTGGGTTAGAGCAGGGGAGGCTGGGAGCCAGGACTCCTGGGTTTTGTCCCCGACTCTGGGAGGGGAGTGGGGGCTGGTGGGTTAGAGCTGGGGAGGCTGGGAGCCAGGACTCCTGGGTTTTGTCCCCGGCTCTGGGAGGGGAGTGGGGGCTGGTGGGTTAGAGCAGGACAGGCTGGGAGCCAGGACTCCTGGGTTCTCTCCCTGGCTATGGGAGGGGAGAGGGGGCTGGTGGGTTAGAGCAGGGGGGGCTGGGAGCCAGGACTCCTGGGTTCTCTCCCCGGCTCTGGGAGGGGAGTGGGGGCTGGGTGGTTAGAGCAGGGAACACTGGGACCCAGGACTCCTGGGTTCTCTCCCTGGCTCTGGGAGGGGAGTGGGGGCTGGTGGGTTAGAGCAGGGTGGGTTGGGAGCCAGGCCTCCTGGGTTCTCTCCCTGGCTCTGGGAGGGGAGAGGGGGCTGGTGGGTCAGAGCAGGGGGCGCTGGGAGCCAGGACTCCTGGGTTCTCTCCCTGGCTCTGGGAGGGGAGAGGGGGCTGGTGGGTCAGAGCAGGGGGCGCTGGGAGCCAGGACTCCTGGGTTCTCTCCCTGGCTGTGGGAGGGGAGAGGGGGCTGGTGGGTTAGAGCAGGGGGGGCTGGGAGCCAGGACTCCTGGGTTCTCTCCCCGGCTCTGGGAGGGGAGTGGGGGCTGGTGGGTTAGAGCAGGGTGGGTTGGGAGCCAGGACTCCTGGGTTCTCTCCCTGGCTCTGGGAGGGGAGTGGGGGCTGGTGGGTCAGAGCAGGGGGCGCTGGGAGCCAGGACTCCTGGGTTCTCTCCCTGGCTGTGGGAGGGGAGTGGGGGCTGGTGGGTTAGAGCTGGGGAGGCTGGGAGCCAGGACTCCTGGGTTTTGTCCCCGGCTCTGGGAGGGGAGTGGGGGCTGGTGGGTTAGAGCAGGACAGGCTGGGAGCCAGGACTCCTGGGTTCTCTCCCTGGCTATGGGAGGGGAGTGGGGGCTGGTGGGTTAGAGCAGGGGGGAGGGTGCTGGGAGCCAGGACTCCTGGGTTCTCTCCCCGGCTCTGGGAGGGGAGTGGGGGCTGGGTGGTTAGAGCAGGGAACACTGGGACCCAGGCCTCCTGGGTTCTCTCCCTGGCTCTGGGAGGGGAGAGGGGGCTGGTGGGTCAGAGCAGGGGGCGCTGGGAGCCAGGACTCCTGGGTTCTCTCCCCGGCTCTGGGAGGGGAGTGGGGGCTGGTGGGTTAGAGCAGGGGAGGCTGGGAGCCAGGACTCCTGGGTTTTGTCCCCGGCTCTGGGAGGGGAGTGGGGGCTGGTGGGTTAGAGCTGGGGAGGCTGGGAGCCAGGACTCCTGGGTTTTGTCCCCGGCTCTGGGAGGGGAGTGGGGGCTGGTGGGTTAGAGCAGGACAGGCTGGGAGCCAGGACTCCTGGGTTCTCTCCCTGGCTATGGGAGGGGAGAGGGGGCTGGTGGGTTAGAGCAGGGGGGGCTGGGAGCCAGGACTCCTGGGTTCTCTCCCTGGCTCTGGGAGGGGAGTGGGGGCTGGGTGGTTAGAGCAGGGAACACTGGGACCCAGGACTCCTGGGTTCTCTCCCTGGCTCTGGGAGGGGAGTGGGGGCTGGTGGGTTAGAGCAGGGGGGGCTGGGAGCCAGGCCTCCTGGGTTCTCTCCCTGGCTCTGGGAGGGGAGAGGGGGCTGGTGGGTCAGAGCAGGGGGCGCTGGGAGCCAGGACTCCTGGGTTCTCTCCCCGGCTCTGGGAGGGGAGTGGGGGCTGGTGGGTTAGAGCAGGGTGGGTTGGGAGCCAGGACGCCTGGGTTCTCTTCCCGGCTCTGGGAGGGGAGTGGGGGCTGGTGGGTTAGAGCAGGGTGGGCTGGGAGCCAGGACGCCTGGGTTCTCTCCCCGGCTCTGGGAGGGGAGTGGGGGCTGGTGGGTCAGAGCAGGGGGCGCTGGGAGCCAGGACTCCTGGGTTCTCTCCCCGGTTCTGGGAGGGGAGAGGGGGTTGCCGGCGGGAGCCGCGGCTGGGCCTGTGGGGGGCGGGGAGGGGGGGTTACCTCAGCCCGGTGGGGGGTCAGGTCTCCTGACTCCCCGCGGTGCAGGCTCCGAGGTGCAGATGTCACGGGAGGGAAACGAAAGTGAAAGTCGGGCCCGGGGCGGGTGTTTTCCTCCCTTCGGTCCCACAAACCCGCCGGGCTGCCAAACACCGACCCCCCCGGCCCCATAGGGCCCCCCAGCCCTTCCCCCCATGGCTCTCAGCGCCCCAGAGCTCGCCCCATGGGGCCCAGCCCCCCCCCGAACCCAGCTCCCAGCCCCACGAGACCCCGCAGGGCCCAAAGCAAGACTCTCCCCCCCAGCCCCTGCTTCCGCCATCGTGGCAAGCCCCGCCCCCGGGCCCCCCACTCTGAGCAACCCCCCCGCCTCCCCTGCCAGCCCCCTACGCAAACTCCCCCGCCCCACCATCCCCCCTGCGGGCACCCATCCCCCGTGACTCAGTTTCCCCTTCTGGGGGGTCTCTGCACGAAGAGCTTCGGGGTTAGTGGGGGGCGGGGCGGGGGGCTGCAGCTCTGGGCGGCCGGTGGAAGGGGGTGAGCCCGGGTGGCCTCCCCACCCCCCCAAAATCGCCCCCCCCCCGCTTCGGCTCTGCCTGCCCGGCTGGTGGGGAGGGGCAAGGGGGGGTGTGTGTGTGTCCATGGCCAGGTGCATTTGTGTTGCCCTGCATGGATGTTTGTGCGCACGGGGCCCAGTGGTTTGTGCAATGAGTGTGTGTGTGTGTGTGTGTGACGGGCTCCATGGGGGTGCAGGTGTGCGCTTAGTTTCTGTGGGGTGGGGGGGGTGGTTGTTAGTGGAAGTGTGGGGGGGTCTGCGGGTGGTTGTTCGCCTGTTTGCACCCCTCTACGTCACCCCGTGTACTTGTGAGCACCTGGCTCTGTTGTGTGTGTGCTGCTGTGTTTGTGTAACAGCTGCATTTGTCGGTGTGGTTAGTGTGTCCGTGTGTGTGTGTAGATGTGCATGCATTAGTGTCAGTGTGTCTGTGTGGTGTGTCCGTGTGTGTGCAGACGGGTGTGCGTTAGTGTCAGTGTGTCAGTGCAGTTAGTGTGTCAGTGGGTGCACAGATGAGTGTGTGTTAGTGCCAGTGTGGTTAGTGTGTCTGTGCAGCTCCGTGTGTGTGTTACTGTCAGTGTGTCAGTGTGGTTAGTGTGTCAGTGTGTGCAGACGGGTGTGGGTTAATGTAAGCGTGTCTGTGTGGTTAGTGTGTCGGTGTGTGCACAGACGGGTGTGTGTTAGTGTCAGCGTGTCTGTGTGGTTAGTGTGTCGGTGTGTGCAGACGGGTGTGCGTTAGTGTCAGTGCGGTTAGTGTGTCTGTGCAGCTCCGTGTGTGTGTTACTGTCAGTGTGCCCGTGTGCAGTTGTTGGCCGGCGTGCGTGCAGCTCCGAGCGCGCGGCCGTGTGAGGTCTCCGGGGGCGGGTGTGTGCGAGCCAGGCTCCCCATCTCTGTGCTTGTGTTGCTGGGGGGGGGGGTGTCGCTGGCTCCGTGGGGCCGAGTGTCTTTGTGCCACGGGGGCGGGGCCTCGGGGAGGGTGTTTCTCTCCGGGACGGGACGCTCTCTCAAGGGGTCCCCGCGGCCTCCAAACCCCCGGGCCAGGACCTCGGGTCCGAGCGGCCGGCCTGGCCCGCGGGCAGCGCGCTCGGGGGCTCGGCGGGCGGATCCGGCTCATTCGAAACCCGGCCAGAGCGCGGGGGCCTCCCGGGGCTGAACCCAGAGCCGGCGCCGGGGCGACGCCAGGCCGTGGTGGGCGGGGAGCCAATATTTAACGGTGGGTGCCGGCGTCCGGCCCAGACGGCGTGACCCCGGCCGAGGGGGCGAGACCCGTCTCACAGCGACCGTAACTCAGCCCTGGAACCGCCCCCCGGGGGCAGCCAGCTTCTCCGTCAGCCGCACCTGGGCTGTGTTTCTACCCGTCGGCTCTGGGGCGGACCTGGGGGGCAGGTCTGCGGCCCTGGGCGCTACCGGGGGGGTCAGACCAGTGGGTCACCAAGGTGACGGCAGGATTCAGAGGGGCCGGAGCCAGGATCCGCTCGCTCGCGCCGCTGGTCTCTCTGCCCCCTTTTCCTCGGGGTCCCGTATGAGTCCCCTCCGCCCCCTGCGGGTCTGAACGCCCCTCACCTGCCCCCTGCCTCTGGCCTCCTGCTCCGGGCTGCCCTGCCCATGAACTTGTTCCTGTTCCATCGACCCCAAACCTCCCCCAACCCCCTGCCGTTAGCCCCAAACCTGCCCCCAGCTCCTGCCGCTAACCTGAGCCCGTCCCCTGGTCTCCCCGTGTCCTCCCCTATTGATGGACGGGGCCAGGCCGGGCTATTCGCCAAGAGGGTCGGTGGCGCAGCCCGCTGCCCGGGGAGTCCCGAAACCTCCGCCTGCCCGGAGCTGGGGCGGGATGACGGGGGCTGGATCCCTCGGCAAATCGCCCGGCTCTGTCTGCTCCCCGCGAAGCACCGGGGGGCCAGCGGGTGTCACGGGGTCCCCGGGCGATGCTCCGAGACTGCTCCCTACGGAGCCAGGCCAGACTCTGGGGGAGCCTCCTCTCTGAGCTGACTGTCTCCTCTCCAGGGCAAGAAGCTTCCCCAGCTTCCACCTTCCTGGGTCTGACCCTGGAGCATCCAGCCTCCCCTGCCCCACCGTGAGTGAGCCCGGGGGGGTCCTGGGGGGGCCAGGGGGCCCTGCCCCCTGACTCCACAGTCAGACGTGACTCTCAGCCAGCCGGGGAAACAGGAGGTTTATTAGCTGACAGGAACAGGGTCTAAACCAGAGCTTCTGGGTACAGAGAACAGGACCCTCAAGTCAGGTCCATCTTGGGGGGCAGGGAGCCCACCTGGGCCTCCCTCCACTTCCCCAGCCCCTTCCAAACTGCAACTCTCCAGCCCCTCCTCTGGCCTTTGTCTCTTTCCCGGGCCAGGAGGCCACCTGATCTCTCTGTTCTCCAACCCCTTCAGTTGGCCCCTTTGCAGAGGAGGGGCCCAGGCCATCAGTTGCCAGGAGACAGGGCGTTGGCCATTCTCTCGGGCTCTGCAACCATCACACCCCCTTATTCCCCCACCTAGAGACGTAAGAAATGCACAGGGGAAACTGAGGCACCCACACAGTCTCCAGAGAGAACATTAAGAACAGTCCCACCTCGTCCCAAGGGGGTCCCTGCATGGCCAGTGTGATGCTCCGTCTGCGTCCCGGGGTCCGGCTGAGACGCGTCGAGTGCCCACGAAACCCCCCCCCCCCAGAAGTCCCGGCTGTCGGCCCAGGCGGTTGGTGTCCCAGCACCGTGGGGAGCTCGGCAGATCCTAGCGGCCCCGGCCGAGACCTGGGTTCCCCCGTCGCGCCGGGCGCTGCACAGACACCAGAGAGGAGGTGTGTGCGTGGTGCTCCCCTCCCCCCACGGGGCTGGGCCCGTTGGCTCCCCTGGGGGGCGGGGGGGGGGGGACACGACAGTGAGGTCAGCGCCCCCGACGGCAGTGCAGGCACTCCCTGACCTTTGACCTGTAGATCTGCAGCCAAAACGGGGGGGGGGGGAGAGAAGAGTTGTGAGATCTTGCGAGGAAGGAGCATGAACAGAAAAGTGCCCCCCCCGCCTCCATGGGGGGGCAGCCACAGGGTCCCCCCCTCAGATTGCCCCAGGGGTCAGCTGCAGGGTCCCCCCCACCTCCCTGGGGGGGCCCAGCCTCAGGGTCCCCTTCCCCCATCTCCCCGGGGGGGGGGTCAGCTGCAGGGTCCCCCCCCACCTCCCCGGGGGGGCCCAGCCTCAGGGTCCCCTCCCCGCACCTCCCCGGGGGGGGGGGGTCAGCTGCAGGCCCCCCCCCCCCCCCGGCCGGGCGGTTTCTCTCTCACCAGCAGGAGGGCGCCATTGAGCAGCACAAAGGCCGCGACGGCCGCGATGCCGACGGTGCCGCCGACCCGGTCGATTTGCACCTCGCAGCTCGCGCCCAGGAACCAGAACCGGCCGCTCGCCGGGCAGCTGGGGGGGTGGGGGAGACGCCGCCGGTGAGAACGGGGCCCCGAGCCCCTTCCCCGGGCTGCCCCCGCCCGCTCAGTGGGGCTAGAGTCAGGGGTTAGGGCCGGGGGTGTGACAGAGACTTCCCCACCCAAGGGAGAAGCGGGGTGAGGGTCAGGGGTTCAAGATTTGGGTAGGGGTCAGGGTTGGGGGTCAGGGCTTAAGGTTGGGGTCAGGGTTAAGATCAGGGGTTTGGGTTAGGGTTGGGTTAGGATCGGGATTGGGAGTTAGGGTCAGGGCTTAGGATCGGGGGTTAGGGTCGGGGTTAGGGTCAGGGTTTTTTGTCGGGTCGGGTTAGGGTCGGGTTAGGGGTTAGGATCGGGGGTTAGGGTCGGGGTTAGGGTCAGGGTTTTTTGTCAGGGGTCGGGTTAGGGTCGGGTTAGGGGTTAGGATCGGGGGTTAGGGTCGGGGTTAGGGTCAGGGTTTTTTGTCAGGGGTCGGGTTAGGGGTTAGGATCGGGGGTTAGGGTCGGGGTCAGGGTCGAGTTAGGGGTTAGGATCAGGGTTTTTTGTCAAGGGTCGGGGTCAGGGTCGGGTTAGGGGTTAGGGTCGGGGTTAGGGTCAGGGTTTTTTGTCGGGTCGGGTTAGGGGTTAGGATTGGGGGTTAGGGTCGGGGTCAGGGTCGGGTTAGGGGTTAGGATCGGGGGTTAGGGTCGGGGTTAGGGTCGAGTTAGGGGTTAGGGTCAGGGTTTTTTGTCGGGTCGGGTTAGGGGTTAGGATTGGGGGTTAGGGTCGGGGTCAGGGTTGGGTTAGGGGTTAGGATCGGGGGTTAGGGTCGGGGTCAGGGTCGAGTTAGGGGTTAGGATCAGGGTTTTTTGTCAAGGGTCGGGGTCAGGGTCGGGTTAGGGGTTAGGATCGGGGGTTAGGGTCGGGGTTAGGGTCAGGGTTTTTTGTCAGGGGTCGGGTTAGGGGTTAGGGTCGGGGTCAGGGTCGAGTTAGGGGTTAGGATCAGGGGTTAGGATCGGGGGTCAGGGTCGGAGTTAGGGTCAGGGTTTTTTGTCAGGGGTCGGGTTAGGGGTTAGGGTCGGGGTCAGGGTCGAGTTAGGGGTTAGGATCAGGGGTTAGGGTCAGGGGTCAGGGTTGGAGTTAGGGTCAGGGTTTTTTGTCGGGTCGGGTTAGGGGTTAGGATTGGGGGTTAGGGTCGGGGTCAGGGTCGGGTTAGGGGTTAGGATCGGGGGTTAGGGTCGGGGTTAGGGTCAGGGTTTTTTGTCAGGGGTCGGGTTAGGGGTTAGGATCAGGGGTTAGGGTCAGGGGTCAGGGTTGGAGTTAGGGTCAGGGTTTTTTGTCAAGGGTCGGGGTCAGGGTCGGGTCAGGGGTTAGGGTCGGGTTAGGGTCGGGGGTCAGGATCGGGGTTAGGATCAGGGTTTTTTGTCAGGGGTCAGGGTCGGGGGTCAGGTAGGCTTGGAACAATAGCCGTCGCCCGTCGCGGCCTAGGTACGGGGCAAGGCTGGTGGGGGGGGATCCCCTCCGAGAGGGGAACGGGGCGTGGGGCGCAGGGCCAGGATGGGGGAGTCACCTGCCAGGGGAGCAGGGGGGCTAGGGTTATGGGGAGGGCACAGGGCCGTGAAGGGGGAGTTCCCTGGCTAGGGCGGGACCTGGGGGGGGTGACACTTACCGGCACTGGGCGCCGGCCCGGGACACCCGGCACTGTCCTGCGTTGCAGCCGAGGGCGCCCGGCACCCCCCCGGTGCACAGCGAGGCGCAGGTGAAGCCGGCGGGCGTGGGGCGGGGGAAGAAGTGGGCGCTGTATTCGGGGGGCAGCGTCTGCCTGCAGAGCTCTGGGGAGGGGAGAGGGGGGGCCAGTGAGAGACCAGTGGGGGGAGGAGGCAGCTCCCGCCCCCCCCAGTTCTGGGGGTGCGATGCCCCCACAAGGGAGCGGGGAGGGGGGGCCTCACCTGCACCGTTGAACTCTGCCGTCATCCGGCCGGTGACCTCGGTGGAGGAGGGATTGAAACACAGAGAGCCTGGGGCCGGGGAGAGACGAGAGACGCCCTGGGAGCCCGGCCGCCGCGGACGTCCCGGGCAGCGAGGGGGCAAACCGCCCCCCGGCTCTGCCGGAGCGTCCCTCTGCCCGTCCCCCCCCGAGCGTCCCTCTGCCCGTCCCCCCCAGAGTGTCCCTCTGCCTGTCCCCCCCCCCGAGCGTCCCTCTGTCCGTCCCCCCCCGAGCGTCCCTCTGCCCATCCATCCCCCCATCCATCCTCCCCAGAGCGTCCCTCTGCCCGTCCCCCCCGAGCGTCCCTCTGCCCGTCCCCCCCCCGAGCGTCCCTCCGTCCGTCCCCCCCAGAGTGTCCCTCTGCCCGTCCCCCCCAGAGCGTCCCTCTGCCTGTCCCCCCCGAGCGTCCCTCTGCCTGTCCCCCCCCCGAGCGTCCCTCCGTCCGTCCCCCCCAGAGCGTCCCTCTGCCCGTCCCCCCCCGAGCGTCCCTCTGCCCGTCCCCCCCGAGCGTCCCTCTGCCCGTCCCCCCCGAGCGTCCCTCTGCCCGTCCCCCCCAGAGTCTCCCTCTGCCTGTCCCCCCCCGAGCGTCCCTCTGCCCGTCCCCCCCAGAGTCTCCCTCTGCCTGTCCCCCCCCCCGAGCGTCCCTCTGTCCGTCCCCCCCAGAGCGTCCCTCTGTCCGTCCCCCCCGAGCGTCCCTCTGCCTGTCCCCCCCAGAGTGTCCCTCTGCCCATCCATCCCCCCATCCATCCTCCCCAGAGCGTCCCTCTGCCCGTCCCCCCCCAGAGCGTCCCTCTGTCCATCCCCCCCCCAGAGCGTCCCTCTGCCCATCCATCCCCCCATCCATCCTCCCCAGAGCGTCCCTCTGTCCGTCCCCCCCCAGAGCGTCCCTCTGCCTGTCCCCCCCAGAGCGTCCCTCTGCCCATCCATCCCTCAATCCACCCTCCTCCATCCTCCCTCCCCACCCCAGATACGTCCCGCTGTCTGTCCATCCACTCAGCCACCCCCCACACCCTCTCCATCCGCCTTCTCCCCTCCCCCATGCATCCCCCCACTCCCCTCCCCCTCTCCACCACCCCCCACTCCTCTACCCGTACCCCCTCCATCCACCCTCCCTCCCCAATCACTGCCGCGCCGGAGCGTGCCCCACCCCAGGACAGGAAGGGGGTCGGGGCCTGGTGGGGGGGGGGTTCCCAGGCCAGTGTTTCTTCTCCCCCCACACCCCGCCAGGGGCAGAGACTCACGCGAGTTGCTGCTGCAGACGACCTGGTCGCGGGCCGCCAGCCGGATCTCTGCCGCCAGCCGCCCGGGCAGGTTCTCCAGCGCGGCGTCGAGCTGGGCGGTGACGGGGACAGCCAGGGCCACCCTGTGGGCCACCACGACGCTGCCCGGCCTGGGGGAGCAAACGCCCGGGGGCCCTTCAGCCTGCGCCCGCCTCCCCTGCCCTGCCCGCGGGGACCTGACAGGAGAGGGACCCGGGGGCTGCTCCCGCCGTGTGGGGTCCCCCCCGTGCCCGTCCCCGGTCAGCCTCCACCGGCGTGTAGCTGGGGTGTGGGGCACCCGGGGTGGCAAGGGAGCAGGACACATGTGTGCACACACACACATGCAAGGACACAAACACGTGCACACTGTGACGAACTAGGACTGTTGTTAAGGTTTCCCTGAGTACTGTGTGGGTGCCTCAGTTTCCCCTATGCAGTGCTTGAGTATCTAGGTGGTGGGACGACGGTGCATGATTGTTACAAAGCCCTAGAAGGCAGGGGTGGGCAGAGGCCTGGACACAGAGAATGGCCCTGTCCCCTGGCAACAGATGGCCCCGGCCCCTCCCCTGCAAAGGTAAGAGCTGAAGGTGTTGGAACAAAGGGATCAGGTGACCTCCTGGCCTGGGAAGGAGACAAAGGGGGAGGAGGGGCTGGAGAGTTTCAGTTTGGAGCTGGCTTGGGAAGAGGAGGGGAGAGAGGCAGACAGGGTCTGGCCTCCCTGCCCCGTTTGGAGCTGTGGGGTGAAATGCAGGGAGCCCCCAGGCTGGGGTCTAAGCTCCCTGCCCCCCGGAAGGGCCCGGCTGAGGGGTCCTGGATGTACTGACAAGCTCCGGTTGGATTGTGTTCCTGGCATCTCTAATAAACCTTCTGTTCTACTGGCTGGCTGAGACTCCCAGTGAATCCGGGGAAGAGGGGTGCAGGGCCGGACTCCCCCACACTCCGTGACACACACACACACATGTGCAAGGACACACACACCTGCTCACACACATACATGCAAGCACACATACGTGCAAGGACACAGACACGTGCTTGCACACACACACACACACGTGCAAGGACACACACATCCCTCCCTCTCCGTGCAAGCAGTCTGCTTACTCCCCCCCCCCCCCCGCCCCCGGCCCAGGCCGTTTTTGACAGGTCGGTGCTGGCGGGGGTGGGGGGAACCTCAGCAGGAGCATCTCCCACCCGCCCTGGGGCGCTGGCGATCGGGGCCCACGGGTGGCGCCGGGGGGGCGGGGGTCCCGGGTTTCTGACACTCACGTGAGCTCCAGGATCTCCAGGTCGTGAAACCCCAGGATCCGGCTATAAACCGGCTTGATCTGGAAGGAAGGAAAAGGGGACACCCGTCACTCACCCACGCGCACCGAGCTGGGGTGGGGGGGAGCCCAGGGGGCCGGTGGGGCTCCCAGCCATGGCACGGACACAGCCAGTGGCCCTCCCTCCCCGCTCGGCCCTCCCCAGCAAACCAGCACGGGGAATCCCCCCCCCAACTCGGAATCCCCCCTCCCCATGATGCAGCTGAGGAAACTGAGGCAGAACACGGTTCCTCTCCCCCCCCGCGGCTCACCTGCTGTGCGAACAAGGCGCCGAACCCTCGCCAGGCTGGAGAGGAGGCGTTCGCCAGGCCAGCCGTGAACTCCCGGTTGGTCACCTGCAGCGTCACGTCCATCGTCACGTTCACCTCTGGGCGGGGGAGAGACCAGACACCCCGGTGAGGGTCCCCAGGCGGGCGATGGATGGTTAACTCACGGTGGGAGGTTTTCCTGGCCGCTCCGCTCTGGGAATTACTCTGGGGCTGGGCGCTATGGGGCTCAGAGCAGAGGGTCACAACGGCCCCCTCCGGCCCTGGAGTCTAGAGAAACCAGCCCCGAGCGGGACTGGAGCCAACAGGGCTCCTGCCCACAGCGGGACGCAGGTGACTGGGGGGCTGCATGGAGCAGCAGGGCCCGGGAGGGACTTGAAATATCAGGGACTTGTCACAGCCACCCGAAGTCGGACAGTCTCGGGTGGGGTTTTTTTCTTTGTTTTGTGCTTTTTTTTCGGTTCAAAAATTGGAATTTCTGGAGACAAAAGTGTCTTGGATTTTGGAAACCCCAAAACTGGCCCGGAAGGAAAATGTTTTCCCGCTGTGCGATTAAAAAAAATAATCAAACCAGCCATCCACACTGGCACTGGGAGTGTGTGTGTGTGTGACTGTCAGTGTGTGTGTGTTTGTGTGTGTGTGGGGGGGGGGGGCGGAGAGACCTGAATATGGAACACAAGCGAAACATTCGGCAACTTCGTGGAAAAGGGGGAATTTTGGGAGCTGGGGGGCAGGGGGGGGATCAAAACGTCCCTGTGAATTATTTTTGTTTCCATAAAAAAAGCCCTTTTCGGGGCCAAAGAAAAACCACTTGTTTCATTAAGGAGCCAATGGGGGTGGGGGGTCCCGGCTATTCTAAGCAGTTACCCGTCTACCTCCCCACCCTGCGTGCTGCCCCCCATCCTTCGCAGAGCAGGAATGAAACTGGTTTCTCCAGCACAGACAGGCCTGGGGTGACCAGAGAGCAAGTGTGAGAAATCGGGACCCCCTTTTTTGGGGTGTGGGGAGGGGATAGTTGCGTGTGTAAGACACAGCCCGTAACAATGGGATGGTCCCGATAATATCAGGATGTCTGGTCACTCTAGGATCCAGGGACCAAACCTTTAGTCTCCCAGGGGAGGGAGGACGGGCCCGGCCGGGATGCTCCGGCCTGGACTTCGCTGGGCACTCGTGGGGCGCGGAGCCGGGCCGGTTGAACCCGGACGCAGGGGGCAGAGTTTCCTACCGACGTCGAGCGCGATGGTGCCCTCGACGAATTCGCATTGCAGCCCCTGGAAGAAGCGGGTGCATTTGCATCCTGCCCCAGTCCAGACCCCCCCGTTCTGGCAGAAGCTGGTGTCCAGGACCTCGCAGCGGGGGCCGGAGTAGCCAGCCGGGCAGAGGCACTCGGTGCCGTATGGCGTGCCGCCATTCTGGCAGGGCGCTGAAAGAGACAAGCCATCCTCCAGCAGATCAGGGCCAGGTGGGACAGGGGCTGCAACCGACCACCCCAGCGCCCCCCACAGAGAGCAAAGCACCAAACGGAAGTTGGTCACCGTCATACATGGGGGAAAGAACAAAGAAAGGAAGTGACCTACCATCAAGAGACCATGGTAAAGCTGGGGAGAGAACCCAGGAGTCCTGGCTCCCAGCCCCCCCTGCTCTAACCCACCAGCCCCCACTCCCCTCCCACAGCCAGGAGAGAACCCAGGAGTCCTGGATCCCAGCCCCCCTGCTCTAACCCACCAGCCCCCACTCCCCTCCCAGAGACGGGGAGAGAACCCAGGAGTCCTGGCTCCCAGCCAACCACCAGCCCCCACTCCCCTCCCAGAGCTGGGGAGAGAACCCAGGAGTCCTGGCTCCCAGCCCCCCCTGCTCTGACCACCAGCCCCCACTCCCCTCCCAGAGCCAGGGAGAGAACCCAGGAGTCCTGGCTCCCAGCCCCCCCTGCTCTAACCCACCAGCCCCCACTCCCCTCCCAGAGCTGGGGAGAGAACCCAGGAGTCCTGGCTCCCAGCCCCCCCTGCTCTGACCCACCAGCCCCCACTCCCCTCCCACAGCTGGGGAGAGAACCCAGGAGTCCTGGCTCCCAGCCCCCCCCGTTCTGACCCACCAGCCCCCACTCCCCTCCCACAGCCAGGGAGAGAACCCAGGAGTCCTGGCTCCCAGCCCCCCCCGTTCTGACCCACCAGCCCCCACTCCCCTCCCACAGCCGGGGAGAGAACCCAGGAGTTCTGACAGGAGTTAGGATTTACCCCACAGAGGAGTCACTCTGATCTCACTCCAATCAATCTGCCCTGGGGAATTTGTTCTTAACGCACAACATAAAAATACACGGTCTAAATGTGTAAGAGCAAAGTGTCCATATATGGCTATAGAGATAGTCACAACGTTCACCCTATGAGACGGTCACCCACCTGCTGCCGTGGTGCTCCGGGATGGGGTGGGCGAGGACACAGCAGTGCTTGTGCTCGTAGTGGTAGTGGGGGTGGGTGTAGCACTGGTGGTGGTGGTTGTGGAAGGGGTAGTAGGTGTGGTTGGTGTAGTTGTGGGGGTAGCTGATGTAGCAGTGATGGGTGTAGTGTCAGGCGTAGCTGTGGTTGGTGTAGTTGGGGTGGTGGGTATAGTTGCGGTGGAGGTGGCGAGTGTAGTGCTAGCTGTAATGATGGTGGTGGTGGTATCAGGAAGGGGTGAAGTTTCGGGTGTAGTTGTGGAGATGGTGGGTTTAGTTGTCAATGGTGTAGTTGTGGTGTTGGTGGCGAGTGTAGTGTTATGTGTAGTGGTGGTGGTATCAGGAAGGGGTGAAGTCTCAGGTGTAGTTGTGAAGGTGTCAGGTGGAGTTGTAGATGGTGTAGTTGTGGTGGAGGTGGAAAGTGTCGTGTCAGGTGTAGTTGTGGTGGTGGCGAGTGTAGTGTTAGGTGTAGTGGTGATGGTATCAGTAAGGGGTGAAGTTTCAGGTGTAGTTGTGGAGATGGTGGGTTTAATTGTCAATGGTGTAGTTGTGGTGTTGGTGGCGAGTGTAGTGTTAGGTGTAGTGGTGATGGTATCAGTAAGGGGTGAAGTGTCAGGTGGAGTTGTATATGATGTAGTTGTGGTAGAGGCAGCGAGTGTAGTGGTAGGTGTAGTTGTGGTGGTGGCGGCGAGTGTAGTGTTAGGTGTAGTTGTGGTGGTGGTGATTATGTCAGTAAGGGGTGGAGTGTCAGGTGCAGTTGTTGGTGTAGTTGTGGGGGTAGCTGATGTAGCGGTGACGGGTGTAGCATCAGGTGTAGCCATTGTTAGTGTAGTTGGGGTGGTGGGTATAGTTGTGGTGGAGGTGGTGAGTGTAGTGCTAGCTGTAGTGTTGGTGGTGGTATCAGGAAGGGGTGAAGTTTCAGGTGTAGTTGTGAAGGTGTCAGGTGGAGTTGTAGATGGTGTAATTGTGGTGGAGGCAGTGAGTATAGTATTAGGTGTAGTTGTGATGTTGGTAGCAAGTGTAGTGTTAGGTGTAGTGGTGATGGTATCAGTAAGGGGTGAAGTTTCGGGTGTAGTTGTGGAGATGGTGGGTTTAGTTGTCAATGGTGTAGTTGTGGTGTTGGTGGTGAGTGTAGTGTTAGGTGTAGTGGTGGTGGTGGTATCAGGAAGGAGTGGAGTTTCAGGTGTAGTTGTGAAGGTGTCAGGTGTAGTTGTAGATGGTGTAGATGTGGTGGAGGTGGAAAGTGTCATGTCAGGTTTAGTTGTGGTGTTGGTGGCGAGTGCAGTGTTAGGTGTAGTGGTGATGGTATCAGTAAGGGGTGAAGTGTCAGGTGGAGTTGTGAAGGTGTCAGGTGGAGTTGTATATGGTGTAGTTGTGGTAGAGGCAGCGAGTGTAGTGGTAGGTGTAGTTGTGGTGGTGGTGATTATGTCAGTAAGGGGTGGAGTGTAAGGTGGAGTTGTTGGTGTAGTTGTGGGGATAGTTGAGGTGTTGGCGGTGGGTGTAGTGTCAGGTGTAGCTGTGGTTGGTGTAGTTGGGGTGGAGGTGGAGAGTGTAGTGTTAAATGTAGTGATGGTGGTGTCAGTAAGGGGTGAAATCTTAGGTGTAGTTGTGGGGGTATCTGAGGTGGTGGTGGGCATAGTGTCAGTTGTAGTGGTGAGTGTTGTTGTAGTTGGTGTAGTGGTGGTAGGGATGGTGAGTGTAGTGTTAGGTGTAGTTGTGGTGGTGGTGATTATGTCAGTAAGGGGTGAAGTGTCAGGTGTAGTTGGTGTAGTTGTGGGGGTAGCCGAGGTGGTGGTGGTGGGCATAGTGTCAGTTGTAGTGGTGAGTGTAGTTGTAGTTGGTGTAGTGGTGGTGGAGGAGGCTAGTGTAGTGTTAGGTGTAGTTGTGGTGATGGTGATTATGTCAGTAAGGGGTGAAGTGTCAGGTGTAGTTGTGGGGGTAGCCGAGGTGGTGGCAGTGGGTGTAGCTGTGGAGGTGGCGAGTGTGATGGTGGTGTCAGTACTGGGTGAAGCGTAAGGTGTAGTTGTGGGAGTAGCGGAGGTGGTGATAGGTGCAGTGTTGAGTGTAGTTGTGAGCATGAGGGTAGCGGTGGTTGTACTGGAAGCGGCTGTAGTGCTTGTGGCAGTGATGGGTTCCACTGTGGTTACAGCAGTGGCAGGTGTAGCCGTGGAGGTGGCGGTGATGGGTGTCAGGGTCACAGCGGTGGTGGCGGGTGTAGCCATGATTACGGCGGAGGCGGGTGTAGCCGTGGAGGTGGCGGTGATGGGTGTCAGGGTCACAGAGGTGGTGGCGGGTGTAGCCGTGGTTACAGCCGTGGCGGGTGTAGCCGTGGAGGTGGCGGTGATGGGTGTCAGGGTCACAGAGGTGGTGGCGGGTGTAGCCGTGGTTACAGCCGTGGCGGGTGTAGCCGTGGAGGTGGCGGTGATGGGTGTCAGGGTCACAGAGGTGGTGGCGGGTGTAGCCGTGGTTACAGCCGTGGCGGGTGTAGCCGTGGAGGTGGCGGTGATGGGTGTCAGGGTCACAGCGGTGGTGGCGGGTGTAGCCGTGGTTACGGCGGAGGCGGGTGTAGCAGGGGTGTGGGGGGTGGCGGCGGCCGAGGCCCTGGGGCTGGCAGCCGGGATGGGGGTGGCCAAGGCGTTAGCCGGGGGAGCTGGCAGGGCCGCAGCGCTGGGGCCCTGGGGGACGGGGGGTGGCCTGGCCGCAGCGGGGCTGCCGGGGGAGCCCGTCAAGTGGCCGGCGTCGCGTCTCTCTCCTGGCGCAGGAGCCCTGCGCTCGGTCTCCTCGTGCTTCGCCCGGTGACGGGGGCTCCCGGCCTCTCCCCTCACGCCGGGTGCGAGATCACCCCGAACGCCTGCTCCGGCCCCCCGGCCCCTGGCTGGTGCGTCTCCTCCTTCCCGCAGCCTTTCCCTCTCCGGTCGCCCTGGGGGGAGAACGTTGCGCAGCTGGGTTTGGGTCTCTCCTACGCGGAGCCCCGGGAGCCCCCTAGCCGGGAGCGGGGGGGGGGAAATCTCAGCCCAGGTGCGCCCCGGAGCTCGGTCCGTCCAGCGGAGACGCGATCCCTGCGACAGCCACGACAGAATCCCGCACACACGGCGCCGGGGGCTTAAGAGAAGCCTCATTAAAGCACCTCAAAGGATGCCGTTGTGGGGGGGGGGCGCGGTGTATTCCCTGGGGGATTGCACCGAACCCCCCTTGGAGACCGACGAACGTCGTCGCTGAGCAGGGTCAGGGAGAGGTGGGGGGAACAACGCGAGTGATGGGAGCAAATGACCCACGTCTGAGTCTGAGGCCCTGCTCCCGGGAACGCCGAGTCAAAGGACCTACAACAGATCTGGGGCAGCTCGTAACCGATGGCAAGCGACTGACCTGGGCCAGAGGGTGGAAACGTCCCTGGATCCTGGCAGCAGGATTCACCTGCCCCCTCGCCCAGACACACCTGTCCCTCCCCGTTCCTGGAATCTCCCCCGTTTCCCCTTCTCTTTGCCCCGTACGCCAGGGGGAGGGTGCAGACCAGGGCAGGGACAGAGCGTTCCCCCCCCCCCCCGCCCCGCCACCCTGTCTTCCCCGCCCGCCCACGACACACCTCTGGACGGACGACTGAAACGTCCAGCGATTTCACAAACTTCCACCGCCACCCACCCCCTCCACCAAACCCTCCGGAGCTCGCCCGCCCCCTGGACCCAATCCGCTTTGACACAGGGACCCTACAGAAAACCATCTCCAGCAGACCCCCGGATCGCCCCACTGACCTCCCCGGACCCCGAACGCACCACGACACCCGTGGTCTGCAGCCCGGCTCGCCGACGCCGCAGAATACGCTCCGGGGCACGAACGGCCCCACTGCACCAAACCGGGCCGCTCACCCGGAGACGTAGATCGCAGCACGGAGCGGGGTGTCCCGCCCCCACCCGCCACATGGCTCTCGGTTCCTGCACCCGCCGATCACAGCACGGGGAGGGGGGGGGTCCCTTTCCCAGGCCGGGAGCAGAGCTCTGTGTAAGCTCGTCTCTCTCCCCAACAGAAGTTGGTCCAATGAAAGCTACGACCTCCCCCACCTTGTCTCGCTCATACCCTGGGACCGACACGGCTCCGAGAACACCGCAAATTCCCAGCTTCTAGTAGTCAGAGGTTTCGGGTCACCCCGAACACGGGGTTGCATCCCTGAGCCTCCTGGACATCTGCCATTGATGGTCCGATCCTCCGTGAACTTATCTAGCTCTTTTCCGACCCCAGTTATGCTTTTGGGCATCAGAATATCCTGCGGCAGGGAGTTCCACACGTGAGTCACATGTTGGGTGAAAAATTACTCCCTCTTGTTTGTATGAAACCTTTCCACCCCCAGTGCCACAGCTCTCCTTGCCCCTGGACCCCGTCTCACCGGGACCCTAGAGGGGGCAGAGGGGTATCTGGATCTGGGATGGTAAACGACGAGGGGACCCGGAGACCCCATGGCCGCATCCCTGGTGTGGGAACTTCCAGAGAACTGAACGAACTCAGTAAACACCAGACGCCCTTGAGACAGGAGCGGGGGCCGGCTGGTTTCCCACCCCCTGCGGCACTCACCTCCTGGCCGGCGGGAAGAAGCCAAGCGGCCAAGGAAGAGAAGGAGGAGGACGAGGGCCAGCGGCTTCTTCATCCTTTACCACGAGAGTCAGGGGAGCAAAGCTCAGCGGCGCTGCCCCTCTCCCGTCCCTGCGCCCACCCTCACCCTGCTGCGCCGGGAACCTTTGCCGAGCAATTCACGGCAGAGGGAACCTTTCGCTTTCACAGGCCGAAGGGCGATGGAGGGGCCATAAACCAGCCTCTTGGATGCAGGACGGCTCCCCCGCCGCGCATGGGGCTGGAGATTAGACGGCTATGCCGTGGTCCCCACTAAAACCCTCATCTCACTCTCCGGCCTCGCCCTGGCCCTGCCCAGAGCCAGCCGAGCACCCCATGGCAAAGGGGGGGTGTGTCTCTGACCCGCTGGCTCATTCCTGCTCCCCACAAGGAGCGAGGCAGCTCATCTCTCGTCCCCGGTGACACCAAGCCTTCGGCTGCTTATCTGCACCACCGACAAGGGCTCCTTTGTTACCTGGCTTCCCCGTCACGCCGGCCAGCGCAGATAGCGGCTTATTGCTCCAGGCACCGGCTGGCCGTGCCAATCAGCTGCACCCCTGCTATCTGGGGGGGGGGGGGTGGATAGATGTCGCCTGGGGCTCCCCAACAACAACAGAGCCGCTTTTCTCTTATCTGGCCGCTGGGAAACCCGGTGCGCGGCTGTCACGGAGTGTGGGGGAGTCAGGTCCTGCACCCCTCTTCCCGGGATTCAATGTGACTCGCAGCCAGTCAGTAGAACAGAAGGTTTATTAGGGTTGTCAGGAAAGAGTCCAAACAGAGCTTGTAAGTATGACCAGGACCCCTCAGCTGGGCCCTTCTGGGGGGCAGGGAGCTTAGACCCCGGCTCTGGGGCTCCCTGCGTTTCACCACCCAGCTCCAAACTGACCAAGAGCCAGCCAAACCTCCAGCAGGCTCCTCCCCTCCCCTGGGGCCCCTCCTCTAGCCTTTGACCATTCTCCCAGCCAAAGGTGTCACCTCCCAACCCCCGTCCTGGCTCATGTTACAGCCCCAGGTAAAGTCTCGCATTCCCGATGCAGCCTGTCCCAATGCAGCCAGCCTCTCAGGTCAGATCCATCTCGCTCTCTACTCCATCACAGCGGCCACAGCAAATCCGCGGCCACGCGTGTCCTTCTCCAGCAGGGGCAGGCGCCGTTTGGGTCCCGTTCTCCTCTGCTGGCCAGGCTCCCCCCCGGCCGCGCTGCATCTCCCCCGGACGTCTCAGCCGGGGCGGTGACCCTGGTGTCACGGAGCCACCGGGCCGAAGCTCGGTGTGAAGCCAGACAGGGCCCTGGGGCGGCGTGACTCCCCTCGGGGCTGGCTGGCCAGGGCACCGGCTTTCCTGGACCATTCAGCCACCCGGACAGGACCCCTGGGGAAGCCAGAGGGGCCGGGGCCCCCCAACTCTGCAGCCAACCAGGTCTGCCAGCCAGCGCATGACACAGCCGGGTCCTGAGCCGTCGGGAGCACGGCGCAGAACAGAGCTGGTGAGCACCGGGAGCAGGGACCGTCTGCCCCACATCCGCCTGTCCTCCCCTGGCTCCCTCACCTCCATTGCCTCTAAGATCCCTGCCGGTTACAGCGAGGATCCAGGGATCTGGCCGATGATGGGTCGACTCTCCCGGCCCGGCCACTGAGCGCTGTCTACACTAGGGTCAGATCGGTTCAATGGCGTCACGCGGGGTTTTCACCCCTCTGAGCAGGGGGGGAGTTCTACCGACCTCGTGTCCTAGCGGAGTCTGGGCGTTTGTGTAGGGATATTAAAGAAGGTACTGGCAGTGATTCCCCAAGTGAAAGTAACTCCCCATAATTTGTCCCCCACAATTTAAACCTCATAGCATTACCAAGTAAAAGATCTCTTGGGTCTCCTGTTAAAACTTACAAGCTACTGTCTGTGTAAACCACTGATTGTATCTGTTCTCAGAAAGATACTGTATTGCTATGAGAAACTTGCAAAGTTATTTGACTTTGTTCTTTATGCATGCTTTGTACCTAGAAACAGCATAGAAAGACCCCCACCCTCAAAGGGCAGGGAGTCTCAAATAAATTAGTACACACCCTGAAAGTGGTGGAGACAGTATGTCTGCTGATGAACGCTTGGTGTGCATGAATGAATGAGCAGGGAGGTGCCAGCCTAGGAATTCAGTGACCATCGGCTGAAGGCGGCATCAAGTGGGAACGACCAGACAACATCCCCCAGAGGATAAACTGGGACCCACCCGACCATCTGTGACGAACTAGGACTGTTGTTAAGGTTTCCCTGAGTACTGTGTGGGTGCCTCGGTTTCCCCTATGCAGTGCTTGAGTATCTAGGTGGTGGGACAACGGTGCATGAGTGTTACAGAGGGGCCTGGACCCAGAGAATGGCCGACACTCTGTCTCCTAGCAACTGATGGCCCCGGCCCCTCCCCTGCAAAGGTGAGAGCTGAAGGTGTTAGAACAAAGGGATCAGGTGACCTCCTGGCCCGGGAAGGAGACAAAGGGGGAGGAGGGGCTGGACAATTTCAGTTTGGGGCTGGCCTGAGAGGAGGGGAAAGGGGCAGACAGGGTCTGGCCTCCCTGCCCCCATTTGGAGCTGTGGGGTGAAATGCAGGGAGCCCCGAGCTGGGGTCTAAGCTCCCTGCCCCCCGGAAGGGCCCGGCTGAGGGGTCCTGGATGTACTGACAAGCTCTGGTTGGACTGTGTTCCTGGCATCTCTAATAAACCTTCTGTTCTACTGGCTGGCTGAGACTCCCAGTGATTCCCCGGGGAAGAGGGGTGCAGGGCCGGACTCCCCCACACTCCGTGACACCATCTCAAAGGATGGGAAAAACGAGATAACATCTGACAGCACAACCATCAGAAATATGCCATCTGCTGATTGAGTTAGCGACAGCAAGATGAAACAGTTCCCATAGACTGACATAGGAAATAATTCCTATAAGAATGGCGTCTACACACTGAGGACTTTGAGTCTGGTTCTGCAACCAACCTCCACGAGCATCAGATGAATCTGACAAGGACTCGGCTCCACCCTCATGCCCAGGATACCTGGCCAGTAACTTGGCATGAGTAACTTCTAGGCTGGTAACTATGACATCTATACAGAACACGTGTGTGTGTGTGTATGAATGAATGTGAAACTGAATGAAATGTTATAGCTATAACTGACTGCTTACTATGATTCTTTTTGTGTTCACAATAAATGTGACATTTTGTCTTATCCCCTTTAAAAAGATCCTGCTGGTTTTTATTTTATTGGTATAACATTTGATCCATAAACATTGGGAAAAGTGTGACCCCATCATTTTGCACCACCGCAAAAACAGATCACAATTTTTTAAAAATACTTCGCAATAAACATTGTTACTGTTGGAATTATAAACAACACTGAGTTCGGCCGAGACACGACCCTGAGACACAACCCGTCTTGCTGTGTCCGGTGATGCCCGATAGACGCTGCCAGCTTACATGAGTTCGTCAATTTAACAAAGAAATTGCTACGCACCAGGCTTGTTCTCCCAAGGGGAGACTCTGCCAGGCATCAAACCAAGCGCGCTGCTTCAGGTAGAACAAACCAACAAATTTATTAACGACAAAGAGAGATTTTAAGTGATATTAAGTGATCGGCAAAAAGTCGGAGTTAGTGACTGTCACGGAGTGTGGGGGAGTCCGGCCCTGCACCCCTCTTCCCCGGATTCACTGGGAGTCTCAGCCAGCCAGCAGAACAGAAGGTTTATTAGAGATGCCAGGAACACAGTCCAACCAGAGCTTGTCAGTACAACCAGGACCCCTCAGTCGGGCCCTTCCGGGGGGCAGGGAGCTTAGACCCCAGCCTGGGGGCTCCCTGCGTTTTACCCCACAGCTCCAAACGGGGGGCAGGGAGGCCAGACTCTGTCTGCGCTTCCCTCCATGTTCCCCAGCCAGCTCCAAACTGAAACTCTCCAGCCCCCCCTCCCCCTTTGTCTGCTTCCCGGGCCAGGAGGTCACCTGATCCCTTTGTTCCAACACCTTCAGCTCTCACCTTTGCAGGGGAGGGGCCGGGGCCATCCGTTGCTAGGAGACCGAGTGTCGGCCCTTCTCTGTGTCCAGGCCCCTCTGTAACACTCATGCACCCTTGTCCCACCACCTAGATACTCAAGCACTGCATAGGGAAACCGAGGCACCCACACAGTACTCAGGGAAAACATTAACAACAGTCCTAGTTCGTCACAGTGACCAAAAGAAATAAAATATAAACACGCAGTCTAAACTCTCAGCCCTATTAGGCTGGCTGACATCTAGATGAAGCCGTTTTTTCTCACCCCATTGCACTCCTTCATATGCAGGTTTGTTCCTTAAACCTGGGCCAATCTCCTGTGCTGGAGTCTTTTCTTCTCGGGGTCTTGCTTGCTTGCAGCGAAGGTGGGGGCAGGAGAAGGGCCCGGTGTGTGTCCACTCTGTCCAGGGGGGCATGGCTGAGTCTCTCCCAGCAAGGTGTAGCTCCCTGGCTGACGGGTTGTTTGACGCCCCGGCCGGGTGTTGGTCCACGTGGACTGGCCAGAAACGAACATCAGAAACGCGGGCGATGGGGCGATGGGCGGCCGTTTACTTTGCGTGTTTCGAGCGGGGATGGTTGACAGCTTGTGCGTGTGAACAACTCCACAGATTTAACTCAATCTCGACGGGTATTAGACATGCCCCCGCCTCCGCATTTCCCACACCCAGGGACATTTCAATCCACACAAAAATCGTTAAAATGCTTCCAAGAACCGACATTCTCCGCCCGAATGCTACACGTACAGATGTGAACATCAGTCCAGTTCCGTCCCGCCTCGTTAACCAGCAAAGTGCCCCAGTTCAGCTGCTCCCCAGCCCACCTGCGGGGGGGGGGGCGCTCCTAAAACAGCTGGATTCCTCCATCAGCCCACGGGCCCTCAGACAAACCCCGCCTGTTTTCTATGGCCCCCCCGACCACCACGCAGCCCCTGCCAGGCCGGGGGCTCTTAGCAATCGCCCAGCGCTGCGTGGGAGGCGGCTGGATCAGGCACACGGGGGGGCTGGGCCCCGTCTCCCCTTTGCGGGGGGCCGGTTGCGCTGCTGGGAGCCCCAGCTCGGCCCAGGTGGGTTTGGCCTCGTCGTAAGAGCCGCCGTTCACACGGGTCACAGAGAGAGAGACAAATTCCTGGCGCTAAAGTGATTTGAGACAGGCTTGCAATGGAGCTGAGAGACATGGAGACGGGGAGAGAACCCAGGAGTCCTGGCTCCCAGCCACCCCTGCTCTAACCACCAGCCCCCACTCCCCTTCCAGAGCCGGGGAGAGAACCCAGGAGTCCTGGCTCCCAGCCCCCCCTGCTCTGACCCACCAGCCCCCACTCCCCTCCCAGAGCCACAGAGAGAACCCAGGAGTCCTGGCTCCCAGCCCCCCCTGTTCTAACCCACCAGCCCCCACTCCCCTCCCAGAGCCGGGGAGAGAACCCAGGAGTCCTGGCTCCCAGCCCCCCCTGCTCTAACCCACCAGCCCCCACTTCCCTCCCAGAGCCGGGGAGAGAACCCAGGAGTCCTGGCTCCCAGCCCCCCCTGCTCTGAGCCACCAGCCCCCACTCCCCTCCCAGAGCCGGGGAGAGCAGGGGCTCCATGAGGAGCCAGCCCCATTCTGCAAGTGCCGCGGTGAGGGGGCCGAGTTCTGGCTGCCTGGAAGCTGCTCCCAGGCGCCACCAACTCCCCGGGCCAGCTCTGGGGGGAGTTTATCAGTCGCCCCCTCCGCAGTCACCGCCCCCTCCACCTCCGCAGTCGCCGCCCCCTCCACCGCCGCAGTCGCCGCCCCCTCCACCGCCGCAGTCGCCGCCCCCTCCACCTCCGCAGTCGCCGCCCCCTCCACCTCCGCAGTCGCCGCCCCCTCCACTGCCGTGGTCGCCGCCGCTGGGACAATCCCAGCCACTGTCATGGTCACCGCCGTGGTCGCCGCCCCAGTCACCGCTGTGGTCAGCACTGCCGGGAGCCGTCCTGCGCCGAGAGCCGTCCCCGACTTCATCCCAGTCACCGCCGCTGCAACAGGCGCCCATTTCCCGGAGCCGTATTACTGAGAGAGAGGGCGGGGGAGGTGAGATGTCTCCTTGGCTGTCTGTCTGCACCGCCCCCCCCCCCTCCACCAGCCTGTCCCGGCCCCTGCCTCCAAACCACCTACAACCCTCCCGGTGTGTGTGTGTGTGTGCGTGTGTGTGCGTGTGCGTGCGTGTGTGTGTGCGCGCGCACACATGGTCACGGGCAAACTCCGCTCCGTAATCCAGGTCTCTAGCGAGAGCCGCGACTCGCCCCAGAGCCGGGACTGAGCCCCCGACCCCCCGCGGGACCCCACCGCAGCCGCCTGCCGAGAGCCGCTCCGGGGGGCGGGAGGGAAGGGGGGGCACGGCCCGTCCACCCCGGTCGTGCTCCTACCTTAGGGGGTGGGGTTTTCAATCTCTGGGCCCTCCGGGGAGCTGGACACCCCAGAACAGGAAGGGAGCCTGGGTGTTAATTAATCAGCCCCCCCACCCTCCGGGGGCGGCCCCCACTCTCCCGCCCACACACCGTGTTGGAGCTGCAGCAGGGACAGGAGTCTCCTCCTCCGTCACCAGCCAAGTCTCGGATTCAGCCCAGCCAAGGGGCGTCCCGGGGGGCCCTGCACCCAGCCCCCGGCTCACCCACACCGAGCAGGGCAGCAGCCGTTTCGAAGCAGGAGGGGAAATAAAACCTGGCTTGTGGCAGGCTGCGGAGAGCGAAGGTCGCCTCGCCCGGCCCGGGCCCTTGTCACGCAGGGGCGGGAGGCGGCTCAGGGTTTGCTTTCCGGAGGTTAGTACGAGAAACCCAGGGGAACGCCCGTTACCTCGAGCTATGGATCAAAGGGTCCCTGCCGGCCTTGGCATCTCTGACTTACCCACGATCTCCCGGGGCACCGATCTCCTGCTCAGCCCCGTGCTGCCAACTCTCACGGTAGTGGGTCTTTTTCCTTAAAGCCCCAGCTCCTGGAGTCATGGGACAATGTAAGGATTTTAGCTTCCATTTTTGTTAAGTGTCATGCAAAAAGAACCCACTACCAACCCCCCTGCCCTAACCCACCAGCCCCCGCTCCCCTCCCAGAGCCGGGGAGAGAACCCAGGAGTCCTGGCTCCCAGCCCCCCCTGCTCTGACCCACCAGCCCCCACTCCCCTCCCAGAGCCGGGGAGAGAACCCAGGAGTCCTGGCTCCCAGCCCCCCCTGCTCTGACCCACCAGCCCCTACTCCCCTCCCAGAGCCACAGAGAGAACCCAGGAGTCCTGGCTCCCAGCCCCCCCTGCTCTGACCCACCAGCCCCCACTCCCCTCCCAGAGCCAGGGAGAGAACCCAGGAGTCCTGGCTCCCAGCCCCCCCTGCTCTGACCCACCAGCCCCCACTCCCCTCCCAGAGCCGGGGAGAGAACCCAGGAGTCCTGGCTCCCAGCGCCCCCTGCTCTGACCCACCAGCCCCCACTCCCCTCCCAGAGCCGGGGAGAGAACCCAGGAGTCCTGGCTCCCAGCCCCCACCCCCAGGACGCTGTTACCTGTTGAGGCTCCGGCTGCAGGAGAGATCGGGCGGCTCCCGCAGAGGAATTTCCCGTCGCTCCGCGCGCGGTTTCGGTTTCGATCGCCCGGGGCTCAGCTGGGGCGGGCAGGAGGGGGCGGTGCAGCGTTCACACGGGCAGAACCATTCGATTCCGAGCGTGGTCCCGACCGTCATCCCAGCACCCGGCCTGGCTCAGGCACAGGGAGAGAACCCAGGAGCCCTGGCTCCCAGCCCCCCCTGCTCTGACCCACCAGCCCCCTCTCCCCTCCCAGAGCCTGGGAGAGAACCCAGGAGTCCTGGCTCCCAGCCCGCCCTGCTCTAACCCACCAGCCCCCACTCCCCTCCCAGAGCCGGGGAGAGAACCCAGGAGTCCTGGCTCCCAGCCCACCCTGCTCTAACCCACCAGCCCCTGCTGCCCTCCCAGAACTGGGGAGAGAACCCAGGAGTCCTGTCTCGCAGCCCCCCTGCTCTAACCCACCAGCCCCCACTCCCCTCCCAGAGCCGGGGAGAGAACCCAGGAGTCCTGGCTCCCAGGCCCCCCTGCCTTAACCACCAGCCCACGCTGCCCTCCCAGAGCCGGGGAGAGAACCCAGGAGTCCTGGCTCCCAGCCCCCACTGCTCTAACCCACCAGCCCCCACTCCCATCCCAGAGCTGGGGAGAGAACCCAGGAGTCCTGGCTCCCAGCCCCCACTCCGCTCCCAAAGCCAGCGTCCGAAGCCGTAGGATGAATCTAGGTTGATTTTGAGCCGTTACCGATCGAGTCGGGCCGGAGAAGGCCGGGCGCGGTGGGTCACTAGCACAGGTGAGCGGGATTGTATGAAACACACAGGCCGATTCAGGTACCCACCTGAGATCTCTGTCGTGTGCTGTGTACCGGCCTCTCCTCCGCCGTCTCAGTCCACCTTCGCCTTGCAGACGCAGGCTTGGGCAAGGCGAACCCTCACGCTCAGTCCCTTGTTTGCTTTCCTTCCCTCCTGGGGAGTGCAGCCCCTCTTCCAGCAAGGGGTCGGTGGCTTTCCTGCTTCTCTCCCGCCTGCCCCTCCATTCACACATCTAAAACCGTCTCCAGCAGCTGCAGCCAACTGGACCTGATTACCTCCCTAGGAACCCCCTTCGCTCGTTCTCTCTCCTCAGTGGATGGGGAGAGGCCTTTTAACCCCCTGGGGCTAATCACCACCCCCTCCTTGTTGCTGTTTGTCCTGGGTTTAGCTCAGTGAATCCCGATACAGGCCCTGCCGCGGCCCAAACGCCTCGGGATCGGGAGACGCGCGGGCAAGCCCGGCGTGCAGCAGGCCCCACAATCGCCGAGTCCGGCCCCTCCCCCCGCCCGCAGGGGTCCCTGAGTCAACCCGAGCGGCTCCGGCGGGACCGCCGCCCGCGGGAATCCCCGTGTGAACCCGAGCGGCTCCGGCGGGACCGCCGCCCGCGGGAATCCCCGTGTGAACCCGAGCGGCTCCGGGGGGACCGCCGCCCGCGGGAATCCCCGTGTGAACCCGAGCGGCTCCGGGGGGACCGCCGCCCGCGGGAATCCCCGTGTGAACCCGAGCGGCTCCGGCGGGACCGCCGCCCGCGGGAATCCCCGTGTGAACCCGAGCGGCTCCGGGGGGACCGCCGCCCGCGGGAATCCCCGTGTGAACCCGAGCGGCTCCGGGGGGACCGCCGCCCGCGGGAATCCCCGTGTGAACCCGAGCGGCTCCGGGGGGACCGCCGCCCGCGGGAATCCCCGTGTGAACCCGAGCGGCTCCGGCGGGACCGCCGCCCGCGGGAATCCCCGTGTGAACCCGAGCGGCTCCGGGGGGACCGCCGCCCGCGGGAATCCCCGTGTGAACCCGAGCGGCTCCGGGGGGACCGCCGCCCGCGGGAATCCCCGTGTGAACCCGAGCGGCTCCGGGGGGACCGCCGCCCGCGGGAATCCCCGTGTGAACCCGAGCGGCTCCGGGGGGACCGCCGCCCGCGGGAATCCCCGTGTGAACCCGAGCGGCTCCGGGGGGACCGCCGCCCGCGGGAATCCCCGTGTGAACCCGAGCGGCTCCGGCGGGACCGCCGCCCGCGGGAATCCCCGTGTGAACCCGAGCGGCTCCGGCGGGACCGCCGCCCGCGGGAATCCCCGTGTGAACCCGAGCGGCTCCGGGGGGACCGCCGCCCGCGGGAATCCCCGTGTGAACCCGAGCGGCTCCGGGGGGACCGCCGCCCGCGGGAATCCCCGTGTGAACCCGAGCGGCTCCGGCGGGACCGCCGCCCGCGGGAATCCCCGTGTGAACCCGAGCGGCTCCGGGGGGACCGCCGCCCGCGGGAATCCCCGTGTGAACCCGAGCGGCTCCGGCGGGACCGCCGCCCGCGGGAATCCCCGTGTGAACCCGAGCGGCTCCGGGGGGACCGCCGCCCGCGGGAATCCCCGTGTGAACCCGAGCGGCTCCGGGGGGACCGCCGCCCGCGGGAATCCCCGTGTGAACCCGAGCGGCTCCGGGGGGACCGCCGCCCGCGGGAATCCCCGTGTGAACCCGAGCGGCTCCGGGGGGACCGCCGCCCGCGGGAATCCCCGTGTGAACCCGAGCGGCTCCGGGGGGACCGCCGCCCGCGGGAATCCCCGTGTGAACCCGAGCGGCTCCGGGGGGACCGCCGCCCGCGGGAATCCCCGTGTGAACCCGAGCGGCTCCGGGGGGACCGCCGCCCGCGGGAATCCCCGTGTGAACCCGAGCGGCTCCGGGGGGACCGCCGCCCGCGGGAATCCCCGTGTGAACCCGAGCGGCTCCGGGGGGACCGCCGCCCGCGGGAATCCCCGTGTGAACCCGAGCGGCTCCGGCGGGACCGCCGCCCGCGGGAATCCCCGTGTGAACCCGAGCGGCTCCGGGGGGACCGCCGCCCGCGGGAATCCCCGTGTGAACCCGAGCGGCTCCGGGGGGACCGCCGCCCGCGGGAATCCCCGTGTGAACCCGAGCGGCTCCGGGGGGACCGCCGCCCGCGGGAATCCCCGTGTGAACCCGAGCGGCTCCGGGGGGACCGCCGCCCGCGGGAATCCCCGTGTGAACCCGAGCGGCTCCGGCGGGACCGCCGCCCGCGGGAATCCCCGTGTGAACCCGAGCGGCTCCGGGGGGACCGCCGCCCGCGGGAATCCCCGTGTGAACCCGAGCGGCTCCGGCGGGACCGCCGCCCGCGGGAATCCCCGTGTGAACCCGAGCGGCTCCGGCGGGACCGCCGCCCGCGGGAATCCCCGTGTGAACCCGAGCGGCTCCGGCGGGACCGCCGCCCGCGGGAATCCCCGTGTGAACCCGAGCGGCTCCGGCGGGACCGCCGCCCGCGGGAATCCCCGTGTGAACCCGAGCGGCTCCGGGGGGACCGCCGCCCGCGGGAATCCCCGTGTGAACCCGAGCGGCTCCGGGGGGACCGCCGCCCGCGGGAATCCCCGTGTGAACCCGAGCGGCTCCGCGGGAATCCCTGTGTGAACCCGAGCGGCTCCGGGGGGACCGCCGCCCACCTCGCTTTAAGAGTTACCCGGGATGGAGACTCCCCCGGGGGGGAAACCGTTCCGCTCGCTAATTACACACGGGGTGGCGAATCAATGCCTCATTTCCAGCTTCGACTCCCAGCCCTCGGGTGGCATGATTACATCGTCTGCCGCGTTGGAGCGCCTGCGATCCGGGAATCTCTCACTCAAAGGCAGGTTTCGGATCCTTCTCTGGCCCTTCTCTGATGTATCCGACCCCCGGCGGGCGCCAGAACACGGCCCGGGATCCCCCGGGGGCCAGAGAGCAGATGTTCCTTGCCAAGGGCGGGAGCTGTTCAAATCTGGATCCTGCTTCATCCGGTGCCACGGAGCGTGGGGGAGTCCCCCCCCGCTCTTCCTGGGTTTCCCCGGGACTCTCAGCCGGGCAGTGACACAGGAGGTTTATTAGACGACAGGAACACGGCCCGAAACAGAGTTTGGAGGTACAGAGACCAGGACCCCTCAGTCAGGTCCATCTTGGGGGGCAGGGAGCCCAGACCCCGGTCCTGGGCCTCCCCCCCATTTCCCCAACCAGCTCCAAACTGACTGCCTCCAGCCCCTCCTGTGGCCTTTGTCTCTTTCCCGGGCCAGGAGGCCCCCTGATCTCTCTGTTCTCCAACCCCTTCAATTGGCCCCTTTGCAGGGGGGTGGGGGGGCCCCAGGCCATCAGGGCGTCGGCCATTCTCTGTGCAGACACCATCACGCCGGCCCTCTCGGGCTCTGCAACAATCACACCCCCTGATCCCCCCTCCTAGAGACTTAAGAAAGGCACAGGGGAAACTGAGGCACCCACACAGTATCCAGAGAAAACAATAAGAACAGTCCCGCTTCGTCACAGCCGGAGTGGCTGGAGGTGGCACCTGGGTCCCTGTCTCTGGCCCGGGCTGGTCGGAAGATCTCTCGGCTCAGGGGGAATAAATCCCGGGGTCCCCGAACACAGCAGCGGCGGCCACATTGGCGAAGCTCACGGCAAAGAGCTGATTGGTCTCCCAGAGTCATTTCCAAAAGGGAGGGGCCGGCCGGGGGGGTCCGTCCCCTCGTCCGTTTCCCCCTGCCCCGTTGGCCCAGAGATGTTCCCGGCTCACAGCTGGGGTCTGGCTGCTTCCCTGGCCCTAGAGCCGTTGCCTCTCCCGGATGGGGCACGGGGGGGACCCGTACCCGCAGTACCCCACTTTCAGGCACCGGAAGCAGAAGGAGCACAGGCACTGGGCACAGCGCACCGTGGGGCAGTACTTCTGGGTGTGGCTCACCAGAGCCCTGCAGCCGGGGCAGGCCCGCAGGGCAGGGCAGCCGTGCACCGTTGAGGTGCTGGCGTTGATTTGGGGGGCCCCATCCAGGGCGGTCTGCAGCAGGCGCCTGAGCTCAGGGGAGGAGCCCATCCAGGCGGGTGGGGTCCAAGCAGAGCCCCAGGACACCTGGGTCCGGATCAGCCGCTGGGGGGAATGGGGGAGACGAAGCATGAGCCATCGGCAACACCTCGGAGGTTCCCACCCCTTAGGGCATCCCCCAGGCCCAGAGATAAACCAGAGGCCCCAGATAACGCCCGGCCCCAGGACACACCCCGCCCCTTGGGGGGGGGGGTCGTCAAGTCACTGGGGCATGTCTGGGCATCCCCGACGCACCTGCCCCTCCCCGTCCCGCTCCAGTTCCTCTAGCCACCGCGTCCCCACGTCCCGTCCCCACGGTGCCCTGCAGAGCCAAACACCGGCCGCCCCCGTCGGTGCCGGGGCGGAGCCAACGTGGGGAGCCCCGGCTCTCGGGGGAACGGGAAACGGGGCCCCGGGGAGGCCGGGAGGCTGCGGGAGCAGCTGGAGTCTAGCCACCGCAGGAACCTGGGTGTCTCAGCGCCTCCTCCCCCCTCCTCAACCCCATTAAACTCCCCTCCTCCCCCAAAGCCGGGGAGAGAACCCAGGAGTCCTGGCTCCCAGCCCCCAGGCCCCGACAGGACCCAGCGGTACCTGTTTAGCTGCGGGAAGTCGCCCCCAAATGAGTCTCTGGCTCCTGGAGGCTCCGTCAGGGGAATTTGCCAGCGACTGGGCTCCGTGTTTCGCTTTCACTTGCGAAGGGTGCGGCGGGGGAGGTGCCCCGGGGCCCGGCCCCGAGCGCCCGGGTGGGAGGGCTGAGCCGCTGGGCAGGTCGGCTTGTGGCCCCCGCACCGAGCATACGCCACGAGAGCTGAGGGGCCCGGTCAGACGGTGCGGTGCAGCGTTCACACCGGCAGAACTAATTCGGTTCGGAGCGTGGTCCCAATGGTTATACCAGCACCAGCCCTGGCTCAGGCACAGGGAGAGAACCCAGGAGTCCTGGCTCCCAGCCCCCCCTGCTCTAACCACCAGCCCCCACTCCCGTCCCAGAGCCGGGGAGAGAACCCAGGAGTCCTGGCTCCCAGCCCCCCCTGCTCTAACCCACCAGCCCCCACTTCCCCTCCCAGAGCCGGGGAGAGAACCCAGGAGTTCTGGCTCCCAGCCCCCCCTGCTCTAACCCACCAGCCCCCACTTCCCCTCCCAGAGCCTGGGAGAGAATCCAGGAGTCCTGGCTCCCAGCCCCCCCTGCTCTAACCCACCAGCCCCCACTTCCCCTCCCAGAGCCGGGGAGAGAACCCAGGAGTTCTGGCTCCCAGCCCCCCCGCTCTAACCACCAGCCCCCACTCCCCTCCCAGAGCCAGGGAGAGAACGAGAGAGACATAAAAAACCCTGACTTATATTCGGCCGATAGGTCGTGTTCATAGAGTCTAAGGGCAGAGGGGACCCTTGGGACTGGTGAGAAAATGCAGAGTCGGTTGTTGACCCCACGTTGGCTCTTTGTGAAACACGCTCAAGAGACCAAATCCCCGATGCCGGGCGGGTCTATCCCCACGAGCCGATCACCCGGCGTGTGCAGCACGACCGTTCTCTCTGGTGCCGCTCTCCGGGAAGCTGGCCCACGCAGCGTCGAAGGTGCGTCCCCCCCGCCACGCCGTTCAGCCGGGGGTATTTAATGACACACCTGGTGATGAATTGATGCCTCGTTTCCAGCTTCGACTCCCAGCTCTCGGCTGGTGTTTTTATTTTGTCTGCTCCGTCGGAGCGCCTGCGATCAGCCGTGTGCTCTGGGCATCTCTCACTCGAAGGCAGGTTTCGAATCCTTCTCTGGCCCCTCTCCAATTTATCCGCCACCTGGCTGGCACGGCGGGTGCCGGAACCGGGCACAGGATTCCCCCGGGGCCAAAGAGCAGGCGTTCGTTGCCATGGGCGGGAGCTGTTCAAATCTGGATCCTGCTTCATCCCAGCTGGTGCCTCGGACACTTCTGGGCCGCTAGAGGTCTCACCCGGGTCCCTGTCTCTGGCCCAGGCCGGTCAGAACATCTCTTGGCTCAGGGGGACAAAAGCCCGGGGTCCCCGGATACAGTAGCAGCCACAACGGAGAAGCTCACGGCAAGAGCTGATTTGTCTCCCAGAGTCATTTCCAAGGACCCTGTGACAGGTTCAGTCACAGACACCCCCTTGGGACTGTCACCTGATGAGCTGAAATGACCTCTGAGCCCGTTTTCCCTGCCAGCTTGGGACTTCCAGAACCCTGTCTTGTTGAGCCAGACACGCTAGCCTGCTGCAACGCAGACCCAGGGTCTCAATCACGCCCCCAAAGCTGCAGGCTTTCAGTGAAAACAGCTCAGCAGCTTACTTGTCTCCAGCACCCAGACACCAAAGTTCCCAATGGGATCCAAACCCCCAAATAAATCCATTTTACTCTGTATAAAGCTTATATGGAGTAAGTTCAGAAACTGTCCGCCCTCTGTAACATTGATAGAGAGATATGCACAGCTGTTTGCTCCCCCAGCACTTACTCTGGGTTTATTCATAAACAAAAGTGATGTTAAGTATAAAAAGTAGGTTTTAAGTGCTTTTGAGTAACAACAGACAGAACAAAGTCACCCAGCAAAATAAAGAAAAACACGCAAGTCTAAGCCTAATGCATTAAGAAACTGATGACAGGTAATATCTCACCCGCAGAGATGTTCCAATAAACTTCTTTCACGGGTTAAGCAACAAAGAGTCCTGTGGCACCTTATAGACTAACAGACGTATTGGACCATAAGCTTTCTTGGGTGAATACCCACTTCGGCGGATGCATGTCACAAAAGCTTATGCTCCAATATGTCTGTCAGTCTATAAGGTGCCACAGGACTCTTTGTCGCTTCTACAGATCTAGACTAACACGGCTACCCCTCTGATATCTTTCACAGATTAGACTCTTTTCTAGTCTGGGCCCAATCCCTTCCCCAGGGAGTGTTAGTTCCAGCAGACATCTCAGGTGGTAAGCAGGGGATTTCTCATGACTGGCCCCCTTCGTCCTGCTCCACCCCCTTTTATAGCTTTGACACAAGGCAGGAATCTTTTTCTCTCTGGGTCCCCACCCCTCCTTCTAAATGGAAAAGTACCAGATTTAAGATGGATTTCATCATCAGGTGACTTAGTCACATGTCACCGTAAGACCCCTAGTCTCCATTCCCCATGGGCTGGCCCACACGTACACAGGAAGGCTTTCAAGTAACTAAGGCCATTTACAACTGATTGTTTCTGGAGCACCCTTAATGGCCTCCACTTAATATGTTTACACCAGTGATGCAAGTTTAGATCTTATTCTCCTAGCTCCAGATAGAGAGATAATACATGCAAACAAACAGGATGAACACACTTAGTAGATTACAAGCTTTCTAATGACACCAAACAAGGGCTATTTAGCACAAAGCATATTCCAGTTCTGTCATATTCATAAGCATATTTCCTTAGCAATGTGAGCACAGACCAGACCCTTTGTCTTCAGGACGTTGAAAATCAATCAGGTTCTTAAAAGAAGAACTTTATTTATAAAGAAAAAAATAAAAAGAATCGCACCTGCAAAATCAGGCTGGAAGGTAACTTCACAGGGTAATAAAAAGATTTCAAACACAGAGGATTCCCCTCTGGGCTCAGCTTCACAGTTACAACAACAGGAATAAAACTACCTCTGTAGCATAGGAAAATTCACAAGCCAAAACAAAAGATAACCTAATGCATTTCCTTACCCTACTCACAATTTCTGTGGTTTCAGATGGATTATTCCAGGTATATTTTCAGGAGATATTTCACCTGCGTGGCTTCTCCCTCCGTCCGGAGAGGGAACAGCACAGAGAACAAAAACAAATCCTCCCCCCGCACCCCAGATTTGAAAGTATCTTCTTTCCTCAATGGTCCTTCAGGTCAGGTCCCAACGAGGTTATTTGAACTGCTTAACTCTTTACAGGTAAGGCAATCCAGTACAGCTGCCAAGGAGGGATTTTATGCTGCTGCATACATAAAGGTTTCTACCCTCCCCCCTATGTTTATGACAGAGGGGCAGGAGGGTCCATCGCCTCATCCTTTTGTCCCCTGCCCCTTGGTCCAAAGATGTTCCTGGCTCACAGCTGGGGCTGGCGGCTTCCCTGGCCCTGCAGTTGTTGCCTCTTCTTGATGCGGCACCGGGGCCGCCCGTACCCGCAGTACCCCACTTTCAGGCACCGGAAGCAGAAGGAGCACAGGCACTGGGCACAGTGCACCGTGGGGCAGTACTTCTGGGTGTGGCTCACCAGAGCCCCGCAGTCGGGGCAGGCCCGCAGGGCCGGGCACTTGTGCACCGTCGAGGTGCTGTCGTTGATTTTGGGGGCCCCATCCAGGGCCGTCTGCAGCAGGCGCCTGAGCTCGGCGTCGGGGGAGGAGCCCATCCAGGTGGGTGGGCGGGCAGGGTCCAAGCAGAGCCCCTAGGACACCTGGGTCCGGATCAGGCGCTGGGGGGAACGGGAGACGATCATCAAGTCACTGGGGCACGCCTGGGCATCCCCGACGCACCTGCCCCTCCCCGTCCCGCTCCGGTTCCTCTAGCCAACGCATCCCCCGGCCCAGGCCACGTCCCCACGGTGCCCTGCAGAGCCAAACACTGGCCGCCCCCGTCGGTGCCGGGGCGGAGCCAACGTGGGGAGCCCCGGCTCTCGGGGGAACGGGAAACGGGGCCCCGGGGAGGCCGCGGGAGCAGCTGGAGTCTAGCCACCGCAGGAACCCGGGTGTCTCAGCGCCTCCTCCCCCCCCAACCCCATTAAACTCCCCTCCTC
Source organism: Macrochelys suwanniensis (assembly GCA_033296515.1). NCBI lineage: Eukaryota > Metazoa > Chordata > Testudines > Chelydridae > Macrochelys > Macrochelys suwanniensis. The sequence goes on along the minus strand of CM065798.1, from coordinate 15,767,341 downwards.
CCCCAAAGCCGGGGAGAGAACCCAGGAGTCCTGGCTCCCAGCCCCCAGGCCCCGACAGGACCCAGCGGTACCTGTTTAGCTGCGGGAAGTCGCCCCCAAATGAGTCTCTGGCTCCTGGAGGCTCCGTCAGGGGAATTTGCCAGCGACTGGGCTCCGTGTTTCGCTTTCACTTGCGAAGGGTGCGGCGGGGGAGGTGCCCCGGGGCCCGGCCCCGAGCGCCCGGGTGGGAGGGCTGAGCCGCTGGGCAGGTCGGCTTGTGGCCCCCGCACCGAGCATACGCCACGAGAGCTGAGGGGCCCGGTCAGACGGTGCGGTGCAGCGTTCACACCGGCAGAACTAATTCGGTTCGGAGCGTGGTCCCAATGGTTATACCAGCACCAGCCCTGGCTCAGGCACAGGGAGAGAACCCAGGAGTCCTGGCTCCCAGCCCCCCCTGCTCTAACCACCAGCCCCCACTCCCGTCCCAGAGCCGGGGAGAGAACCCAGGAGTCCTGGCTCCCAGCCCCCCTGCTCTGACCCACCAGTCCCCACTTCCCCTCCCAGAGCGGGGGAGAGAACCCAGGAGTCCTGGCTCCCAGCCCCACCTCCCTGCTCTAGCCACCAGCCCCCACTCCCCTCCCAGAGCCAGGGAGAGAACCCAGGAGTCCTGGCTCCCAGCCCCCCTGCTCTAACCCACCAGCCCCCACTCCCCTGCCAGAGCTGGGGAGAGAACCCAGGAGTCCTGGCTCCCAGCTCCCCCTGCTCTAACCCACCAGCCCCCACTCCCCTCCCAGAGCCGGGGAGAGAACCCAGGAGTCCTGGCTCCCAGCCCCACCTCCCTGCTCTAACCACCAGCCCCCACTCCCCTCCCAGAGCTGGGGAGAGAACCCAGGAGTCTTGGCTCCCAGCCCCACCTCCCTGCTCTAACCACCAGCCCCCACTCCCCTCCCAGAGCTGGGGAGAGAACCCAGGAGTCCTGGCTCCCAGCCCCCTTGCTCTAACCTGCCAGCCCCCACACCCCTCCCAGAGCCAGGGAGAGAACCCAGGAGTCCTGGCTCCTAGCTCCCCCTGCTCTAACCCACCAGCCCCCACTCCCCTCCCAGAGCCGGGGAGAGAACCCAGGAGTCCTGGCTCCCAGCCCCACCTCCCTGCTCTAACCACCAGCCCCCACTCCCCTCCCAGAGCTGGGGAGAGAACCCAGGAGTCCTGGCTGCCAGCCCCACCTCCCTGCTCTAGCCACCAGCCCCCACTCCCCTCCCAGAGCTGGGGAGAGAACCCAGGAGTCCTGGCTCCCAGCCCCACCTCCGTGCTCTAACCACCAGCCCCCACTCCCCTCCCAGAGCTGGGGAGAGAACCCCAACACCTACTCCATGGCCGGCTGGCCCCTGGGAAGAGGCAAAGACCACGTCAGACCCTCCTTAAAACGCTCCCGTGCCCTGGTGACCACCCAGAACTCACCGGCCGGGAGGCCGCTGGTGTGCGGAAACCCCTGCTCTGTATCGGCCCCTCGCGTCCCTGGGCGCTGGTCTGGCCGGTTCCCTCAGGGGCCGCTCAGATAAGACGAAGCTCGCCGGCTCTGTGGGGCGGACCGTGGCTCTTTATTCTGGGTCTGTGCAGCTCCTAGCACCATGGGGCCGCAGCCAAGATGGGGTTGCTGAAGTGCTACCGTAATACACCTCATAAATAACGTACAGCGCCTTGCGCAGTGAGGCCCTGGGACTTCTACCCCTGTCTGAGCTCTACAAATTCAACTGCTCCTCTCTGGTTTAGCGCCGCTTCACGCACCTACCCCAGGGCCCCAGCCCCGCCATACCTCGGCCCCACTGTGCATGGCTGGGGGGCCCAATCATCCTAAGCCGCGCCCCCTCCCCCCCAGCCTGGTGCAGGCTTGCTGAGTTCGTCTGCAGGGCCCTGGCCCCTTGAAATCCCTCTGGGAGACTCATCCCTGCCACGCGGCTCGCAGGGTTTCCTCGTTTGAGGATTTCCCGTCTTGTGCCCCTGCTCGCAGCTCGCCCGTCCTTCCTGTGGGGCGGGGGGGAGGGGGGGTGTCCTCTGGGCAGGGGCTGCCTGGGCGGTCGCTAGCACACCATGGATGGGGGGAGGGGGGTGTCGGTGAAATAAGACCCCCACTAATGCATCCTCAATCACCATCATTGTATTGCACAATCAAGTCTTCTCATGAAAAGAGCGTGCGAGAGCGGGACGAGGGACATGCCCTCCCCTCCCCACCCCAGAGCCGTCCCCCGGAGGGGCTGCTGACGGGACTCGCCGGCCATAACGGGGCCGGGGCAGGCGCCAGGCGTGGGCTTAAAGTGCGTGTGCTGGGCAGGGCCGGCCTCAGGGGCGGGCGATGGGGGCCACGGCCCAGGGTGCCGTGGTCAGGGGAACAGCGCCGCAGTGTTGGATCTGTAATGGGCGCCCGGCAGGGAAGGCAGCGTCGCGGCCAGCAGCAGCGCGCGAGGACGGGTCGCACGGCACGGGGGTCGTCACCGACGCTCCCTCTCATTCTTGACAGGCCGTGTGCCCAAAAAATGCCTTCTGTGCAAATTGTTGTGCTTCCGTGCAAATGTTTGTGCGCGCGGTGTTTCGCCGTGTGCGCGGGGTTTAGGATCTGTGTGCACGCGCACACGCGCACAGCTTAGAGGGAACAGTGGTCGTCACCCTTCCTACTGCGCCGCGGCGGGCGGTGGTGCTGCCTTCGGAGCGGGGCGGCCAGTGAGCGCCGGGGTCCCAGAGGTGCTGGGATCAAGAGGCAAGGAGCGGGGCGAGCTTGGGGTGCGAGGCCGCGGAAGGCAGCACGGGGCAATGGCAGGGGGACCCCAGGGAGGCAACGGAGGCCAGGGGGATGGATGGGGAGTGCAGGGGAGGCAGTGGGGGCCAGGGAGATGGGTGGGGGAGCCAGGGGCGGCAGTGGGGGCCAGGGGGGATGGGTGGGGAGCTGAGGGAGGCAGTGGGACCCAGGGGGACCCAGGGGGGATGGGTGGGGAGCCGAGGGAAGCAGCAGGGGCCCAGGGGGGATGGGTGGGGAGCCGAGGGAAGCAGCAGGGGCCTGCAGCACCAAAATACACGTTCACCCAGGGCACCATTTTCCCTAAGGCCGGCCCTTGTGCTGGGGTCGGCGGGGCGAGGGTGGAGGCGGTTGGGAAAATCCGCATCGTGCCTGCGGAGATCGGCTGGGCTGTCGCTGCCGGACCAGCCTCGGGAGCCGCTAACGCTCACGTCCCGCCAGGGGCACGCGGCTGGGCAGGGCGAACGCCCCCCCCACCTTCCTGGAGGGGCCCGATTCGGAGCTCACGTTCCCTGTGCTACACCAGGGCGAGCGCAGGGGGGAACCAGCCCGATAGACCCCAGCGGCGTGACTCCTGATTTACAATGGGGGAAGCGAGAGGGGGATTGGTCCCAGTGCAGGTACTGGTGATTTACACCAGGGGAGTGAGAGGGGAATTGGTCCCAGCAGCATTACTGGTGATTTACACCGGGGGAGCGAGAGGGGGAATTGGCCCCAGCGGCGTGACTCCTGATTTACAATGGGGGAAGCGAGAGGGGAATTGGTCCCAGTGCAGTTACTGGTGATTTACACCAGGGAGAGTGAGAGGGGAATTGGTCCCAGCAGCGTTACTGGTGATTTACACCGGGGGAGCGAGAGGGGGAATTGGCCCCAGCGGCGTGACTCCTGATTTACAATGGGGGAAGCGAGAGGGGAATTGGTCCCAGTGCAGGTACTGGTGATTTACACCGGGGGAGCGAGAGGGGAATTGGCCCCAGTGGCGTGACTCCTGATTTACACCAGGGCGAGCGAGAGGGGAATTGGTCCCAGCAGCGTTACTGGTGATTTACACCGGGGGAGCGAGAGGGGAATTGGCCCCAGCGGCGTGACTCCTGATTTACACGGGGGCGAGCGGAGAATCGGCTCCTCCAGGACCCCATCTGAGGAACCGTTCCAGGGGGCGGCGCGGGGCCGTCAGGCAGCGCCACCGACGTCCCAGCAGCAGGTCCCTGGTGCCCCAGACAGGGGAGCTGGGACTGGGGACCGGACAGACGTGGAGGGTGGTCGCTGAGGGAGGAGGAAGCTCACAGCTGGGTCACGACAATCTCCGGCCTCTGGATGTGCACCTGCGATGGCAAGAGGTGTGTGTGTGGGGACCGTGAGCAGAGCTGGTCACCAAATGGCTAAAACGTCTCTGTTCTGAAGTGACGCTACAGGCGAGGAAGTTTTCATGCCCCGCTCCGGTTTTTGGAGGGAGGGGCGGGGGGATATTTTTACTTTACTTTTCAGTGAAAATGGTCACGTGGGGATTTTCATTTCCCATCCCTTTTTTTTTTTTCATTGAAAAATACCAAAACCCAAACAATACCCCCCCTTCTTTCTTTTTGGTTCCAGCAGCGGGCCAAATTCAGAGGTAAAATCCTCTATTTCCTGCCCCTTTTTACGCATCCCAGGATCGCATTGGCCCTTTTGGCCGCAGCGTCGCACCGGGAGCTCGCGTTCGGCTCATTATCCAGCCCCCCCCCCAAAATCTCCCGCACATTCCCGGCTTCCCAGGAGAGAGGCCCCCACCTCTCCGGGCTGCCTGAGTAGCTTAGTTGTGCGCCGGAGCGGCTTTGCCACCCAATGGCTCCCTAACGCACACGTCTCCCGTCTGGAGCAGAGCGTGCTGCCCGCGGGAGGAGGAGACGGGGGTCGATACGGCCCCACCTACCGGGAGAGCGGTGTCGACGGATTCCATGTTAACCTTGAAGGAGCCGGTGCCGTCCGAGCCTGGCGAGAGAGCAGGGTTAGGAAGACGGAGGATTCGGCTGGCGGGCGCGTGGCCAGAACCCCCCCCCCCACACCCCCCCCCCCTCAAAGGAGTCCCTCGGAGCCGCCCTCCTGCGGTCTCCGTGGGCTGCTGTCCTTGGCCCAGGGGTTCCCATCAGCCCCGTCCCCCCCAACCCGGGATGGGTCCAGCGTTACCTTTGCCGGAGTCGGCGCCTTCGTTCCTGATGCAGAAGCTCCCGGCCGTGTTCCATTCGCTGTACTCGTTCTCGTACCATTTCTCGGTGTCGTCATCGTCCGAGTGCAGGCTGCTGGGGGTGGGGGGAACAGCGACAGCTGGGCCCGTCAGCCCTGGGCCCCCCAGGGCATCTGACTCGACCTCCCTCTGCCCCATGGCTGTGGGGCAGCCCCTCTGATCCCACCTTCTGCACCCGCCCCTCGAGTCAAAGGGGCGAGGGTCCAACCCGGACCAACCCCAACCTCCACCGCGGATACCGGGGCCCCTCAGAGCAAACCTTCCTCGCGGCCCACCCTCTGCCCTGGGAAAGAACATTATCCCCGCTTGGGATAGGGGGAAACTGAGGTACAGACATGGTGGGCAGAGCCAGGGAGAGAACCCAGGAGTCCTGGCTCCCAGCCCCTGCTGCTCTAACCACCACCCCCCACTCCCCTCCCAGAGCTGTGGAGAGAACCCAGGAGTCCTGGCTCCCAGCCACCCCCCACGATCTAACTCCCCAGCCCCCACTCCCCTCCCAGAGCCGGGGAGAGAACCCAGGAGTCCTGGCTCCCAGCCCCCCCCGGCTCTAACCCACCAGTCCCCCTCCCCTCCCAGAGCCGGGGAAGGAACCCAGGAGTCCTGGCACTGAGCCCCGTGCTCTCAGCCCCTCCCACCTGTTCCCGGCCTAGTTACCCGAACTGGGTTTTCATCCTCTTGGCTCTGAAGAGAAAGGCACCGAGGACGGTGCTCAGGATCACCAGGACGGCGATGGCCACGCCCAGACCGGCGCCCAGTTTACTGATGCGGGTGGCGCAGCGCTCCGTGGGGTACCAGTACAAGTCCGTCTCAGAGCAGCTGCGGGAGAGACGTAGGGGGTGAGAACAGGCCCCACCCCAGCCCCTTCCCTGCCCCCGGAGCCGATTCCCTGGGATCCCCCATCCAGTCCAGACTCTCCGTCTCCAGGGAGTGGTTCCCTGCTGTGCCCGGGTCCCTCTGCATGGATCCGAGTCATAAGAACATCAGAGCGGCCAGACCAAGGGTCCAGCTAGCCCAGTGTCCTGTCTGCCAACAGGGGCCAATGCCAGGTGCCCCAGAGGGGATGAACAGATCAGGGAATCAGCAAGTGATCCATCCCCTGTCGCCCATTGCCAGCGCCTGGCAAACAGAGGCTAGGGACACCATCCCTGCCCAGCCTGGCTAATAGCCATTGATGGGCCCATCCTCCAGGAACTGATCTAGTTCTTCTCTGACCCCTGTTACAGTCTTGGCCTTCACAACATCCTCTGGCGAGGAGTTCCCCAGGTTGACCGTGCGTTGGGTGAAAAAATACTTCCTTTGGTTTGTTTTAAACCCGCTGCCTATTCATTTCATTGGGTGACCCTAGTTCTTGTGTTAGGAGAAGGAGTAAATAACACTTCCTGATTTACTGTCTCCGCACCCGTCATGATTTTATAGACCTCAGTCATATCCCCCCTTAGTCGTCTCTTTTCCAAGCTGAAAAGTCCCAGATTTATTAATCTCTCCTCATACAGAAGCCGTTCCACGCCCCTCATCATTTTTGTTGCTCTTTTCTGTTCCTTTTCCAATTCCAATAGATCTTTTCTGAGATGGGGCGACCACATCTGCCCGCAGGATTCAAGATGTGGGCGTATCATGGATTTATATAAAGGCAATAGGATATTTTCTGTCGGATTATCTATCCCTTTCCTAATGGTTCCCAGCATTCTGTTCTTTTTTTTCACTGCCGCTGCACATTGAGTGGATGTTTTCTAGCCACAATGACTCCAAGATCTCTTTCTTGAGTGGAAACAGCTCATTTAGACTCCTTCATTGTATATGTACAGCTGGGATTATGTTTTTCAATGTGCATCACTTTGCATTTATCAACCCAGAATTTCATCTGCCATTTTGTGGCCCAGTCACCCAGTTTTGTGAGATCCCTTTGTAACTCTTCCCAGTCTGCCTGGGACTTCACTATCCCAACTCTCACCTATCCCACCTAGCCTGTGCTGGAGCCGCCAGTGATGGGTTTCCCCGTTCAACGGCCACTCGAGCAAACACAATAGAGAAATCGTTGTTTCGGGTCACACCACAGCTGAGCCGGTCCCAAAATTGCAAGGGGTCAAATGGAAAAGTCGGAAAAATGTTCAAGTCGCAGGGAAACAAAACCTCTTTGGCCTGGCCCGATGTTGTGCCCGGGCGTGTGCGCGCACAACTCACATGCACTGGGGGCCGGCGCGCGTCAGCTGACACTGCCCGTGGTGGCAGTCCATGAAGCCGGGCGTGCTCTTGGTGCAGTTGGAGATGCAGGAGAAGCCGGACTTGGTGAGGTTGGGGAAGTAGAACTGGGCGTAGCCTTCGGGGGCGGCTTTCCAGCAGTACTCTGCGGAGGAGAGAGGGGGTCGGTGGGGGGGGACTGGCTGGAGAGGCCACCCCGACCCCGGCGGTCCCATCCCAGCCCTGCTCCCCCGCCCGGCGGCCGTGGGGTCACTCACCGGAGATGTTGACCGTGGGCATTGTCCCGTTGGAGATGTCGGCGGAGGAGGCGTTGAAACACATCATGGCTGGAAGACACGGGGCGGGCAGTTCTTAGGGAGCGGGAGCGAGAGAAGGGGATGGTCACCCTTCCGCTGCCCACCCCCGCTTGCCGTCCCCAAAGTGCCCCAAGCTACACAGGTTGGAAAAGGACTGACCCGAGCCCTGTCTGTGCCTGAGAAAGGCGGCCCGTGGGGCTTGAGGTGTGGGGGAAAGGGAGAGAACTGTTGTCTGCGACCTCGGGCCAGCCACTGAAATCACAGACGTCAACGCTTTTCTCCCCATCCATCCCCCCAGACCCTTCTCCCATCCCCACAAATACCCTCCATCCATCCCCCAAACACCATCCATCCCTCCCTTCACACACACCCCCTCCATCTCTCCATCCATCCCCACAAACACCCCTCCATCCATCCCTCCCTTTACACACACCCTCCATCCATCCCTCCATCCCTACAAACACCCCTCCATCCATCCCTCCATCTCTTCCTCCATCCCCATCGCACTTCCCATCCCCTCCACCCATCCCCATACACATTCCCATCCACCCCCTATCTATCTATCCCCATCCACCCCCTATCTATCTATCCCCATCCACCCCCACTATCTATCCCCATCCACCCCCATCTACCTATCTATCTATCCCCATCCACCCCAGTATCTATCTATCCCCATCCACCCCCACTATCTATCTATCTAGTCTGCAGCCCCCCTGCCCCCCGGCAGAGATGGGGGGTGGACCTATGGAGGCTCTTCCTCCCAGGACCATGGATCTGTCCCTTCTCTGCCCAGCCCTCACCCGCCCTCACCGCACAGACTCACAGGAGCTGCCGTTGCAGTTCTGGTTCTCGGCCGCCGTCTCTATCTGCGTCTTCAGCTGCCCGGCCACCTTCTGAACGTCCGTGTTGAGCTCCCCGGTGACGGGGAAAGCCAGGATGACAATGTGATCCACCACCACGCTGCCCTGCCTGAAGGAACAAACCCACCTCGGGTTGGCACGCGCCTCCTTCCTGGGGCGTCCGCTCGCACGCCCACCGCAGAGCGTGTGTGTGGAGATTGTCACCCAAGCACAGGGGGTGAGGCACCTTGAATTCGATGGATATATTCATGGGCTTTACGGTCGGAAGGGAGCAGTGACTCATCTCGTCCGGCCTTCTGTGTAACCCAGGCTGGAGAAATGTACGTATCATCTATCCCCATCCACCCCCTCTATCTATCCCCATCCACCCCCTCTATCTATCTATCTATCCCCACCGCATCTATCTATCCCCATCCACCCCTCTCTCTCTCTCTCTCTAAATTGGAAAGAGTCCAGCGGAGGGCAACAAAAATGATTAGGGGGCTGGAGTACATGATTTATGAGGAGAGGCTGAGGGAACTAGGATTGTTTAGCCTGCAGAAGAGAAGAGTGAGGGGAGATTTGATAGCTGCTTTCAACTACCTGAAAGGGGGTTCCAAAGAGGATGGATCTAGACTGTTCTCAGTGGTAGAAGATGACAGAACAAGGAGTAATGGTCTCAAGTTGCAGAGGGGGAGGTTTAGGTTGGATATTAGGAAAAACTTTTTCACTAGTAGGGTGGTGAAGCACTGGAATGGGTTACCTAGGGAGGTGGTGGAATCTCCTTCCTTAGAGGTTTTTAAGGTCAGGCTTGACAAAGCCCTGGCTGGGATGATTTAGTTGGGTTTGGTCCTGCTTTGAGCAGGGGGTTGGACTAGATACCTCCTGAGGTCCCTTCCAACCCTGAGATTCTATGATTCTATCTATCCCCATCCACCCCCTCTATCTATCTATCCCCATCCACTCTATCTATCATCTCAGATAATTTGTGTTTGGCTAAAGCACTTTCCAGAGACAGGAAGAGACGGAGAAGCCACCGCTCCCCTTGGGCCCTTGCTCTCTGCTCCCCGTGTGCCTGGGTGTGGTGGGTAAGTACCTCTGGATTGTCCTACTGATCAACTAAACAGATCGACTCCAAGTGCCTCACTGTCTGCCCTTAAAACCATTTTTGTGGCTCTTCTCCACACCCTCTCTGATTTTTCAACTTCCGTTTGAAAATGCGGAGGCCAGAACTGGACCCAACGACACCAGAACCTGTAGGAGAACACTTCAATCTCCCTGGACACACAATAGCAGATTTGAAGGTAGCCATCCTGCAGCAAAAAAACTTCAGGACCAGACTTCAAAGAGAAACTGCCGAGCTTCAGTTCATTCGCAAATTTGACACCCATCAGCTCAGGACTGAACAAAGACTATGAATGGCTAGCCAACTACAAAAGCAGTTTCTCCTCCCTCGGTGTTCACACCTCAGCTGCTAGAAGAGGGCCTCATCCTCCCTGATTGAGCTAACCTGGTTATCTCTAGCCTGACTCTTCCCTGCATATTTATACCTGCCCCTGGACATTTCCACTGCATGCATCTGACGAAGTGGGCATTCACCCACGAAAGCTTACGCTCCAATACGTCTGTTAGTCTATAAGGTGCCACAGAACTCTTTGTCGCAACACCCGAAGCGGGTGTCGATCAGCGTGAAATTCAAAGGACCCACCTTTCAACATCAACACCCTGTTAACTGTTTCCAAACAGGGAAGGACGGACAAGGATGGACAACTATTGTTCACGCTGAACATGTGGAGATGAGAGATGCCACCAGCTGCCAGGAGGGAGCTCTGGGCTCCAGCGAGACTCACAAACCTCATTAAAGCCAATGGCTGTTTCAACTACCCTGTGGAATGAGCAACTAAGCCCCATTATGCAGCAGAGAGAGCGACAAACCATGGAGGCTACTACCCATGGCACACCGCCACTAAACCGTATGGGCTTTGAGCAGGGGGGTTTCCCTGGTTGCAAAAGCAAGAGCTCGGATATTGATTTGCAGTGGGTGGGTGCCAAGGGAAGTAGCCATGAGTTGGCCCTGAGAAGACAGAGAGAGAGAGAGATGGTGCCCTTTGGGCACAGAGCCCGCAGGAGCGGTAGATGGGAGGATTTCCGAGCAAGAGAAATACATGCTGCTGCATTCAGGGAAACTGGACTGCGTGGACATTTGTTTCCTTGGTAGATACACAGGATTGCACCGAGAACGGACCTGACCTGTAGCACCAATGTCTCCTCCTAACAGACGCAGCCCAAGAAAGGGCAAACGAAAGGGTTGCCAAAGAGCCAACCACACAACCAAGACACACGCATGCCTACTGCGGGCAGAGTCTCCTTTAGGAGTCTCACAAGGGATGGGCCGTGGTTTTGGGGTCGAGCTCAGCTTGTGGGCAGAGCTTTGGGGGTACCAAGTCCCGGGGCACGCCCAATACTCACGTCAGTTTCAGGATCCGCACGTCTTTGTACCCCAGGACGTTGCTGTAAACCAGCTTCATCTGGAAGGGAACAGTGCGCATGTCACCGGCAGGGGCTGCCCTGAACCTCCCCGCCCCATTGAGATGGGGCCCTGGTGAGCCCAGAGGGCTGGTGAGGTTCCCAGCCACGGCAGCTAAGCAGCCAACCTGGTCCCACCGGGACGCTCAGCACTGGGAAAGACCCATTAAAGTCTATTCCCCTCTGGCGGGCTGGGAGCGTCCCATTCCCCAGCGTTGTGCCCAGTCCTAGCTCCCAACGCCTCCAGCGATGGGTCTCCAGCCCTTCCCCATGGGGGACAATCCCCCCGACCTCATGCCTCTCTTGGGAAGTTCCCCCGCATCTCCCCCCACCAACCTTCCACCCCATTCCCCCCCTTCTCAGGAGGCCTCTCCCTCTCACTAACTCCCCCTTCCCGCTCGCTCCGCTGGGTCCCACCTGCAGTTTGAATGACACGGTGAACTCTTTGTACTCTTGAGTTGTGTTGTCCTCCAACTTGGGGGTGAATTTGTGGCTGGTGATCTGCAGCTTCACGTCCACGGTTACATTCACCTCTTCATCGGGGCGCGTGTTTGGGGGGAAAAGAAACACGGTGAAAACCGGCAGCCACCGTGGGAATAGCAGAGGGGAATTGCCTTTCCTCCCCCCTCGGGGGTCCTTGTTAGCTCTCCTGAGGCTCACATCCCAGGACCCCCAGCATCCAGAGGAAAGGACTCTGCTGCCCCTCAGAACCCATCACATCATCCGTTACCTAGCCAGAGGGGGCCAGCGAGGAGGGATACTTCTCCTTTCACTCCCCGCCATCCTGCAGCTGAATGTGTTTCCTCACCCCCCGCTGCCCCAGCCCGGGAACGGGTTGTCCCACCCGGCCAGGCCTGCTGGGATGGGTCTCCAGGATTCAAGACCCCACTTTCCCCCGAGCCAGCCCCGCTGCCTTACTGGGTTCTGGCTCACAGCCCCATCCACACGACCCCCTCGAATGCTAACGGTGCTTCTGAATGGGACCAGCCATCCCGGATCCTGGCTCATGGGCCAGATGGGACGTCCCTGCTCGGGTTTCCAAGGGTCTCATGGCATTGTCTGAACCCCAGGCAGACGGATCGATTGAGTCAGGTTTTCATACCGGCTTTGACCTCGATGACTTCAGAAGCGTATTCGCACGCAGGACCCTGAAAGCTGGACGGGCAAATGCATCCACCGTTGCTCCAGGTGCCCCCGTTCTGGCATTTGCTCTCTTCACACTGGGAGCCGTAGTAACCATCTTGGCAGATGCATTTGATCCCATTGTGAGTACCCCCGTTCTGGCAGGGCGCTGAAAGAAACAATCCCACGCCCTGCGTGTCAGCATGGGTCTGGACTGGCTCATAGGCGGGAGCTGCGTCTGTGATGCCTAAATTGCTCTTGGTTGATGCTGGAGTGGAATTACACCGCTGGAGAGGCACTCAAGGTTTGCACCACTGTGGAGTTTACCTTGCGGTTTGTTTACCTTAACCAAAAGAAGGCTGAGGGGAGATATGATTGCTCTCGTTAAATATATCAGAGGGATAAATACCAGGGAGGGAGAGGAATTATTTCAGCTCAGTACCAATGTGGACACAAGAAAAAATGGATATAAACTGGCCATCAGGAAGTTTAGACTTGAAATTAGACGAAGGTTTCTAACCATCAGAGGAGTGACGTTCTGGAACAGCCTTCCAAGGGAAGCAGTGGGGGCAAAAGACCTAACTGGCTTCAAGATTAAGCTAGATACGTTTATGGAGGGGATGGTTTGATGGGATAACATGATCTTAGTCAAAGGTCAATTAATTGCCATCAGTGGTAAATAGGACCAATGGTCAATGATGGGATGTTAGAAGTTACTACAGAGAACTTTTTCCTGGGTGTCTGGCTGGTGAGTCTTGCCCACATGCTCGGGGTTCAGCTGATCGCCATATTTGGGGTTGGGAAGGAATTTTCCTCCAGGTAGATTGGCAGAGGCCCTGGAGGTTTTTCGCCTTCCTCTGCAGCATGGGGCACGGGTCACTTACCGGAGGATTCTCTGCATCTTGAAGTCTTTAAACCATGATTTGAGGACTTCAATAGCTGAGACATAGGTGAGAGGATTATTCCAGGAGTGGGTGGGTGAGATTCTGTGGCCTGCATTGTGCAGGAGATCAGACTAGACGATCATAATAGAGTCATAGACTCATAGACTTTAAGGTCAGAAGGAACCATTATGATCATCTGGTGCCTTCTGACCTTAAAGTCTAGGAGTTACTCTGACTTTAGACTGGGGCGGAGCTACTCCAGATTTACTCAGGAGCACCTCACTCAACTCAGTGGAGTTACGCCAACTGAGATAAGCAAGAGGCGAGCCAGACAGGTTTACACTGGAGTGGAATTGCTCAGTATTTAGGCTGTCGTGGAGTCACTCTGGATTTACACCATTTGTGACTGAGATCAGAATCTGACCCTGTGGGATTTATTTATCATTCTGACGGTAGCACCTAGAAGCCGGGACCAGGCCCCTGTTGTGCAGCTAGACGCTCCCCGCCCGCCGGAGCTGGTGGTCCTAGTATAAGACAAGAGATGGCAGATGGAGAAAGCCCAAGGAACCAATGAGACAACAGTCAGCACCGTCGCAAGCAGTGGTCTCAACACAGCAGCAGCTGAACTCTTCTCAAGGTGTTTGTCAGTGTCATGGACAAAATTTGTTGGTGGAGGGGGATGAGGAGGCTTTGCGGATGTTTATGGGGCACTCTGCCCCCAGGAGAGACTGCGGGTGCGGGGGGGGGGGGGGAAAGCACCAAGGGCTGATTGTGAAAATGTAACCGATAGGCGACGGAGGCTGGAGTCATGAGCTGCCCAGAGGCAGCTAGAGACCGTGATGGGCCCCGAAAGTGAAGGCAAGTAACGTATGCTTAAACTCAGGGCGGGTCAAATACTTGAGGTGGTCTCCGGCCAGGTGTGCGAACCCCTTGTGCTTAGCAACCTTTTATGTAGCTGGGATACTCAGAGTCCCCTTCCCGGCCCCGAAGCAGAGCTCTGTGCAGCCCATAAGCTTGTCTCTCTTCCCCCCCCGGCAGAAGCTGGCCCAATAAGAAAAGAGATCTTACCTCTCCCCGCCTGGGCCTAACACGGCTACAAGCACATGGCCAGCTCCAGCCTGAGCGGTCACTCACCTGGGGTCGTGGTGGTGGTGGTCCTGGTGGTGGTAGGGATGGTGGTGGTGGTGGTGGTGGTCCTGGTGGTGGAAGGGATGGTGGTGGTGGTGGTCCTGGTGGTAGGGATGGTGGTGCTCTGGATGGTGGTGCTGTGTGTAGTCATAGTGACAGGGGTTGCCGTGGTGGCTGTGTGAGAGGATTCACACCGGGCGCCGTCGTAACCGGGGAGACAGGCGCAGTCTGTCCCGACGGGCGTGCCCCCGTTCTGGCAGGCCATGGAGCTATTGTAGTGCTGACAGCGGGGGCCATAGAATCCAGCCACGCAGACGCATTTGGCCCCAACGGCTGTACTGCCGTTCTGGCAGGCGTCCTCGAGCGTTCGGTTCTGGCAATAGTCACCGGTGTAGCCCGGTAGGCAGACGCATTGGCTCAGATTGGCAACGCCATTGTTCTGGCAGGGAACTGGAAGATGTTTTAGTGGGATTCAGGATGTGCTCCCAAAGCAGATCCAAAAGATCCTTTCCCAGAGCTGGGGAGAGACCCCAGGAGTCCTGGCTTTCAATCCCCCCCTCCTCTAACCCACCAGCCCCCACTCCCCTCCCAGAGCCGGGGAGAGAACCCAGGAGTCCTGGCTCCCAGCCCCCCCTGCTCTAACCACCAGCCCCCACTCCCCTCCCAGAGTCAGGGAGAGAACCCAGGAGTCCTGGCTTTCAATCCCCCCCTGCTCTAACCACCAGCCCCCACTCCCCTCCCAGAGCCGGGGAGAGAACCCAGGAGTCCTGGCTTTCAATCCCCCCCTGCTCTAACCCACCAGCCCCCGCTCCCCTCCCAGAGCCGGGGAGAGAACCCAGGAGTCCTGGCTCCCAGCCCCCCCTGCTCTAACCACCAGCCCCCACTCCCCTCCCAGAGCCGGGGAGAGAACCCAGGAGTCCTGGCTCCCAGCCCCCCCTGCTCTAACCACCAGCCCCCACTCCCCTCCCAGAGCCAGGGAGAGAACCCAGGAGTCCTGGCTTTCAATCCCCCCCCTGCTCTAACCACCAGCCCCCACTCCCCTCCCAGAGCCGGGGAGAGAACCCAGGAGTCCTGGCTCCCAGCCCCCCCCTGCTCTAACCACCAGCCCCCACTCCCCTCCCAGAGCCGGGGAGAGAACCCAGGAGTCCTGGCTTTCAATCCCCCCCTGCTCTAACCCACCAGACCCCACTCCCCTCCCAGAGCCGGGGAGAGAACCCAGGAGTCCTGGCTCCCAGCCCCCCCCTGCTCTAACCACCAGCCCCCGCTCCCCTCCCAGAGCCGGGGAGAGAACCCAGGAGTCCTGGCTCCCAGCCCCCCCTGCTCTAACCCACCAGTCCCCACTCCCCTCCCAGAGCCGGGGAGAGAACCCAGGAGTCCTGGCTCCCAGCCCCCCCTGCTCTAACCCACCAGTCCCCGCTCCCCTCCCAGAGCCGGGGAGAGAACCCAGGAGTCCTGGCTTTCAATCCCCCGCTCTATCCCACTAGAGCCAGATTCTAAAGCTAATTTTTTCTTATACCTGCATAGTTTCAGTGACGTGACATTTATGCTCCTAATGCCTTTTTGTTTCAGTGAGAACAAATGAAAACTTTCAGTTTCATTTAGTTTCAGGAGATTCAAATAGTCACTTAACTCTGATAACTATTTCAATTCAAAAAACCCCACACTCCCCTCTCTGACCATTACATCTGATATACTTATACATGTGTGTGTAGACTGGGTCTAAGTTATCTTAAAAATGGGACTTAGGGGCTGCCCATAAATTACATAACACGTTTTCTGGTGATTTTCAAGATGCAGCCGCCTCTCATAACACTCTGTCACACTGAAACAAACATGCAAAATGAAGGTATATCCCCCCCCACACACACACACACCCCCACACACACCATTACATAATTTATAGACAGCCCCACCAACTCCTAAGTCATTTGGGACCTTCAGAAAATCTTGCTCCGGATTTCAAGTGGTTATCACATAGTTCCAGGCCGGAAGTGTTGGGAACCGGGGTGCAGGCAGACGGGGGGGAGCCAGTGTGAGAACCAGGAATCAAAGCAGAGGGTCAGAGCTGGGGGGGTGTGACAGGGTCGGACTCACCCCTGCGGCGCCTCCTGCTGGTTTGTCTGGGAATTAGCTGGCCAGCCTCTGGAGCGCCCTCTGCAGGCCAGTGATCCGCCTAACCGCTCTGGCCCCGTGTCCCTCCCAGGACCCAGTGCCCTTTTAACTGGGGTGCTGCCCCCTGGCGGTACCCCCCAGATCTGGGTCTCCCCTCCCCAGGGGACCCCCAACCCACTACCCCCACCTCACCTCAGTCGTAGGCTACTGCCGGTCACCAGCTAGCCCCCATGCCCTGGGGCAGACTGCAGTATAAGCCACTCATCACAGGCAACGGGGGTTTTGACCTGCTGCCTCGGCCTACCTGTGGGCTGCCCCCTGCAACCCCTGTACCTAGATGGTCCTAACCCTAGGCCACAGCCTGGGGTTCTCTCAGGCCAGAGCTCCCCAACTCCTCAGACCCTTCCCCAGCCCTCCTCCACCCTAGGTACCTGCTCAGGTCCCTGCAGCCAAGCCCTTCTCCTTCTATAGGCAGAGAGAGAGTGTCTGCTGCAGGCCCACTGCCCTCTTATAAGGGCCAGCTGGGCCCTGATTAACTGGCCACAGCTGTGGCTGCCTCCAATCAGCCCAGCTTCCAGCCTCAGCCCTCTCCCAGGGCTGTTTCCAGCCCCTTCGGGGCCTGAGCGGGGTGCCACCCCGCGACAGGGGGTCCGATACCAAATGCCGGAATCAGGGGTCAAGCCAGAGACGGAGTCTGAAGTCGGAGATGGGGGGGTCAGAGCCAGGATTGGTAGCAGATGCTCGGGAGCCAGGCAAGGAATGGGCGCGGGGAGGCAGCCAGGAGCGGAGCAGGAATGCGGCGCGGGGTTGGATACACACTGCAGCAGGCGTGCAAGGGACAGGGCCGATAATGCTGCTGCTGCTGCAGCAACAGGACGCCTGTATCCTGGCTCAGACAGCCCACCCAGATCACCGCCTGGCCTAAGGACCAGGCGATAGCGCTCACAATCTCTTTCCCTTTCATTCCAGTCCGTGCTGCCCTCTCTGGATGAAATAACCTGTACATGTTGTTACCTTTACAGCCGCCCACTCCCTTCGGAAAAGGGCAAAGAAGCGGTATGTCCCACCCCAATCAACCCCATGGTGAATAGTCACTAAGCCACGGTGATGAAATTACATATTTAACATGATACCAGAACTCACAACACCCACTTCAAACCTCAGGTAGTGCTGTCACACGCAGCGGGGTTACCCTGGTTTCAGTCGAAGATCAGAAACAACCAAACTAAGAGAAGATACTACACTGGGGGACGCGCGACCCCACCGGCATACATGACCCACACAACATCAGCAGACATTAAGAGGAACAAATTTGCACTCAAAAAACAGAAGAGTCACCCACCTGCTGTAGGCGGAGGACCAGTGGTATACCATGGGGGCATTGAATAGGGGCATGGATCAGTTGTGGGGCTCAGGGTGGAGGCGATGGTGGGGGTGGGGGAGTCAGTGGAGGCGGTGGGTACAGTGGGGGTGGTGGTGACGGTGGTGGTGTCAGTGGTGGTGGTGGGTACAGTGGGGGTGGTGGTGAGGGTGGTGCTGTCAGTGGAGGTGGTGGTGGGTACAGTGGTGGTGGTGGTGAGGGTGGTGGTGTCAGTAGAGGTGGTGGTGGGTATAGTGGGGGTGGTGGTGGGGGTGGGGGTGTCAGTAGAGGTGGTGGGTACAGTGGTGGTGGTGGTGAGGGGGGTGGTGTCAGTGGAGGTGGTGGGTACAGTGGTGGTGGTGGTGAGGGTGGTGGTGTCAGTAGAGGTGGTGGTGGGTACAGTGGAGGTGGTGGTGAGGGTGGTGGTGTCAGTGGTGGTGGTGGGTACAGTGGGGGTGGTGGTGAGGGTGGTGGTGTCACTGGAGGTGGTGGGTACAGTGGGGGTGGTGGTGAGGGGGGTGGTGTCAGTGGAGGTGGTGGGTACAGTGGTGGTGGTGGTGAGGGTGGTGGTGTCAGTGGAGGTGGTGGGTACAGTGGGGGTGGTGGTGAGGGTGGTGGTGTCAGTAGAGGTGGTGGTGGGTACAGTGGAGGTGGTGGTGAGGGTGGTGGTGTCAGTGGTGGTGGTGGGTACAGTGGGGGTGGTGGTGAGGGTGGTGGTGTCACTGGAGGTGGTGGGTACAGTGGGGGTGGTGGTGAGGGTGGTGGTGTCAGTAGAGGTGGTAGGTACAGTGGTGGTGGTGGTGAGGGTGGTGGTGTCAGTAGAGGTGGGGGTGGGTACAGTGGGGGTGGTGGTGAGGGGGGTGGTGTCAGTGGAGGTGGTGGGTACAGTGGTGGTGGTGGTGAGGGTGGTGGTGTCAGTAGAGGTGGGGGTGGGTACAGTGGAGATGGTGGTGAGGGTGGTGGTGTCAGTGGTGGTGGTGGGTACAGTGGGGGTGGTGGTGAGGGTGGTGGTGTCACTGGAGGTGGTGGGTACAGTGGGGGTGGTGGTGAGGGTGGTGGTGTCAGTAGAGGTGGTGGGTACAGTGGGGGTGGTGGTGAGGGTGGTGGTGTCACTGGAGGTGGTGGGTACAGTGGGGGTGGTGGTGAGGGTGGTGGTGTCAGTGGAGGTGGTGGGTACAGTGGGGGTGGTGGTGAGGGGGGTGGTGTCAGTGGAGGTGGTGGGTACAGTGGGGGTGGTGGTGAGGGGGGTGGTGTCAGTGGAGGTGGTGGGTACAGTGGGGGTGGTGGTGAGGGTGGTGGTGTCAGTGGAGGTGGTGGGTACAGTGGAGGTGGTTGTGAGGGTGGTGGTGTCAGTGGAGGTGGTGGGTACAGTGGGGGTGGTGGTGAGGGTGGTGGTGTCAGTGGAGGTGGTGGGTACAGTGGGGGTGGTGGTGAGGGGGGTGGTGTCAGTGGAGGTGGTGGGTAGAGTGGGGGTGGTGGTGAGGGTGGTGGTGTCAGTAGAGGTGGTGGGTACAGTGGGGGTGGTGGTGAGGGTGGTGGTGTCAGTGGAGGTGGTGGGTACAGTGAGGGTGGTGGTGAGGGTGGTGGTGTCAGTGGAGGTGGTGGGTACAGTGGGGGTGGTGGTGAGGTGGGTGGTGTAAGTGGAGGTGGTGGGTACAGTGGGGGTGGTGGTGAGGGGGGTGGTGTCAGTGGAGGTGGTGGGTACAGTGGGGGTGGTGGTGAGGGTGGTGGTGTCACTGGAGGTGGTGGGTACAGTGGGGGTGGTGGTGAGGGTGGTGGTGTCAGTAGAGGTGGTGGTGGGTACAGTGGGGGTGGTGGTGAGGTGGGTGGTTTCAGTGGAGGTGGTGGGTACAGTGGGGGTGGTGGTGAGGGTGGTGGTGTCAGTGGAGGTGGTGGGTACAGTGGGGGTGGTGGTGAGGGTGGTGGTGTCAGTAGAGGTGGTGGAGGGTACAGTGGGGGTGGTGGTGAGGGTGGTGGTGTCAGTGGACGTGGTGGGTACAGTGGGGGTGGTGGTGAGGGTGGTGGTGTCAGTGGACGTGGTGGGTACAGTGGGGGTGGTGGTGAGGGTGGTGGTGTCAGTGGAGGAGGTGGGTACAGTGGAGGTGGTGGTGAGGGTGGTGGTGTCAGTGGAGGTGGTGGGTACAGTAGGGGTGGTGGTGAGGGGGGTGGTGTCAGTGGAGGTGGTGGGTACAGTGGAGGTGGTGGTGAGGGTGGTGGTGTCAGTGGAGGTGGTGGGTACAGTGGGGGTGGTGGTGAGGGGGGTGGTGTCAGTGGAGGTGGTGGGTACAGTGGAGGTGGTGGTGAGGGTGGTGGTGTCAGTGGAGGTGGTGGGTACAGTAGGGGTGGTGGTGAGGGTGGTGGTGTCAGTGGAGGTGGTAGGTACAGTGGGGGTGGTGGTGAGGGTGGTGGTGTCACTGGAGGTGGTGGGTACAGTGGGGGTGGTGGTGAAGTGGGTGGTGTCAGTGGTGGTGGTGGGTACAGTGGGGGTGGTGGTGAGGGTGGTGGTGTCACTAGAGGTGGTGGGTAGAGTGGGGGTGGTGGTGAGGGTGGTGGTGAGGGTGGTGGTGTCAGTAGAAGTGGTGGGTACAGTGGGGGTGGTGGTGAGGGTGGTGGTGTCAGTAGAGGTGGTGGTGGGTACAGTGGGGGTGGTGGTGAGGGTGGTGGTGTCAGTAGAGGTGGTGGGTACAGTGGGGGTGGTCGTGGGGGTGGTGGTGTCAGTGGAGGTGGTGGGTACAGTGGGGGTGGTGGTGAGGGTGGTGGTGTCAGTGGAGGTGGTGGGTACAGTGGGGGTGGTGGTGAGGGTGGTGGTGTCAGTGGAGGTGGTGGGTACAGTGGGGGTGGTGGTGAGGGTGGTGGTGTCAGTGGAGGTGGTGGGTACAGTGCGGGTGGTGGTGAGGGTGGTGGTGTCAGTGGAGGTGGTGGGTACAGTGGGGGTGGTGGTGAGGGGGGTGGTGTCACTGGAGGTGGTGGGTACAGTGGGGGTGGTGGTGAGGGTGGTGGTGTCACTAGAGGTGGTGGGTACAGTGGGGGTGGTGGTGAGGGTGGTGGTGTCAGTGGAGGTGGTGGGTACAGTGGTGGTGGTGGTGAGTGTGGTGGTGTCAGTAGAGGTGGTGGGTACAGTGGAGGTGGTGGTGAGGGTGGTGGTGTCAGTGGAGGTGGTGGGTACAGTGGGGGTGGTGGTGAGGGTGGTTGTGTCAGTGGAGGTGGTGGGTACAGTGGAGGTGGTGGTGAGGGTGGTGGTGTCAGTGGAGGTGGTGGGTACAGTGGGGGTGGTGGTGAGGGTGGTGGTGTCAGTAGAGGTGGTGGGTAAAGTGGGGGTGGTGGTGAGGGTGGTGGTGTCAGTGGAGGTGGTGGTGGGTACAGTGGGGGTGGTGGTGAGGGTTGTGGTGTCACTGGAGGTGGTGGGTACAGTGGGGGTGGTGGTGAGGGTGGTGGTGTCAGTAGAGGTGGTGGTGGGTACAGTGGGGGTGGTGGTGAGGGTGGTGGTGTCAGTGGAGGTGGTGGGTACAGTGGGGGTGGTGGTGAGGGTGGTGGTGTCAGTGGACGTGGTGGGTACAGTGGGGGTGGTGGTGAGGGGGGTGGTGTCAGTGGAGGTGGTGGGTACAGTGGAGGTGGTGGTGAGGGTGGTTGTGTCAGTGGAGGTGGTGGGTACAGTGGAGGTGGTGGTGAGGGTGGTGGTGTCAGTGTAGGTGGTGGGTATAGTGGGGGTGGTGGTGAGGGTGGTGGTGTCAGTGGAGGTGGTCGTGGGTACAGTGGGGGTGGTGGTGAGGGTGGTGGTGTCAGTAGAGGTGGTGGTGGGTACAGTGGGGGTGGTGGTGAGGTGGGTGGTTTCAGTGGAGGTGGTGGGTACAGTGGGGGTGGTGGTGAGGGTGGTGGTGTCAGTAGAGGTGGTGGGTACAGTGGGGGTGCTGGTGAGGGTTGTGGTGTCAGTGGAGGTGGTGGGTACAGTGGGGGTGGTGGTGAGGGTGGTGGTGTCAGTAGAAGTGGTGGGTACAGTGGGGGTGGTGGTGAGGCTGGTGGTGTCAGTAGAAGTGGTGGGTACAGTGGGGGTGGTGGTGAGGGTGGTGGTGTCAGTGGAGGTGGTGGGTACAGTGGTGGTGGTGGTGAGGGTGGTGGTGTCAGTAGAGGTGGTGGTGGGTACAGTGGAGGTGGTGGTGAGGGTGGTGGTGTCAGTAGAGGTGGTGGTGGTGTCAGTGGAGGTGGTGGGTATAGTGGGGGTGGTGGTGAGGGTGGTGGTGTCAGTGGAGGTGGTGGTGGGTACAGTGGGGGTGGTGGTGAGGGTGGTGGTGTCAGTGGAGGTGGTGGGTACAGTGGGGGTGGTGGTGAGGGTGGTGGTGTCAGTAGAGGTGGTGGTGGGTACAGTGGGGGTGGTGGTGAGGGTGGTGGTGTCAGTGGAGGTGGTGGGTACAGTGGGGGTGGTGGTGAGGGTGGTGGTGTCAGTGGAGGTGGTGGGTACAGTGGGGGTGGTGGTGAGGGTGGTGGTGTCAGTAGAGGTGGTGGTGGGTACAGTGGGGGTGGTGGTGAGGTGGGTGGTTTCAGTGGAGGTGGTGGGTACAGTGGGGGTGGTGGTGAGGGTGGTGGTGTCAGTGGAGGTGGTGGGTACAGTGGGGGTGGTGGTGAGGGTGGTGGTGTCAGTAGAGGTGGTGGAGGGTACAGTGGGGGTGGTGGTGAGGGTGGTGGTGTCAGTGGACGTGGTGGGTACAGTGGGGGTGGTGGTGAGGGTGGTGGTGTCAGTGGACGTGGTGGGTACAGTGGGGGTGGTGGTGAGGGTGGTGGTGTCAGTGGAGGAGGTGGGTACAGTGGAGGTGGTGGTGAGGGTGGTGGTGTCAGTGGAGGTGGTGGGTACAGTAGGGGTGGTGGTGAGGGGGGTGGTGTCAGTGGAGGTGGTGGGTACAGTGGAGGTGGTGGTGAGGGTGGTGGTGTCAGTGGAGGTGGTGGGTACAGTGGGGGTGGTGGTGAGGGGGGTGGTGTCAGTGGAGGTGGTGGGTACAGTGGAGGTGGTGGTGAGGGTGGTGGTGTCAGTGGAGGTGGTGGGTACAGTAGGGGTGGTGGTGAGGGTGGTGGTGTCAGTGGAGGTGGTAGGTACAGTGGGGGTGGTGGTGAGGGTGGTGGTGTCACTGGAGGTGGTGGGTACAGTGGGGGTGGTGGTGAAGTGGGTGGTGTCAGTGGTGGTGGTGGGTACAGTGGGGGTGGTGGTGAGGGTGGTGGTGTCACTAGAGGTGGTGGGTAGAGTGGGGGTGGTGGTGAGGGTGGTGGTGAGGGTGGTGGTGTCAGTAGAAGTGGTGGGTACAGTGGGGGTGGTGGTGAGGGTGGTGGTGTCAGTAGAGGTGGTGGTGGGTACAGTGGGGGTGGTGGTGAGGGTGGTGGTGTCAGTAGAGGTGGTGGGTACAGTGGGGGTGGTCGTGGGGGTGGTGGTGTCAGTGGAGGTGGTGGGTACAGTGGGGGTGGTGGTGAGGGTGGTGGTGTCAGTGGAGGTGGTGGGTACAGTGGGGGTGGTGGTGAGGGTGGTGGTGTCAGTGGAGGTGGTGGGTACAGTGGGGGTGGTGGTGAGGGTGGTGGTGTCAGTGGAGGTGGTGGGTACAGTGCGGGTGGTGGTGAGGGTGGTGGTGTCAGTGGAGGTGGTGGGTACAGTGGGGGTGGTGGTGAGGGGGGTGGTGTCACTGGAGGTGGTGGGTACAGTGGGGGTGGTGGTGAGGGTGGTGGTGTCACTAGAGGTGGTGGGTACAGTGGGGGTGGTGGTGAGGGTGGTGGTGTCAGTGGAGGTGGTGGGTACAGTGGTGGTGGTGGTGAGTGTGGTGGTGTCAGTAGAGGTGGTGGGTACAGTGGAGGTGGTGGTGAGGGTGGTGGTGTCAGTGGAGGTGGTGGGTACAGTGGGGGTGGTGGTGAGGGTGGTTGTGTCAGTGGAGGTGGTGGGTACAGTGGAGGTGGTGGTGAGGGTGGTGGTGTCAGTGGAGGTGGTGGGTACAGTGGGGGTGGTGGTGAGGGTGGTGGTGTCAGTAGAGGTGGTGGGTAAAGTGGGGGTGGTGGTGAGGGTGGTGGTGTCAGTGGAGGTGGTGGTGGGTACAGTGGGGGTGGTGGTGAGGGTTGTGGTGTCACTGGAGGTGGTGGGTACAGTGGGGGTGGTGGTGAGGGTGGTGGTGTCAGTAGAGGTGGTGGTGGGTACAGTGGGGGTGGTGGTGAGGGTGGTGGTGTCAGTGGAGGTGGTGGGTACAGTGGGGGTGGTGGTGAGGGTGGTGGTGTCAGTGGACGTGGTGGGTACAGTGGGGGTGGTGGTGAGGGGGGTGGTGTCAGTGGAGGTGGTGGGTACAGTGGAGGTGGTGGTGAGGGTGGTTGTGTCAGTGGAGGTGGTGGGTACAGTGGAGGTGGTGGTGAGGGTGGTGGTGTCAGTGTAGGTGGTGGGTATAGTGGGGGTGGTGGTGAGGGTGGTGGTGTCAGTGGAGGTGGTCGTGGGTACAGTGGGGGTGGTGGTGAGGGTGGTGGTGTCAGTAGAGGTGGTGGTGGGTACAGTGGGGGTGGTGGTGAGGTGGGTGGTTTCAGTGGAGGTGGTGGGTACAGTGGGGGTGGTGGTGAGGGTGGTGGTGTCAGTAGAGGTGGTGGGTACAGTGGGGGTGCTGGTGAGGGTTGTGGTGTCAGTGGAGGTGGTGGGTACAGTGGGGGTGGTGGTGAGGGTGGTGGTGTCAGTAGAAGTGGTGGGTACAGTGGGGGTGGTGGTGAGGCTGGTGGTGTCAGTAGAAGTGGTGGGTACAGTGGGGGTGGTGGTGAGGGTGGTGGTGTCAGTGGAGGTGGTGGGTACAGTGGTGGTGGTGGTGAGGGTGGTGGTGTCAGTAGAGGTGGTGGTGGGTACAGTGGAGGTGGTGGTGAGGGTGGTGGTGTCAGTAGAGGTGGTGGTGGTGTCAGTGGAGGTGGTGGGTATAGTGGGGGTGGTGGTGAGGGTGGTGGTGTCAGTGGAGGTGGTGGTGGGTACAGTGGGGGTGGTGGTGAGGGTGGTGGTGTCAGTGGAGGTGGTGGGTACAGTGGGGGTGGTGGTGAGGGTGGTGGTGTCAGTAGAGGTGGTGGTGGGTACAGTGGGGGTGGTGGTGAGGGTGGTGGTGTCAGTGGAGGTGGTGGGTACAGTGGGGGTGGTGGTGAGGGTGGTGGTGTCAGTGGAGGTGGTGGGTACAGTGGGGGTGGTGGTGAGGGTGGTGGTGTCAGTAGAGGTGGTGGTGGGTACAGTGGGGGTGGTGGTGAGGTGGGTGGTTTCAGTGGAGGTGGTGGGTACAGTGGGGGTGGTGGTGAGGGTGGTGGTGTCAGTGGAGGTGGTGGGTACAGTGGGGGTGGTGGTGAGGGTGGTGGTGTCAGTGGAGGTGGTGGGTACAGTGGGGGTGGTGGTGAGGGTGGTGGTGTCAGTAGAAGTGGTGGGTACAGTGGGGGTGGTGGTGAGGCTGGTGGTGTCAGTAGAAGTGGTGGGTACAGTGGGGGTGGTGGTGAGGGTGGTGATGTCAGTGGAGGTGGTGGGTACAGTGGGGGTGGTGGTGAGGGTGGTGGTGTCAGTGGAGGTGGTGGGTACAGTGGGGGTGGTGGTGAGGGTGGTGGTGTCACTAGAAGTGGTGGGAACAGTGGGGGTGGTGGTGAGGGTGGTGGTGAGGGTGGTGGTGTCAGTAGAAGTGGTGGGTACACTGGGGGTGGTGGTGAGGGTGGTGGTGTCACTGGAGGTGGTGGGTACAGTGGGGGTGGTGGTGAGGGTGGTGGTGTCAGTAGAGGTGGTGGTGGGTACAGTGTGGGTGGTGGTGAGGGTGGTGGTGTCACTGGAGGTGGTGGGTACAGTGGGGGTGGTGGTGAGGGTGGTGGTGTCCGTGGAGGTGGTGGGTACAGTGGGGGTGGTGGTGAGGGTGGTGGTGTCAGTGGAGGTGGTGGGTACAGTGGGGGTGGTGGTGAGGGTGGTGGTGTCAGTAGATGTGGTGGGTACAGTGGGGGTGGTGGTGAGGGTGGTGGTGTCAGTAGAGGTGGTGGTGGGTACAGTGGGGGTGATGGTGAGGGTGGTGGTGTCACTGGAGGTGGTGGGTACAGTGGGGGTGGTGGTGAGGGTGGTGGTGTCAGTGGAGGTGGTGGGTACAGTGGGGGTGGTGGTGAGGGTGGTGGTGTCAGTGGAGGTGGTGGGTACAGTGGGGGTGGTGGTGAGGTGGGTGGTTTCAGTGGAGGTGGTGGGTATAGTGGGGGTGGTGGTGAGGGTGGTGGTGTCAGTGGAGGTGGTGGTGGGTACAGTGGGGGTGGTGGTGAGGGTGGTGGTGTCAGTAGAGGTGGTGGGTATAGTGGGGGTGGTGGTGAGGGTGGTGGTGTCAGTGGAGGTGGTGGGTACAGTGGGGGTGGTGGTGAGGGTGGTGGTGGGTACAGTGGGGGTGGTGGTGAGGGTGGTGGTGTCAGTGGAGGTGGTGGGTACAGTGGGGGTGGTGGTGAGGGTGGTGGTGTCAGTGGTGGTGGTGGGTACAGTGGGGGTGGTGGTGAGGGTGGTGGTGTCAGTAGAAGTGGTGGGTACAGTGCGGGTGGTGGTGAGGGGGGTGGTGTCAATGGAGGTGGTGGGTACAGTGGGGGTGGTGGTGAGGGTGGTGGTGTCAGTGGAGGTGGTGGGTACAGTGCGGGTGGTGGTGAGGGTGGTGGTGTCAGTGGAGGTGGTGGGTACAGTGGGGGTGGTGGTGAGGGTGGTGGTGTCAGTAGAGGTGGTGGGTACAGTGGAGGTGGTGGTGAGGGTGGTGGTGTCAGTGGAGGTGGTGGGTACAGTGGGGGTGGTGGTGAGGGTGGTTGTGTCAGTGGAGGTGGTGGGTACAGTGGAGGTGGTGGTGAGGGTGGTTGTGTCAGTGGAGGTGGTGGGTACAGTGGAGGTGGTGGTGAGGGTGGTGGTGTCAGTGGAGGTGGTGGGTACAGTGGGGGTGGTGGTGAGGGTGGTGGTGTCAGTAGAGGTGGTGGTGGGTACAGTGGGGGTGGTGGTGAGGTGGGTGGTTTCAGTGGAGGTGGTGGGTACAGTGGGGGTGGTGGTGAGGGTGGTGGTGTCAGTAGATGTGGTGGTGGGTACAGTGGGGGTGGTGGTGAGGTGGGTGGTTTCAGTGTAGGTGGTGGGTATAGTGGGGGTGGTGGTGAGGGTGGTGGTGTCAGTGGAGGTGGTCGTGGGTACAGTGGGGGTGGTGGTGAGGATGGTGGTGTCAGTAGAGGTGGTGGTGGGTACAGTGGGGGTGGTGGTGAGGTGGGTGGTTTCAGTGGAGGTGGTGGGTACAGTGGGGGTGGTGGTGAGGGTGGTGGTGTCAGTAGAGGTGGTGGGTACAGTGGGGGTGCTGGTGAGGGTTGTGGTGTCAGTGGAGGTGGTGGGTACAGTGGGGGTGGTGGTGAGGGTGGTGGTGTCAGTAGAAGTGGTGGGTACAGTGGGGGTGGGGGTGAGGCTGGTGGTGTCAGTAGAAGTGGTGGGTACAGTGGGGGTGGTGGTGAGGTGGGTGGTTTCAGTGGAGGTGGTGGGTACAGTGGAGGTGGTGGTGAGGGTGGTTGTGTCAGTGGAGGTGGTGGGTACAGTGGAGGTGGTGGTGAGGGTGGTGGTGTCAGTGGAGGTGGTGGGTACAGTGGGGGTGGTGGTGAGGGTGGTGGTGTCAGTAGAGGTGGTGGTGGGTACAGTGGGGGTGGTGGTGAGGTGGGTGGTTTCAGTGGAGGTGGTGGGTACAGTGGGGGTGGTGGTGAGGGTGGTGGTGTCAGTAGAGGTGGTGGTGGGTACAGTGGAGGTGGTGGTGAGGGTGGTGGTGTCAGTAGAGGTGGTGGTGGTGTCAGTGGAGGTGGTGGGTATAGTGGGGGTGGTGGTGAGGGTGGTGGTGTCAGTGGAGGTGGTGGTGGGTACAGTGGGGGTGGTGGTGAGGGTGGTGGTGTCAGTGGACGTGGTGGGTACAGTGGGGGTGGTGGTGAGGGTGGTGGTGTCAGTGGAGGTGGTGGGTACAGTGGGGGTGGTGGTGAGGGTGGTGGTGTCAGTAGAGGTGGTGGTGGGTACAGTGGGGGTGGTGGTGAGGTGGGTGGTTTCAGTGGAGGTGGTGGGTACAGTGGGGGTGGTGGTGAGGGTGGTGGTGTCAGTGGAGGTGGTGGGTACAGTGGGGGTGGTGGTGAGGGTGGTGGTGTCAGTGGAGGTGGTGGGTACAGTGGGGGTGGTGGTAAGGGTGGTGGTGTCAGTAGAAGTGGTGGGTACAGTGGGGGTGGTGGTGAGGGGGGTGGTGTCAATGGAGGTGGTGGGTACAGTGGGGGTGGTGGTGAGGGTGGTGGTGTCAGTGGAGGTGGTGGGTACAGTGCGGGTGGTGGTGAGGGTGGTGGTGTCAGTGGAGGTGGTGGGTACAGTGGGGGTGGTGGTGAGGGTGGCGGTGTCAGTAGAGGTGGTGGGTACAGTGGAGGTGGTGGTGAGGGTGGTGGTGTCAGTGGAGGTGGTGGGTACAGTGGGGGTGGTGGTGAGGGTGGTTGTGTCAGTGGAGGTGGTGGGTACAGTGGAGGTGGTGGTGAGGGTGGTTGTGTCAGTGGAGGTGGTGGGTACAGTGGAGGTGGTGGTGAGGGTGGTGGTGTCAGTGGAGGTGGTGGGTACAGTGGGGGTGGTGGTGAGGGTGGTGGTGTCAGTAGAGGTGGTGGTGGGTACAGTGGGGGTGGTGGTGAGGTGGGTGGTTTCAGTGGAGGTGGTGGGTACAGTGGGGGTGGTGGTGAGGGTGGTGGTGTCAGTAGATGTGGTGGTGGGTACAGTGGGGGTGGTGGTGAGGTGGGTGGTTTCAGTGTAGGTGGTGGGTATAGTGGGGGTGGTGGTGAGGGTGGTGGTGTCAGTGGAGGTGGTCGTGGGTACAGTGGGGGTGGTGGTGAGGATGGTGGTGTCAGTAGAGGTGGTGGTGGGTACAGTGGGGGTGGTGGTGAGGTGGGTGGTTTCAGTGGAGGTGGTGGGTACAGTGGGGGTGGTGGTGAGGGTGGTGGTGTCAGTAGAGGTGGTGGGTACAGTGGGGGTGCTGGTGAGGGTTGTGG
The DNA here is from genome assembly GCA_033296515.1 of Macrochelys suwanniensis. Taxonomy (NCBI): domain Eukaryota; kingdom Metazoa; phylum Chordata; order Testudines; family Chelydridae; genus Macrochelys; species Macrochelys suwanniensis. The sequence goes on along the minus strand of CM065798.1, from coordinate 15,738,889 downwards.
TGTCAGTGGAGGTGGTGGGTACAGTGGGGGTGGTGGTGAGGGTGGTGGTGTCAGTAGAAGTGGTGGGTACAGTGGGGGTGGGGGTGAGGCTGGTGGTGTCAGTAGAAGTGGTGGGTACAGTGGGGGTGGTGGTGAGGTGGGTGGTTTCAGTGGAGGTGGTGGGTACAGTGGAGGTGGTGGTGAGGGTGGTTGTGTCAGTGGAGGTGGTGGGTACAGTGGAGGTGGTGGTGAGGGTGGTGGTGTCAGTGGAGGTGGTGGGTACAGTGGGGGTGGTGGTGAGGGTGGTGGTGTCAGTAGAGGTGGTGGTGGGTACAGTGGGGGTGGTGGTGAGGTGGGTGGTTTCAGTGGAGGTGGTGGGTACAGTGGGGGTGGTGGTGAGGGTGGTGGTGTCAGTAGAGGTGGTGGTGGGTACAGTGGAGGTGGTGGTGAGGGTGGTGGTGTCAGTAGAGGTGGTGGTGGTGTCAGTGGAGGTGGTGGGTATAGTGGGGGTGGTGGTGAGGGTGGTGGTGTCAGTGGAGGTGGTGGTGGGTACAGTGGGGGTGGTGGTGAGGGTGGTGGTGTCAGTGGACGTGGTGGGTACAGTGGGGGTGGTGGTGAGGGTGGTGGTGTCAGTGGAGGTGGTGGGTACAGTGGGGGTGGTGGTGAGGGTGGTGGTGTCAGTAGAGGTGGTGGTGGGTACAGTGGGGGTGGTGGTGAGGTGGGTGGTTTCAGTGGAGGTGGTGGGTACAGTGGGGGTGGTGGTGAGGGTGGTGGTGTCAGTGGAGGTGGTGGGTACAGTGGGGGTGGTGGTGAGGGTGGTGGTGTCAGTGGAGGTGGTGGGTACAGTGGGGGTGGTGGTAAGGGTGGTGGTGTCAGTAGAAGTGGTGGGTACAGTGGGGGTGGTGGTGAGGCTGGTGGTGTCAGTAGAAGTGGTGGGTACAGTGGGGGTGGTGGTGAGGGTGGTGATGTCAGTGGAGGTGGTGGGTACAGTGGGGGTGGTGGTGAGGGTGGTGGTGTCAGTAGAGGTGGTGGTGGGTACAGTGGGGGTGGTGGTGAGGGTGGTGGTGTCACTGGAGGTGGTGGGTACAGTGGGGGTGGTGGTGAGGGTGGTGGTGTCAGTGGAGGTGGTGGGTACAGTGGGGGTGGTGGTGAGGGTGGTGGTGTCAGTAGATGTGGTGGGTACAGTGGGGGTGGTGGTGAGGGTGGTGGTGTCAGTAGAGGTGGTGGTGGGTACAGTGGGGGTGATGGTGAGGGTGGTGGTGTCACTGGAGGTGGTGGGTACAGTGGGGGTGGTGGTAAGGGTGGTGGTGTCAGTGGAGGTGGTGGGTACAGTGGGGGTGGTGGTGAGGTGGGTGGTTTCAGTGGAGGTGGTGGGTATAGTGGGGGTGGTGGTGAGGGTGGTGGTGTCAGTGGAGGTGGTGGGTATAGTGGGGGTGGTGGTGAGGGTGGTGGTGTCAGTGGAGGTGGTGGGTACAGTGGGGGTGGTGGTGAGTGTGGTGGTGGGTACAGTGGGGGTGGTGGTGAGGGTGGTGGTGTCAGTGGAGGTGGTGGGTACAGTGGGGGTGGTGGTAAGGGTGGTGGTGTCAGTGGTGGTGGTGGGTACAGTGGGGGTGGTGGTGAGGGTAGTGGTGTCAGTAGAAGTGGTGGGTACAGTGCGGGTGGTGGTGAGGGTGGTGGTGTCAATGGAGGTGGTGGGTACAGTGGGGGTGGTGGTGAGGGTGGTGGTGTCAGTGGAGGTGGTGGGTACAGTGGGGGTGGTGGTGAGGGTGGTGGTGTCAGTGGAGGTGGTGGGTACAGTGCGGGTGGTGGTGAGGGTGGTGGTGTCAGTGGAGGTGGTGGGTACAGTGGGGGTGGTGGTGAGGGTGGTGGTGTCAGTAGAGGTGGTGGGTACAGTGGAGGTGGTGGTGAGGGTGGTGGTGTCAGTGGAGGTGGTGGGTACAGTGGGGGTGGTGGTGAGGGTGGTTGTGTCAGTGGAGGTGGTGGGTACAGTGGAGGTGGTGGTGAGGGTGGTTGTGTCAGTGGAGGTGGTGGGTACAGTGGAGGTGGTGGTGAGGGTGGTGGTGTCAGTGGAGGTGGTGGGTACAGTGTGGGTGGTGGTGAGGTGGGTGGTTTCAGTGGAGGTGGTGGGTACAGTGGGGGTGGTGGTGAGGGTGGTGGTGTCAGTAGATGTGGTGGTGGGTACAGTGGGGGTGGTGGTGAGGTGGGTGGTTTCAGTGTAGGTGGTGGGTATAGTGGGGGTGGTGGTGAGGGTGGTGGTGTCAGTAGAGGTGGTGGTGGGTACAGTGGGGGTGGTGGTGAGGTGGGTGGTTTCAGTGGAGATGGTGGGTACAGTGGGGGTGGTGGTGAGGGTGGTGGTGTCAGTAGAGGTGGTGGGTACAGTGGGGGTGCTGGTGAGGGTTGTGGTGTCAGTGGAGGTGGTGGGTACAGTGGGGGTGGTGGTGAGGGTGGTGGTGTCAGTAGAAGTGGTGGGTACAGTGGGGGTGGTGGTGAGGCTGGTGGTGTCAGTAGAAGTGGTGGGTACAGTGGGGGTGGTGGTGAGGGTGGGGGTGTCAGTGGAGGTGGTGGGTACAGTGGTGGTGGTGGTGAGGGTGGTGGTGTCAGTAGAGGTGGTGGAGGATACAGTGGAGGTGGTGGTGAGGGTGGTGGTGTCAGTAGAGGTGGTGGTGGTGTCAGTGGAGGTGGTGGGTATAGTGGGGGTGGTGGTGAGGGTGGTGGTGTCAGTGGAGGTGGTGGTGGGTACAGTGGGGGTGGTGGTGAGGGTGGTGGTGTCAGTGGAGGTGGTGGGTACAGTGGGGGTGGTGGTGAGGGTGGTGGTGTCAGTGGAGGTGGTGGGTACAGTGGGGGTGGTGGTGAGGGTGGTGGTGTCAGTGGAGGTGGTGGGTACAGTGGGGGTGGTGGTGAGGGTGGTGGTGTCAGTAGATGTGGTGGTGGGTACAGTGGGGGTGGTGGTGAGGTGGGTGGTTTCAGTGTAGGTGGTGGGTATAGTGGGGGTGGTGGTGAGGGTGGTGGTGTCAGTGGAGGTGGTCGTGGGTACAGTGGGGGTGGTGGTGAGGGTGGTGGTGTCAGTAGAGGTGGTGGTGGGTACAGTGGGGGTGGTGGTGAGGTGGGTGGTTTCAGTGGATGTGGTGGGTACAGTGGGGGTGGTGGTGAGGGTGGTGGTGTCAGTGGAGGTGGTGGGTACAGTGGGGGTGGTGGTGAGGGTGGTGGTGTCAGTGGAGGTGGTGGGTACAGTGGGGGTGGTGGTGAGGGTGGTGGTGTCAGTAGAAGTGGTGGGTACAGTGGGGGTGGTGGTGAGGCTGGTGGTGTCAGTAGAAGTGGTGGGTACAGTGGGGGTGGTGGTGAGGGTGGTGATGTCAGTGGAGGTGGTGGGTACAGTGGGGGTGGTGGTGAGGGTGGTGGTGTCAGTGTAGGTGGTGGGTACAGTGGGGGTGGTGGTGAGGGTGGTGGTGTCACTAGAAGTGGTGGGAACAGTGGGGGTGGTGGTGAGGGTGGTGGTGAGGGTGGTGGTGTCAGTAGAAGTGGTGGGTACACTGGGGGTGGTGGTGAGGGTGGTGGTGTCACTGGAGGTGGTGGGTACAGTGGGGGTGGTGGTGAGGGTGGTGGTGTCAGTAGAGGTGGTGGTGGGTACAGTGTGGGTGGTGGTGAGGGTGGTGGTGTCACTGGAGGTGGTGGGTACAGTGGGGGTGGTGGTAAGGGTGGTGGTGTCAGTAGATGTGGTGGGTACAGTGGGGGTGGTGGTGAGGGTGGTGGTGTCAGTAGAGGTGGTGGTGGGTACAGTGGGGGTGATGGTGAGGGTGGTGGTGTCACTGGAGGTGGTGGGTACAGTGGGGGTGGTGGTAAGGGTGGTGGTGTCAGTGGAGGTGGTGGGTACAGTGGGGGTGGTGGTGAGGTGGGTGGTTTCAGTGGAGGTGGTGGGTATAGTGGGGGTCGTGGTGAGGGTGGTGGTGTCAGTGGAGGTGGTGGTGGGTACAGTGGGGGTGGTGGTGAGGGTGGTGGTGTCAGTGGAGGTGGTGGGTATAGTGGGGGTGGTGGTGAGCGTGGTGGTGTCAGTGGAGGTGGTGGGTACAGTGGGGGTGGTGGTGAGGGTGGTGGTGGGTACAGTGGGGGTGGTGGTGAGGGTGGTGGTGTCAGTGGTGGTGGTGGGTACAGTGGGGGTGGTGGTGAGGGTGGTGGTGTCAGTAGAAGTGGTGGGTACAGTGCGGGTGGTGGTGAGGGTGGTGGTGTCAGTGGAGGTGGTGGGTACAGTGGGGGTGGTGGTGAGGGTGGTGGTGTCAGTGGAGGTGGTGGGTACAGTGGGGGTGGTGGTGAGGGTGGTGGTGTCAGTGGAGGTGGTGGGTACAGTGGGGGTGGTGGTGAGGGTGGTGGTGTCAGTAGAGGTGGTGGGTACAGTGGAGGTGGTGGTGAGGGTGGTGGTGTCAGTGGAGGTGGTGGGTACAGTGGGGGTGGTGGTGAGGGTGGTGGTGTCAGTGGTGGTGGTGGGTACAGTGGGGGTGGTGGTGAGGGTGGTGGTGTCAGTAGAAGTGGTGGGTACAGTGCGGGTGGTGGTGAGGGTGGTGGTGTCAGTGGAGGTGGTGGGTACAGTGGGGGTGGTGGTGAGGGTGGTGGTGTCAGTGGAGGTGGTGGGTACAGTGGGGGTGGTGGTGAGGGTGGTGGTGTCAGTGGAGGTGGTGGGTACAGTGGGGGTGGTGGTGAGGGTGGTGGTGTCAGTGGAGGTGGTGGGTACAGTGGGGGTGGTGGTGAGGGTGGTGGTGAGGGTGGTGGTGAGGGTGGTGGTGTCAGTAGAGGTGGTGGGTACAGTGGTGGTGGTGGTGAGGGTGGTGGTGTCCGTGGAGGTGGTGGGTACAGTGGGGGTGGTGGTGAGGGTGGTGGTGAGGGTGGTGGTGAGGGTGGTGGTGTCAGTAGAGGTGGTGGGTACAGTGGGGGTGGTGGTGAGGGTGGTGGTGTCCGTGGAGGTGGTGGGTACAGTGGGGGTGGTGGTGAGGGTGGTGGTGTCAGTGGAGGTGGTGGGTTTAGTGGGGGTGGTGGTGAGGGTGGTGGTGTCAGTAGAGGTGGTGGGTACAGTGGGGGTGGTGGTGAGGGTGGTGGTGTCAGTGGAGGTGGTGGGTACAGTGGGGGTGGTGGTGAGGGTGGTGGTGTCAGTAGAAGTGGTGGGTACAGTGGGGGTGGTGGTGAGGGTGGTGGTGTCAGTGGAGGTGGTGGGTACAGTGGGGGTGGTGGTGAGGGTGGTGGTGTCAGTGGACGTGGTGGGTACAGTGGGGGTGGGGGTGAGGGTGGTGGTGTCAGTGGAGGTGGTGGGTACAGTGGGGGTGGGGGTGAGGGTGGTGGTGTCAGTGGAGGTGGTAGGTACAGTGGGGGTGGTGGTGAGGGTGGTGGTGTCACTGGAGGTGGTGGGTACAGTGGGGGTGGTGGTGAAGTGGGTGGTGTCAGTGGTGGTGGTGGGTACAGTGGGGGTGGTGGTGAGGGTGGTGGTGTCACTAGAGGTGGTGGGTAGAGTGGGGGTGGTGGTGAGGGTGGTGGTGAGGGTGGTGGTGTCAGTAGAAGTGGTGGGTACAGTGGGGGTGGTGGTGAGCGTGGTGGTGTCAGTAGAGGTGGTGGTGGGTACAGTGGGGGTGGTTGTGAGGGTGGTGGTGTCAGTGGAGGTGGTGGGTACAGTGGGGGTGGTGGTGAGGGGGGTGGTGTCAGTGGAGGTGGTGGGTACAGTGCGGGTGGTGGTGAGGGTGGTGGTGTCACTGGAGGTGGTGGGTACAGTGGGGGTGGTGGTAAGGGTGGTGGTGTCAGTGGAGGTGGTGGGTACAGTGGGGGTGGTGGTGAGGTGGGTGGTTTCAGTGGAGGTGGTGGGTATAGTGGGGGTCGTGGTGAGGGTGGTGGTGTCAGTGGAGGTGGTGGTGGGTACAGTGGGGGTGGTGGTGAGGGTGGTGGTGTCAGTGGAGGTGGTGGGTATAGTGGGGGTGGTGGTGAGCGTGGTGGTGTCAGTGGAGGTGGTGGGTACAGTGGGGGTGGTGGTAAGGGTGGTGGTGTCAGTGGAGGTGGTGGGTACAGTGGGGGTGGTGGTGAGGTGGGTGGTTTCAGTGGAGGTGGTGGGTATAGTGGGGGTCGTGGTGAGGGTGGTGGTGTCAGTGGAGGTGGTGGTGGGTACAGTGGGGGTGGTGGTGAGGGTGGTGGTGTCAGTGGAGGTGGTGGGTATAGTGGGGGTGGTGGTGAGCGTGGTGGTGTCAGTGGAGGTGGTGGGTACAGTGGGGGTGGTGGTGAGGGTGGTGGTGGGTACAGTGGGGGTGGTGGTGAGGGTGGTGGTGTCAGTGGTGGTGGTGGGTACAGTGGGGGTGGTGGTGAGGGTGGTGGTGTCAGTAGAAGTGGTGGGTACAGTGCGGGTGGTGGTGAGGGTGGTGGTGTCAGTGGAGGTGGTGGGTACAGTGGGGGTGGTGGTGAGGGTGGTGGTGTCAGTGGAGGTGGTGGGTACAGTGGGGGTGGTGGTGAGGGTGGTGGTGTCAGTGGAGGTGGTGGGTACAGTGGGGGTGGTGGTGAGGGTGGTGGTGTCAGTAGAGGTGGTGGGTACAGTGGAGGTGGTGGTGAGGGTGGTGGTGTCAGTGGAGGTGGTGGGTACAGTGGGGGTGGTGGTGAGGGTGGTGGTGTCAGTGGTGGTGGTGGGTACAGTGGGGGTGGTGGTGAGGGTGGTGGTGTCAGTAGAAGTGGTGGGTACAGTGCGGGTGGTGGTGAGGGTGGTGGTGTCAGTGGAGGTGGTGGGTACAGTGGGGGTGGTGGTGAGGGTGGTGGTGTCAGTGGAGGTGGTGGGTACAGTGGGGGTGGTGGTGAGGGTGGTGGTGTCAGTGGAGGTGGTGGGTACAGTGGGGGTGGTGGTGAGGGTGGTGGTGTCAGTGGAGGTGGTGGGTACAGTGGGGGTGGTGGTGAGGGTGGTGGTGAGGGTGGTGGTGAGGGTGGTGGTGTCAGTAGAGGTGGTGGGTACAGTGGTGGTGGTGGTGAGGGTGGTGGTGTCCGTGGAGGTGGTGGGTACAGTGGGGGTGGTGGTGAGGGTGGTGGTGAGGGTGGTGGTGAGGGTGGTGGTGTCAGTAGAGGTGGTGGGTACAGTGGGGGTGGTGGTGAGGGTGGTGGTGTCCGTGGAGGTGGTGGGTACAGTGGGGGTGGTGGTGAGGGTGGTGGTGTCAGTGGAGGTGGTGGGTTTAGTGGGGGTGGTGGTGAGGGTGGTGGTGTCAGTAGAGGTGGTGGGTACAGTGGGGGTGGTGGTGAGGGTGGTGGTGTCAGTGGAGGTGGTGGGTACAGTGGGGGTGGTGGTGAGGGTGGTGGTGTCAGTAGAAGTGGTGGGTACAGTGGGGGTGGTGGTGAGGGTGGTGGTGTCAGTGGAGGTGGTGGGTACAGTGGGGGTGGTGGTGAGGGTGGTGGTGTCAGTGGACGTGGTGGGTACAGTGGGGGTGGGGGTGAGGGTGGTGGTGTCAGTGGAGGTGGTGGGTACAGTGGGGGTGGGGGTGAGGGTGGTGGTGTCAGTGGAGGTGGTAGGTACAGTGGGGGTGGTGGTGAGGGTGGTGGTGTCACTGGAGGTGGTGGGTACAGTGGGGGTGGTGGTGAAGTGGGTGGTGTCAGTGGTGGTGGTGGGTACAGTGGGGGTGGTGGTGAGGGTGGTGGTGTCACTAGAGGTGGTGGGTAGAGTGGGGGTGGTGGTGAGGGTGGTGGTGAGGGTGGTGGTGTCAGTAGAAGTGGTGGGTACAGTGGGGGTGGTGGTGAGCGTGGTGGTGTCAGTAGAGGTGGTGGTGGGTACAGTGGGGGTGGTTGTGAGGGTGGTGGTGTCAGTGGAGGTGGTGGGTACAGTGGGGGTGGTGGTGAGGGGGGTGGTGTCAGTGGAGGTGGTGGGTACAGTGCGGGTGGTGGTGAGGGTGGTGGTGTCACTGGAGGTGGTGGGTACAGTGGGGGTGGTGGTGAGGGTGGTGGTGTCAGTGGAGGTGGTGGGTACAGTGGGGGTGGTGGTGAGGGTGGTGGTGTCAGTAGAGGTGGTGGTGGGTACAGTGGGGGTGGTGGTGAGGGTGGTGGTGTCAGTAGAGGTGGGGGTGGGTACAGTGGGGGTTGTGGTGAGGGTGGTGGTGTCAGTGGAGGTGGTGGGTACAGTGGGGGTGGTGGTGAGGGTGGTGGTGTCAGTGGACGTGGTGGGTACAGTGGGGGTGGTGGTGAGGGTGGTGGTGTCAGTAGAGGTGGTGGGTACAGTGGAGGTGGTGGTGAGGGTGGTGGTGTCAGTGGAGGTGGTGGGTACAGTGGGGGTGGTGGTGAGGGTGGTTGTGTCAGTGGAGGTGGTGGGTACAGTGGGGGTGGTGGTGAGGGTGGTGGTGTCAGTGGAGGTGGTGGGTACAGTGGGGGTGGTGGTGAGGGTGGTGGTGTCAGTGGAGGTGGTGGGTACAGTGGGGGTGGTGGTGAGGGTGGTGGTGTCAGTGGAGGTGGTGGTGGGTACAGTGGGGGTGGTGGTGAGGGTGGTGGTGTCAGTGGAGGTGGTGGGTACAGTGGTGGTGGTGGTGAGGGTGGTGGTGTCAGTAGAGGTGGTGGTGGGTACAGTGGGGGTGGTGGTGAGAGTGGTGGTGTCCGTGGAGGTGGTGGGTACAGTGGGGGTGGTGGTGAGAGTGGTGGTGTCAGTGGAGGTAGTGGGTACAGTGGGGGTGGTGGTGAGGGTGGTGGTGTCAGTGGAGGTGGTGGGTGCAGTGGGGGTGGTGGTGAGGGTGGTGGTGTCAGTGGAGGTGGTGGGTACAATGGAGGTGGTGGTGAGGGTGGTGGTGTCAGTGGAGGTGGTGGGTACAGTGGGGGTGGTGGTGAGGCTGGTGGTGTCAGTGGAGGTGGTGGGTACAGTGGGGGTGGTGGTGAGGGTGGTGGTGTCAGTGGAGGTGGTGGTTACAGTGGGGGTGGTGGTGAGGGTGGTGGTGTCCGTGGAGGTGGTGGGTACAGTGGGGGTGGTGGTGAGGGTGGTGGTGTCAGTAGAGGTGGTGGTGGGTACAGTGAGGGTGGTGGTGAGGGTGGTGGTGTCAGTAGAGGTGGTGGTGGGTACAGTGAGGGTGGTGGTGAGGGTGGTGGTGTCAGTAGAGGTGGTGGGTACAGTGGTGGTGGTGGTGAGGGTGGTGGTGTCCGTGGAGGTGGTGGTTACAGTCGAGGTGGTGGTGAGGCTGGTGGTAGTTGCCGTGTGCGGTGTTGTCGAGGGGTTTGTAGCTGGAGTGGTTATAGTCGGCGCCGTAGACGTCGTGACGTCGCACTCACACCGCAATCCCCAGTATGTGGGTGGACATTTGCACGCCGTTCCCACTGGCGTGCCGCCGTTCAAGCACACGGAGGTGCTGTCCACATTCTCGCACAGGGATCCCCAGTAGCCGAGGGCGCAGATGCAGTCCGTGCCCAGTGCCGTGGCACCGTGCTGGCAGGCCGTGGCTTTGTGCTCGCTCTCGCACCGGGCGCCTGAGTAACCGGGTGGGCAGACGCAGTGAATGCCAACGGGCGTGCCCCCGTTCTGGCAGGCCGTGGAGTTGTTAACGGTCTCACACCGAGGACCAGAAAAACCAGGTGGGCAGATGCATTCGGTTCGCACGGCCGTTCCCCCATTCTGGCAGGAGACTGAAAGACACAATATGCCCCGTCCGGTGTTTAGCATGAATCAGGCCAGGATTCAAATTCAGGTAAAAGACCCACATTTCCCTTCCAGAGCTGGTGAATGAACCCAGGAGTCCTGGCTCCCAGCCCCCCCTGCTCTAACCCACCAGCCCCCACTCCATTCCCAGAGCCGGGGAGAGAACCCAGGAGTCCTGGCTCCCAGCCCCCCCTGCTCTAACCCACCAGCCCCCACTCCATTCCCAGAGCCGGGGAGAGAACCCAGGCATCCTGGCTCCCAGCCCCCCCTGCTCTAACTCCCTAGCCCCCACTCCCCTCCCAGAGCCGGGGAGAGAACCCAGGAGTCCTGGCTCCCAGCCCCCCCTGCTCTAACCCACCAGCCCCCACTCCCCTCCCAGAGCCTGGGAGAGAATCCAGGAGTCCTGGCTCCCAGCCCCCCCTGCTCTAACCCACCAGCCCCCACTCCCCTCCCAGAGCTGGGGAGAGAACCCAGGAGTCCTGGCTCCCAGCCCCTCTTTCCCCTCTGACCACTAGCCCCAATTCCCCTCCCAGAAGCAGGGAGCAAACGCATCGGTCTCGACGTGCTAAGGAGCGGATCTCACTTTCGTGTTCTCTTGTGTTCCTTTGTCACATGGCGCAGACACCCCCAGCTCCGCAGTGGCCGGTCAGTCCCTCGGGGAACTTACACCTGTTCCAGGACTGCTGAGTTCTTTCCTCACCAAAACTCAGGCGCTGGGAAGCCTCGGGCAATAGTGGGGAAGTGCCCCCCCGCCCCCAACAGGCGGACGTAGGGCAGTTATATGAACAATGACTGGCCACATCCCAGCTGGGGTCCACTGGCCAGCGCTCTATGGGAGTCCATGGGGCTGGATAGCTGAACTGCTCGAAAGCACCTGAGTCACCGGGTGACTGTCCGGATCGTGCCACTCACCTGCCGCACCTGCAATGCCGGTGGTGTTGTCTGTGCCGGCTCCTTTCCCCACACTGTCCTCTCCTTTTGCCGGCTGCCCGGCGCTCATAGCCAGGAACCTCATGTCCAGAGGGAGGCTGTGTCCATCCCCTGTTCCTTCACCCGCCGGAGTCCAGGGCTGGGAGTCTCCGCTCGTCTCTTTGGTTTCTGCCCTCCATCTGCCTCTCAGCTCTGCAGAGAGAAAGTGCCACAGGTCTATTCGCAGACTCTCCGGTGCTGATCCCAGGCCGCGGCCCTAGTATCTAATGTCCAGCTAAGGGGGGCCTTCCGAGAAGCGCAGGGGGTAGGAATTGCTTCTCTTTCCGGCTTGGCAGATGGGACATGTAATGAACATCTTTATTAGCTCAAGAAACCTGTTGGGGTTCCCTCCCCACTCTGAATTCTAGGGTACAGTCGTGGGGACCCGCATGAAACACCCCCTAAGCTTATTTCTACCAGCTTACGTTAAAAACTCCCCAAGGGACAAAATCTCCCCTGTACCATGAGAAAGGTAATCGCTGCCACCACCAAGTGATTTAAACAAGTACCAGGGAAATGTTCCCCTTCCCCCCAAGATATCTCCTCAAGCCCGTACACCCCCTTTCCTGAGGAGGCCTGAGAATAATCTCCTGACCAATTGGTTACAAAGTGATCAAAGACCCACCCCCTGGGTCTTAGAACAATGGAAAAATCAGTCAGGTTCTTAAAAGAAGGACTTTATTGAAGCAAGAAAGGTAAAAATCATCTGTGTAAAATCAGGATGGTAGATATTTTACAGGGTGCACAATTTCCTAACTCAGAGGGATCCCCCCCTGGGCAAAACCTTAAAGTTACAGAAAAATGCACCAAAAACAGGAATACACATTCCCTGCAGCACAGAGAATTTCACAAGCTAAAAACAAACAGAAAAACCTAACGCATTTCTATCTAAATTACTTACTACCTCTATAGGAGTCGGATGGCTTGCTTCCTTGATCTGTCTCCGGCAGAGAGATCCCACAGACAGACAAAAGCCTTTCCCCCCCCCCCTCAGATTTGAAAGTATCTCGTCCCCTTATTGGTCCTTGGTCAGGTGCCGGCCAGGTTACCTGAGCTTCTTAACCCGTTACAGGTAAGAGGATTTTATAGTACAGTATCAGAGCCTCTTATCCCCGTCCCTTTATATTGATGACAAAACCCAACCATGCTACGGCTGGAAAAGCACCCAAAGAGCGTTTGCTCTGCCCTGCACTGGCAGCTCGCTAAGCTAATGAGTCTGACGAAGAGAGACAGGGTGGGGGAGGCAATGTCTTTTATTAGACCAACGTCTGTAGGGGAGAGAGGATGATGAAGGCGTCTGAGGGTTTCTGCTCCTTCCCTAGATGGCATTCATGAGCCCGTTACTGGATACCGTGAGCTGCTCTGCTCTCCATGCTCCAAGCGGGAGGTTGGCAAATTGGAAAGGATTCAGAAAAGAGCTACAAGAATGATCCAAGGCCAAGATCTCCCTCCTAGCAAGAGACCCGAAGGAGCTCAATCTGTTCAGTGTGTCCAAGAGAAGGTCCAGAGGTGACCTGATCACAGACTGGAAGTTCTTCCAGGGGGAGGAGGTTCCTGAGAGCAGCTAAAACCAGAACAAGGTCCACTGGGTGGAAGATAAAGCTAGTGAGATCCAGACTAGAAATAAGAAGACCCTGACCTCCATGGTTTGGTCTGATCTTGGCACTTCCTTGCTTGCCTGTTGGTTTCACTAATGAGTACAAATTTCCTACACAAATTACTCCTGGGGGAATCCTATGCCACTGCACAATGCAGCATTTTGCAGAAATTAATGTTGTGTATGCAGAATTTCCTTTCCCTGGGACCGAGCAACAGGCTGTTCCTCCCTCTGGGGGGCACTGCGGGGGTGAGGGGGTGAGTGTCTGGGCAAGGGGGGGGGCCCACGGCTGGGCTCTGGGTGGGAGGGGCTGTGGGTGCCTGGACTGGGGGGTCCCCACAGCTGGGCTATGCGTGTGGGCAAGAGAGCAGAGAAACTGGAACTGGGATATCAGAAGGGTTTCTTTAACTCTCTACTCTGCGGGAATTTTTGTGTGTCTCTGTATGGTTACAGACGTACCCGCTGACAGGCATTTTGAAATAAATTACCAAAATGACTGAATCTGGCGTGCTTCTGTAGTATTATTTGGACAAATTAAATGTGCGGAATTTTAAAATAGTGCGCGCGTCATTTTTCATTTGTTTTGGCACAGAATGGCCCCCGGGAGTAAATGCTAAACAACAGACCCGAAGCTAATGCCACCAGGAGATACCTCAGTGATTTGAAGACGTCATATCAACATACCAACCTTAAGTCATTTGTACGTTTTAGCTATTAAGGGCGATTCCCTGGCCCACTGGAGGAGTGTGGAGCAGCCAGAGGGTGCCCGCCAGTTGGCCTGCGGTTCCCATCTGCTTTGCACCCTCAGAACCGTACATGGCGGAGAGTTCATTCTCTGAGTCCCAATGGCAACCCTGGGGCTCCTGCCTCAGTTTCCCCAGCGGTGCCGTCTCAACACACAGTTGAGTCAGTGGGAGCTTTTAGAGCACCCAGGCCCCCCCCTCGCGACCTTTAAAGAGCTGCCAGAGATGGGCCAAATTGTCGGCCAATGAGAACTCTTCACACGCATGGCCGGACCGATGATGACCAATAGTAGTGCTGCATGCAAATTAGCTGTAGAAGAAGGGTGACAATTGGCCAGGTGTCGCCCTGACCCTAGCAGCGTATATGCAATCAGATGAGATGAAAATTGCTAATTGCTTAATTACAACCCCATTTCTTCAAGTCCGGCCGGCATGCAACACTTGGATGACTTGTCCCATTAGCAGAGTTTGCAATCTCCGCGTTTTCCCGCAACGAAGATCGATCAGGACAAAGAACAGAGAGTGAGACAAGCTGCTCAATGCCTGAAAGGATCCAGTTGGTAATTAATGATTAAACTAATTAACAGAATTACTGGTACCATCTCAGGAAAGTCATCCCATGCCCAAGCCGCGAGGGCCGGAGGTAGGGGGAAGCCCTGCTGGACTTCCGATGGAAACAACGAGGCTGAAGCAAAACAAAACTCAGCTGTAGGTACAGAGTCTAGCTGCCTTGGTATCACCTTAATCAATCTTAGCAGCAGCTTTATGAGGCGGATGTTGGGCACATAGAAACACCCATAGGTGTGTAGAGCATTCAAGGACTTTGGAGGCGTTAAGTGTTGTAGGTGTTTGTGGTATCCTGGCTCCCCAGGGTCAGGGTGTGCGTGGAAACAGGAATCACTGGAGGGTGATTAATGCAGGACCCCCCAATGCCGCGACCCAGCCTTTGACACCTCGTCTGTGAGGAAAGGGTCCTGGACTGGCTCTGAAGTGTTGGAAGGCCAGGAGAAAACAAAGCTCCCCAGTACCCAAGAATGGATGGATTGGGGGGAAGGTAAGGGGATAGATAGATACATAGAGGGGGTGGGTGGGGATAGATAGATAGATAGATAGATAGATAGATAGATAGAGGGGGTGGGTGGGGATAGATAGATAGATAGATAGATAGAAGGGGTGGATGGGGATAGATAGAAAGATAGATAGAGGGGGTGGGTGGGGATAAATAGATAGACAGATAGATAGATAGATAGATAGAGGGGGTGGGTGGGGATAAATAGATAGATAGATCGATAGATAGATAGATAGAGGGGGTGGATGGGGATAGATAGATAGACAGATAGATAGATAGATAGATAGAGGGGGTGGGTGGGGATAAATAGATAGATAGACAGATAGATAGATAGATAGAGGGGGTGGGTGGGGATAAATAGATAGATAGATCGATAGATAGATAGATAGATAGGGAGTATGGGGATAGATAGATAGATAGATGGGGTGGATGAGGATAGATAGACAGATAGATAGACAGATAGACAGATAGAAAGATAGATAGATGCGGTGGATGGGGATAGATAGATAGATAGGTAGAGGGGGTGGGTGGGGATAGGTAGATAGATAGATAGATAGAGGGGGTGGATGGGGATAGATAGATCGATAAGGTGTATGGGGATGGATAGATAGATAGGTAGAGGGGGTGGGTGGGGATAGGTAGATAGATAGATAGAGGGGTGGATGGGGATAAATAGATAGATCGATAGATAGATAGACAGATAGATAGATAGAGGGGGTGGGTGGGGATAGATAGATAGATAGATAGAGGGGGTGGGTGGGGATAGATAGATAGATGGGGTGGATGAGGATAGATAGACAGATAGACAGATATATAGAGGGGGTGGATGGGGATAGATAGATAGATAAGGTGTATGGGGATGGATAGATAGATAGATAGGTAGAGGGGGTGGGTGGGGATA